>SJYT01081629.1:622310-652347 GCA_006410635.1 Cephalophus harveyi | reverse complement strand
TTTAAAAGAAAGGGAGAAAAAAAAGCAAAAGGGAAGGAAGAAATTTTTTTAAAAAAAAAAAAAAAAAAAAAAAACAAGAAAAAAAACCTGAAAACCAATAAGACAGAGATAATTTACTAAGTAAAGAATACAAAGCATTAGTAATAAGAAAGCCAACTGATCTTGGGAAAAGAATAGATGAGCACAAGAAGGATTTTAACAAGGAACTGGAAAATTTAAAAAGAACCAGACAGAACTGAAGAATACACCAAATAAAATGAAGAACACACTAGGAGGAATTAACAGCAGACCAGGCGATACTGAAGAAAGCATAAGTGATCTGAAAGCTAGAATAATGAAATCATCAATCAGAACAGCAAAAAGAAAAAGAAATTTTAAAAATAATGTCAGTTTAATGGGCCTCTGGGACAACATCAAGTATATCAACATTTATATCATAGGGGCCCAAGAGGAGAAAACAAAGAGAATGGAGTTGAAAATGCATTCGACGAAATTATGACTGAAACTTCCTGAAACAGAAGGAAACAGTTATTCAGGTACAGGAAGCACACAGACAGTTCCAAACAAGATGAACCCAAACGGACCCACATCAAGACATATCATGCAAAGGAAATAAATGCAAACAAAGAGTGGGGGGGAACCCGATTAAATTTAAAGCTTTTGCATAGCAAAAGAAACCATCAACAAAATGAAGAGACAACATACTGAAAGTAAAAAAATATTTGCACATGATATGGCTAATAGGGGATTATATTAAAAACATAAAACAGTTCATAAAACTCAACATCAGAAAAAACAAACAACCAATTTTAAGATGGGCGAAGACCTAAAGAGACACTTTTCCAAAGAGGACATTCAGATGGCCAACAAGCACACGAGAAAAATGCTCAACACTATTAACCATCAGAGAAATTAGAAACACAATGAGATTTCCCTTCACACCTGTCGGAATGGCTATCATCAAAAAGAACACAAATAGCAAATGTTGGCAAGGATGTAGAGAAAAGGGAACCACTGTACACCACTGGTGGGAATGTTAATTGGTACAGTCACTGAAAAACAGTATGGAGGTTTCTCAAAAAACTTAAAGTAGAAATACCATACAATCCAGTAATTCCACTGCTTGGTATATATTCAAAGAAAACGAAAACACTAATTCAAAAAGATACACACATTCCTACTCTTCATAGCAGCATTATACATTTGCCAATATATGGAACAACCCAAGTGTCCATCAACAGACAAATGGATAAAGAAAATGTGATATATAGATATCTATAGATATATATCTCCACACATGCATACGGTTGACTATTAGCCATAAAAAAGTAAAATTTGGCCATTTGCGACAACATAGACAGAACTAGAAAGCATTATGCTTAAAGTCAAAGACAAATGCTCTATGATATCACTTACATGTGGAATCTAAAAAGTAAAATGAATGAGTATAACAAAACAGAAACAGACTCACAGGTGTAAAAAACAAGCTAAATGGCTACCAGCAGTAACAGGGAAGAAGGAAGAGGCAAGATAGGGGTAGGGGATTAAGGAGTTACAAACTGCTATGTATAAAACAAATAAGATACAAGGATATATTGCATGGACAAGGATATGTTGCATGGTACAAAGAATATAGTCAATATTTCATAATTATAAATGGGGTATAATCTATTAAAATACTGAATCAGAGAAATTGTACACCTGAAACTAATATTGCAAACTATACTTCAATAAAAATATTTTTTAAAATAAGATAAAAGGTGAATTACTTCAATTCTTTAAACCATATTCTGAATTTAGCTTATAAATAAAGTAATTCAATGGGTAAAATCTTTGGCAGTTATAATACTACATATAATATATGTGATATTTATATCTATATAAATAATATTTTGTTATGTTTACATATTTTACTAATATATTTAAATAATATATGATTATTTAAACTATCTTTGAAACACTATTCTAGATACATAACTACTACTGGAGCTTATTTTTAAATATTATGAGTTAAATATTGGAGGCCCATATCTCTGTCATCATTCCAATACATCTCTCCTAAATTTCAGAATATCTTTGGAACTGTTTAAAATAATAAAAATACAAAAAGTTCTAATTTCAGGACTTCCTTGGTGATGCAGTGCCTAAGACTCCAAACTCCCAATGCAGGGGGCCCAGGTTTGATACCTGGTCAGGGAACTAGACCCCACAAGCTGCAACTAAAGATCCCATGTGCCACAGTGGAGATCAAAGATCCCGAGTGCGGCAGCTAAAGCCTGGCTCAGCCATATAAATAACTATTTTTTTTAAGTTCTAATTTCATAGATTATAATCATTCTATCACAAGAGGTTTAAAATATTAGAAATACATAGCTAGAAGTTGGAGGCAGAAAATGCTATGAATTCTGTATAGCTATGTGCACAAAGTGGAGAACTGTTAATACTGTTAGTCAACTATACTACAATATAAAATAAAACATTTTAAATAAATTAATATATAAAATGATAAAATTAAAGAAAAATAACACTAATTCAAAAAGATACATGTACCTCGATGTTTCATAGCACCATTACTTACAATTGCCAAGATATGGAAGCAATCTAAATGTCTATCAACAGATGAATGGAGAAAGATTTTATGTGTATATATATATATAGTACATATAAAATATATATATGCTTATACATACATATTATATACAGTACCTATAATATACATATATATGTATATATAGGGGCTTCCCTGGTAGCTCAGCTGGTAAAGAATCTGCCTGCACAGGAGACCCCAGTTCGATCCCTGGGTTGGGAAGATCCCCTGGAGGAGGGCATGGCAACCCACTCCAGTATTCTTGCCTGGAGAATCCCCATGAGCAGAGGAGCCTGGTGGGCTACAGTCCAAGGGGTCGCAAAGAGTCAGACATGACTGAGCACAGCAGAGCACAAATGTATCTATATATAATAGAATACTATTCAGCCATAAAAAAGAACAAAATTTGCCCTTTGCAACAACATGGATGGACTTTGAGAGTATCAAGTGAAATAAGTCAGACAGAGAAAGACAAATATTCTATGACATCACTTACAAGTAGAATCTAAAAAATACAACAAACTAGTGAATATAGCAAAAAAGAAACAGACTCAGAGAGAACATACTAGTGATTACTGAAGTGGGAGGGGCAATATAGGGGTAGGAAATTAAGAGGTACAAACTATTATGTATAAAATAAGCTATAAGAGTATATTGTATACCAAAGACTATAGCCAATTATTATATTTATAATATATTAGTGTAATAGTATAATAATATACTATTATTATATTTTATAATAACTATAGATGGAGTATAACCTTTAAAAATTATGAATTAATATACTGTATGCCTGTAACATATAACGTTGTATATCAACTATACTTCCACTTATAAATTTTTTAAAAGACTGAAACAACCAAAAATAAATAAATAAACTTCTTTTAAAACAAGAGTTAGCACATTCCCTACGTGGAAGACAATGTGGAGGTCTCCTTGCCACAATATTACAGGCACCCAATCAAGAGCTGCCCCTGCCTCCTCTTCTGGATGCCATATGATAAATAGATTTAAATCCTAGTGTAGCCCAACTATGGGAAATGCCAGGCTTGGTAAGAGAGTAGACAGATTATATATACCCTGAAGGAGCTGCAATAATTGGCTAACATGACCAGGAAGAATTAAGAGAGTATCTGTGGGACTGCATACAGAGAGTGCCTGATCAAGGGTTTCAGAACATATGACTGAGTATGCAAGAGTTCATTGACTTGGGGCATGCTCTAGGCATACAGGATTTAACACTCTGGCGAGGATTCCTGTGAATAGGGTGAATTTTCTGCTAGAGTGGCTCTTAGAAGACTCAAGAAAGCAATGCATGCTAAAGGAAACTGAAATGCCTGCGTTGCTATATCTGACAGTGGAGAAAAAAAATAAATGGCTTAGAAAAGTGATCTTGCTTAGAAAGATATTTTATGTAAAGACAGAACATCCAAAAGAGAGGGTCTATTGTCCACATCATTCAACAAGGCCAGGAATATGTTGGTAAGAGAGGTATCAGAATCACTAAGGAATTTAGGAGTGGTTCTCAGCTGGAAGTCAAGGTTGATAGCAGGATATGTACTCACATAACATGACGTACTAATTGCAATGGAGATGATGGGGAACTGAAACAACAGCAGCCAAAGAGGCTTGACTTCTCAGAGATTTGTGGAGCTATTTAACAGAACACAGCATTTCCAGATGAACAGCCAATTCAGGTGCTAGTATATCCATTTAAAAGAAGGATAGATTTCTGTGCATCAAAGGACACAAAGTGAAAAGGCAACCCATGGGACGGCAGAAAACATTTACAAATCATAACAAGGGATTAATACTCAGAATAAATTTTTAAAAATTCCTACAACAATGACAAAAAACAAACAGATTAAAAAATGGGCAGAGCACTTACACATTTCCCCCCCTTAAAAAAATATACAAATAGCCGATAAGCACAAGAAAAGATATTCAAAAGCACTAACTATTAGGGAAATGCAAATCAAAAACACAATGAGATATTACCTAATACTTAAAGATGACTATTATTAAAAAAAAAAAAATAGAAAGCAACAAATATTGGTGAGAATGCAGAAAAATTGGAGCCCCTGTGCAATGTTACTGAAAGTAAAATGATGCAGCTGCTATGGAGTACAACATGGTGGTTATTCAAAAAAATTTAAATAGAACTACTGTACGATCCAGGCTTTCCAGGTAGCTCAAGCGGTAGAGAATCTGCCTGCAATGCGGGAGAACTGGGTTCAATCCCTGGGTTGGGAGGATCCCCTGGAGGACATGGCAACCCACAATTCTTGCCTGGAGAATTCCATGGACAGAGGAGCCTGGCAGGCTACAGTCCATGGAATCACAAAGAATCAGACATGACTCAGAAAGTAACACATATGATCCAGCAACTACACTTTGGGTGCTGTGCTTAGTCACTCAGTCGTGTCTAACCAGTTCTTGATCCCATGAGCTCAGTTTGTGACCCCATGGACTGTAGCCTGCCAGGCTCCTCTGTCCATGGGGATTCTCTAGGCAAGAATACTGGAGTGGGCTGTCATGCCCTCCTTCAGGGGATCTTCCTGATCCAGGAATCGAACCCACGTCTCTCTCATTGCAGGCGGATTCTTTACCATCTGAGCCACCAGAGAAGACATATACCCAAAATAAGTGAAAGCAGAGACTCAAAAAGATAGCTGTATATCCATGTTCATAGTAGCATTATTTACAACAGCCAAAAGATTTAATCCAAGTGTCAATCAACAGATGAAATGAGAGAGAAAGTGCTGCAGAGAGAAAAAGCTGCCAAGCGAGCCAGCAACTCCTCCTTGTAAAGAGGGAAAACTGTCTGTCTGTAATACTACTGATGGATTGTGAATATTTAGACTTCTGATGGTAATTTGAAGTGATTTGCAGCATTGAATTCCTATACTCAGTATCTTAATAATGTGTCAATCCATGACCAAGAATTCTTAATATTCTAGGCCATCTTTATTGTTATTATCATTAAAATGCCACGTTTAATGGATCCTAAGACTGTGTTGTGTGGCATCCTAAAACCTGATCAAGCACCTTTGCAGCTACCTTGGGTTTTTACAATTTTCACCTTGATACTAGATATAATTAGTGATCAAATATTTCAAGATTGGGTGAAAAGGGGAACGATGAAAGGAGAAGCAGCTATCATTTGCAAATGCAGGTCATCTTTCTGGAAGCAGGAACAGGGGTTGTGTTGTCTAGAGGAAAAATATGAGCGTCTTTAATGGTACTGTACTGCCATCTAGAGGCGCAGCAACAGGACTATGACATGCAGCATGGTTAAAACTGAAAATCTAAAACGAATGCAAGAACATTAAGGTATAAGAGAAAATGTGTCAAATTCTAGAGTAGTCATCTTTGCAAAGAACTCCTGCCTCAACAGGAAATAGGCTTTGGAATCAAAAATAAAAGTAAGGGTGTTTCAAATAAAAGATATGCGTTTTCCCAGAAATCTGAAATGTAAATGTAAGTAAATTAACCATGGAACTTTAGCAGTGCAAAGATAAAGATATAAATGGGTAAAAATAAATTAGGAGTAGGGTACAATAAGAAGAAAAGTTTTCTGGGAAGGCAAGTTCTGTGAATGATGTGAATAACGAAAGATGGTCCAGAATTTTGCACAGGCCATGAAGCTTGCTCAGTTTTAATAATAAGTAGCTAGCTTAGTCAAATTATGAATCATTTTCATCTTAAAACACTATTTGTAAAAATTATATTCAACAGAATTTCATTTAACATAAAACAATATTATAAAATATAATCAGGACTCCTGATCAGCCCAAAATAAAAATCAGTATTAAAATACTGATATTTCTTGTACTTAAACACCGGTATTTTCACTGGAAAAGACCCTGAAGCTGGAAAAGACTGAAGGCAGGAGGAGAAGGGGACAATGGAGAATGAGATGGTTGGATGGCATCAGCGACTCAATAGACATGAGTTTGAGCAAGCTCCAAGAGATGGTGAAGGACGGGGAAGCCTGGTGTGCGTCCATGGGGTCACAAAGAGTCGGACATGACTGAGCAACTGAACAACAACAATTTCTTGCCCAAAGTTGCAAGACCCCGATTCTCCTTCTGATCAGAGTTCTGATTTTGGGTTCCACTCAGCTGCAGTATCTCCTGTACCAGAATTAGGAGTTTAGGAACACAGAAGGTAAGTGTCATCTGGATGTCATTGGAGGTCTCTCCGATCTCTGAAATGTATGAGAACTGTTTCACACCCCTAGTCCAGGTCTAAAGGGAATGTTACTGCCTCCTCAGGATTTCTGAGAATTAATGAGGGCTCATAATCTCAGGTGGCACAGTGGTGAAGAATCTGCCAGTCAATGCAGGAGACTCAAGAGATGAGGGCTCAATCCCTGGGTCAGAAAGATCCCCTGGAGTAGGAAACGGCAACCCACTCCAGTATTCTTGCCTGGAAAAATCCATGGACAGCAGTCTGGTGGGTTACAGTCCATGGGGCCACAAAGAGTTGGGCACGATCAAGTGACTGAGCATGCACACACATATAATCTCAGATTGCCTTGCACTCAATTTTCCTTCTGAATTCTCTAACTCATTCAAATCTCATCTCCTTAGTCAATCCCTGATTTGGAATGAGCTCTTTCCTTAATTTCATCAAATCTCTACTACCACCAGAAGGAGTCATACTTAATCAAATGTTTGGAGGACAAGGCCACAAAGCTAATGAACCAATTGACAATCAACAGTTCTATTCTTTAAAAGTTTAATATGGGGAAATTTTATGACACTCCCTTAAGGCAAAAGCAAGTGCTATCAGTTAGTTGTAGTTACAAATAACTGTTTTCTTCTGATTAGTAAGAGCCAATCAACTCAACTCCCTTCATGGCTCAAGAGCATATTAGCAACCATCTTCTCCTATGTCTTCCAATGTCTTAATATAGTACTTTGAAGAAAATAGTTGTTGAAATGTATCATGCAGTTAATTTTTTCTGGACATTTTATACCTTCATGTACGCAACCCAACCTTGATGCTGCTGTCTTTCTGAGCACAAGAAATTACTTCTTAAATTCCACCATACAGAGGTATTAAGCATGAATTAGTTATTCTAAGAGTGAGAGAGTAAAAGTTGATTCTTTTAATATTACTGATATATTAGTGAATTTTTAAAACTGGTAAGTCCCTTAAAATATTACATACATGTTCACAGTTTCCATTCAGGGCCTGGGACAAACCCCAAGCATACAGAGGTTTTATATATATATAATGGCTCAGACAGTAAAGCATCTTGCCTACAATGTGGGAGACCTGGGTTTCAATCCCTGGGTCAGGAAGATCCCCTGGAGAAGGAAATAGCAACCCACTCCAGTGCTCTTGCTTGGAAAATCCCATGGACCGAGGAGCCTGGTAGGCTACAGTCCACAGGGTCGCAAAGAGTCAAACATGACTGAGCAACTTCACTTTCAGTTTCATATATATATATATAATTTTAATTATTTATTTATGCATTTTTGGCTGTGCTGGGTAATAGTTGCTGCACAGGCTTTTTCTCCAGCTGCAACGAGCTGGGGGCTACTCTCTAGTTTTGGTACATGGGCTTCTCACTGCCATGGCTTCTCTTGTTGCAGAACATGGGCTCTAGAAACTACAGGGTTTCAGTAGCTGCGATTCCTGGGCTCTAGAGCACAGGCTCAAGTAGTTGCGGCACATGGATTTAGTTGCTACACGGCATGTGGGATCTTCCCAGACCAGGGATCGAACACATGTCTCCGGCATTGGAAGTTGTATTCTTTACCACTGAGCCACCAGGGAAGCTCCCAGAGTGTGCTTTGTGAGCTGGAAGTGGGAGGGGAGGTTAGCAGAATTCTGCTGTTTCTTTCCAACTTCAAAATGAGTCACTCTTCTCTCATTCTTCCTTCTTTTTCCTCCTCCTTTGGATCGGGAGGAGGTAACGACAACTTATCTAGCGTTTGTTTTACCTAATTTTAGTTTAAGGTATAATAAATGGACTATTTTTTGTCCTCCAAAATTCATGTGTTGAAGCCCTAACCCTCCATGTGATAGCATTAGGAGGTGGTGCATTTGGGGTGATTAGTTTATTAGAATGGAGGCCTCATGAAAGGGATTAGTGCCCTTATAAAAGAGATCCCAGAAAACTCTCTCATCCCTCCTACATGTGAAGGCACAAGAAAAACACAAGTATCTATGAGCCAGGAAGGGGGTTCTCACAAGAACTAACCACATTAACACCCTGACTTGCAGCCTCTTGAACAGTTAGAAATAAACTATTATCATTAATAAGCCACCCAGTCTATTGTACATTGTTATAGCAGCCTGAACTCACAAAGACAGATTTTATTTCATGATCTCTGTTCTTACCAAACAAAAATAATCATTAGATGGGAGGCAGGACAAGGAACAAACAAGTTAGCATTTACCTTTAGATCACCAAAGAATTACTCCAGAGATAATCATTTGACGCACCAAAAAAATGGTAACTATATGAGGTAATACATATGTTAATTATCTTATGATCATCGTTTTACAATGTATACATATATCAAAATATCATATTGTATGCCTTAAATATATACAATTTTTGTCAATCATTACTCAATAAAACGAGGGAAAAAATATCATCTGTGAAGTGAGATCAACACCCTTCCCCTGGCAGAAATTAAATCAGCCTTCAAAACTTTTCTAGTCATTTAAAATACTAACAGTCTTCCCCTATAGCAGATGTGCTTCAAAGCCTGAGTCACTTCTGGCCTTCCCACCATGCTGGGCTTTTAGACTAGAGGTCTTAGGTTCTTAGAATGTTTTATTTCCACCAGGGAGCATGCAAGGACTGCACTGAACTGTAAACCACAATCAACAACATGATCACTTTGGAATTGTCAGTGGCCCAGCAGACAATGAAAGAAATCACTCTACTCCAGGGGCCATGGAGCCTGAGCATCTTAAGAACCAGGACTGCTGCTGCATTATGGCAGTACGGAGAGATATATTGGTACCTGGGATCTCCCGTTGCATCTTCCGGTGCTCTCATATCCAGAGATAACAGCAAACAGGAAGTGCAGGAACCAATACCTGATGAGAGCAAGACAACCAAAGACTCAGACCCCCTCAGAGACACAATCCGAGTGAATTACCCTGCCAAGTAAGCACGTGACACCTCCAAAGCGGGTGGTAGAGGAGAAGAAAAAATATCAGTTATGGCCTTTTGACCCACTGCCACAGCAGAGACAAAAGCTTATTCTTCTAAACCTATGATTGATTCATGTTGATGTTTGGTAGAAACCAACACAGTACTGTAAAGCAATTATTCTTTGATTAAAAATAAATAATTTTTTTAAAAGTTTATTCTCTAGCCCACTGTATTGTTATAGGTAATATGACAATAGATATGGAAAATATGACAGATATGGAGATCAGCCATCTCCTTGAAGACTGGCTGAAATGGTGGCCTCCCCATGGGATACATGTGAATACAAGCTGCGTGAGGACACAGTCCTGTGTGGGGAACAGTAAATGCCTCCAGGCTCCGCATCTCCTCCTCAAGGCCCGCCTCTGAGTTCATTACAGCATTGATGGACAGCTCCTTGTGACCTCAGACTCAACTTCAGCCCCACTGCTTGTCATTTCAAGCAAACACCACCCTTCTTTCTCCTGCTTCCAAGAATCACTTCCCCAAATCACCTGCATCCGAGTCTATCCTCTGGCTCTGCCTCCTGGGGAAAGCTGACTGGAACAAGCATTTCCCTTCCACCTCCACACTTGCTGCGCACCATTACTGCTGCTGCTGCTTTTACTTCCTCCACCCTGATCTTGCTGCCTGATCCTCCACCACTGTTTCCACTTCCTATCTTCCCTTCTCCAAAAGCAAGCTACAGAAGACCAGCAGTTCTACTGTCCCTGAAAGGCTTGTGTTCAGGCTACAGTTCAGTTCAGTTCAGTCGCTCAGTCGTGTCCGACTCTTTGCGACCCCATGAATCGCAGCACGCCAGGCCTCCCTGTCCATCACCATCTCTCGGAGTTCACTCAGACTCACATCCATTGAGTCAGTGATGCCATCCAGCCATCTCATCCTCGGTCGTCCCCTTCTTGACCTTAGTCGGCAAAGTAATGTCTCTGCTTTTGAAAATGCTATCTAGGTTGGACATAACTTTTCTTCCAAGGAGTAAGCGTCTTCTAATTTCATGGCTGCAGTCACCATCAGCAGTGATTTTGGAGCCCAAAAAAATAAAGTCTGGCACTGTTTCCACTGTTTCCCCATCTATTTCCCATGAAGTGATGGGACCAGATGCCATGATCTTCGTTTTCTGAATGTTGAGCTTTAAGCCAACTTTTTCACTCTCCTCTTTCACTTTCATCAAGAGGCCTTTTAGCTCCTCTTCACTTTCTGCCATAAGGGTGGTGTCATCTGCATGTCTGAGGTTATTGATATTTCTCCCGGCAATCTTGATTCCAGCTTGTGTTTCTTCCAGTCCAGCGTTTCTCATGATGTACTCTGCATATAAGTTAAATAAGCAGGGTGACAATATACAGCCTTGACGGACTCCTTTTCCTATTTGGAACCAGTCTGTTGTTCCATGTCCAGTCCTAACTGTTGCTTCCTGACCTGCATACAGATTTCTCAAGAGGCAGGTTAGGTGGTCTGGTATTCCCATCTCTTTCAGAATTTTCCACAGTTTATTGTGATCCACACAGTCAGGCTACAAGACCACCACAAATTAATCACTTATTAGAGGTTGGTTTTTTTTGAGATTTTATAGAAAGGATCTGTAATCTGCCTATATTTTCAAGTAGAGAACACTGAACACAGTGACTGTCAGGATCTCAAAAATGGTTAGTTCTTTTTTTTCCATCAATCCCAAAGGATTCATTAATCAAGGACTAATCAGGAATAGTACAATTAAAATTAGCCTTTCAGGCTGCATGTTCTCCTGTCATCAGTGAGTAGGTAAAGAGGTTTAAAGCCCCAGCATTTCCCTCATTCTTATTTCAATACCCTCTCCTTCCCAGGTGATTCTTTCTATTCCTAGGGTAAAGATGGAGAAAGGTAGGGAAAATAAAACTGTATAGTCTGGACAAGGCATATCAAGAAAAAGAGGAGCTTATAGTGCTTTCTTAGTTATCCAACCCACCCTAAATAGAATTTTTAATCTTAAATAAACTCCAAGTAATATGGAATTGGAACTTCCCTGGTGGTCCATTGGTTAAGAATCTGCCTGCCAATGAAGGGGACGCAGGTTCCATCCCTCATCCAGGAACTAGGATCCACATGCCGCAATTAAGACCTGGTGGGCCTATGAGCCACAGCTATTGAAGCCCACATGCTCTAGAGCCTGTGCACCACAGCTACTGAAGCCCCCAAGCCCTGGAGCCTGTGCTCCACAAGAGAAGCCACCACAATGAGAAGCCACAGCTAGAGAGTAACCCCTGCTCGCCGCAACTATAGAAAGTCCTCGCACAGCAAAGAGGAGCCTCTGTGCTGCAACAAAGACCCAGCACAGCCATAAATAATGTGTGGGTTTTTTTAATCTGGAATTAAGCTTAGAACCTTAGGAAATGTGGCTTAGAAAAACTAACAAAATTTATAACTAATTATTGCTGGACTTTGAAAACGATGGACGTACAAGAACACTGTACTATTTTTGCAACTTTTCTGGAAGTCTGAAATTATTTCAAAATAAAAGATTTTAGAAAAAAATTCATAGTGCTGAAGTTGCCAAAAATTTTTTAAGAAAGGAGAATATCTAGTGTTTAATTATAACTTTTGCATTGCTAACATGTAAGCTCTTCCTCACTCTTCCCAAGTCTTGCGTGATGTCAACTGCATACAAAAATGCCTTTGAGAGCACAGAGTTGAGTCACATTTGGGTCAAGGCTAAAGCAAGAACACACACATGAGCTAGCTAGATAATCCATAAACTGAACTAAGCAAAAAGTTTTGAGGAATATCATGAACAAGAATTTGTACACCCATGGGAGAGCTTTGGGCTTCCACAGGACATATAATAGAGCTGCAAGATAATATTATCTAGATATCCAAGAATCAAGACTACCACCCCAGTTAGCATTTGGATCACATATTAGAAGCTCTTAGTGCAGTGTGATATATATTAACTGTTGGGTGTTAACATTATAGTTCAAAACTGGAGCACAAGCAGGAAGGAACATTTGCAGCAACGTGAGGAGAAAGAGCCAAGACCTGGTGAGTGATCTGTCTGGTAGGTTCTGGAGGGAATAACAGGCTAAATGCAAATTTTTGTAAAATTCAAGAGATTATCCAAGACATACAGCAGGCTCAGGCCTAATTCTAGACTCAGTTATTACCAAAATGAGCTTGGGGTAATACTGCAGGATCTCAAAAATAGACAAAATTCAGCAACTTAAAATTCATGCTTGAAAGTTCAGATAGGGAGTAGTCTGTCTCCAGGATACTTGTCCTAGTTTTTCAAAGGCCTGGGTTGAGGGAGGTTGGGGGTGTGAGGTTGCCATCCTATTTCAAAGGGATTCAGTCATGCCTGAATCCTACCACTCACCTCTCTGCCATTTACCTTTCTCAACTGAGGAACCAATACACATAGGACGCACAGCCAAATGAGATATAATATACCAAATTACTGGACTTCCCTGGTGGTGCAGTGGATAAGAATCCATCTGCCAAAGCAGGGGACATAGGTTTGATCCCTGCTGCAGGAAGGTTCTACACGCTGTGGAGCTACTAAGCCGGTGAGCCATAACTACTGAGCCAGTGTGCCACAACTACTGAAGCCTGCCCGCCCGAGAGCCTGCATGCCACCACGACCAAGCTGGTGTGCTGCAACTATTGAAACCCATGTGCCTAGAGCCTGTGCTCCACAATAAGAGAAGTCACTGCAATGAGAAGCGCACACACCGCAACCAAGAGTGGCCCCTGCTTGCCACAGCCAGAGAAAGCCCTCGCGGAGCAATGAAGACTCAGTGCAGCCAAAAAATTTAAAATTACCAAGTTATTAATGGATGGGCAAGAAAAGGGTACGTCTCATTGTTGGACTTTTCAATTAAACTGAAAAAAATAATCTCTTCAGTAAATGCATGCACACAAGCTAAGTCGCTTCAGTCATGTCCGACTCTGCAACCCCATCGACTGTAGCGTACCAGGCTCCTCTGTCCATGGGATTCTGAGGGCAAGAATACTGGAGTGGGTTGCCATGCCTTTCTCCCCTTCAGTAAACGGCATTGAGAAAAATAGACATGCACACTCAAAAAAATGAAGTTGGACCCCTACCTTACACCATATATAAAAATTAACTCAAGTGGATCAAAGACCTAAATATTAGAGCTAAAAAGGTAACAAAGTTTGACTTCTTTTTTGATGTTTCACTGTTGACAGCTTTTATGCCTCTCCTCTCTATCCCACCTTCTGTCCCACATCTGAGCAAGCTGGTGAGAAAGTCCATGTGCTCCTCCTTGGTACCATCAGGAGATTCAAACATAAGTCCCTGCTTAAATGCAGGAAGTCTGACCCCATCTCCTGACCTCAATAAAAGTCACTAATAAGTCTCCTTTCCTTGTTCTCCCAACACATTTTCAAATAAGCTTGAGAAGCCTGTGTTGTTCTTAGAGAAAAAGAAAAATTCTTTATGCATTCACAAGTAACAATACTGTTATTTTCCTGCTCTGTTAGTGTGTGTGTGGTAGCATGTCTTGAAACCCAAATCACATTTTGAGGGGACACCCAGCTCTATATGTGGAATGGTCACAAAAACTGGCAGTGTGATCAGGATGACTGAGGCCTCACCAGCAGCACTGGAGTCCATCCTCTCTCACTCTTGGCCTGTTAACTAGGTACGAACAACTGCACTGAGTGTGCAAAATGTCTTCACTGCTTGCTGGCAAGCTTACACTTTGAATTATTCTTCATTGTGCTACACGAGTAAAGTCTTACCAAGTCTCTGTTATAGATTTAGCCTATCTAAGTCAGAAGTTTGGCTATTTGGCATTTAGGGAAAGGAGTACAGTGCTGGGACCATCCATACAGTGGCCCAGGTTCAGCTGTCTCAGCCCAGATCTATCTGCGTGTCTTAGAATGAAGTTGTGACTTGTCCTAAGCTCTGCGGAAAGACTCTCACCCTGTTACCAATTGGTGGGGTCTCAATCAATTTTGGAGAAGGAAATGGCAACTCACTCCAGTATTCTTGCCTGCAGAATCCCAGGGACGGGGGAGCCTGGTGGGCTGCCGTCTATGGGGTCGCACAGAGTCGGACACGACTGAAGTGACTTAGCAGCAGCAGCAGCAGCAACCAATTAAGAAAGTGCTTAGGGGATACAGTGCTCCATCCAAGATACAGTGGTCACACAGGAAAGAACAGTCACTACACAGTCAGATAGGGAGGAAAGCAGAATGGGAAGGAGGGAAAGAGAAAGAGAGAACAGAGAAAATACAATCACTATGTGAAATGCTGAGTGAGGTCCTCACTCCTGAGAGCAAATTGCTCACTAAGACCTTTAAATACTTCTGTTGCTGTGCTACATGTGCCTGTGTCGTAAATAACATGCACAGGGCTACATGAAAAAAAAAAAAATTCCAGGGTACACTTGAGGTACAGCCAAAGTAACAGCCAAGGTACAGTCAAACCTGACTTAAGACTGGAGTCCTTAAACCCTATAAATACAACCATTGCCACAGGGGAAGCCCCTAACTTTAGGGCTTCCCTGGTGGCTCAGAGGTTAAAGCGTCTGCCTCCAATGCGGGAGACCCAGGTTCGATCCCTGGGTCGAGAAAACTTTGGTGATACTGATTTGAGGTTCTCTGGAGAAATTCATAAATATGAGCAGGTTAGAGGACTCTCCCCTGCCCTTGAAGAATACAGACACACACCCCAATATAAATAAATTAAAAAGAAAGAAGCCTGGATACAGGGGAAGGAAAAAACAACAACAACAACAACAAAAAAAAAAAAACCTGAAAAAAAGATCTACAATTTGACAAAAATGAAAATCCAAAATTTACAACAAAAGATAAAAGGACACTGATTGGCTTTTGTGCTTATATAACATAGGTTCTGAATTAACTCAGTACCTGATAAAGTGCAATAATTACAAACTTTTATAGACTTGATTGTTACTAGGGATTTCACTGCATTTTTAACGAATTACCCCCTATACTTCTAGAGGAGTTACCAAGTATAATCAGACAAATAAGTATGCCTCACTTCAATCATTGGTCCTATTGCCTTGCCTAAATCCCCCCACAGCCTTGGTGGTGAGTGGTGAAGTCGCTCAGTCGTGTCCGACTCTTTGTGACCCCGTGGACTGTAGCCTACTAGGCTTCTCAGTCCATGGGATTCTCCAGGCAAGAATACTGGAGTGGGTTGCCATTTCCTTCTCCAGGGGATCTTCCCGACCCAGGGATCGAACCTGGGTCTCCCGCATTGGAGGCAGACGCTTTAATCTCTGAGCCACCAGGGAAGCCCTTGCCCTAAAATATAATGGGCATGAATGCTCTGACTCATTGAGCAATTTGTTAAATTAACTTGTTGGCACTTGAAAAAATAGGATGCCATGGATCTTCTCCTCTGTTAAAATATTAAACAGAGTTTAAAATAAAAAAATAATAAACTGTTAAAATACAGTAAGCCAGTTAACATGGCCTACTGTAAATTAAAATATTCAGTGACCAAAAGCCATTATACAAGACCTATTTAGAGAAGCAGGTGATTATCCTCACTGCTTCTCCATTTAACAGCCCAATTTTGCTTCTATTTGAACTTGGAAAGAATGAACAGTCCCTCGTGGTGAATTGCCACAACCTTAAATGCTGTGGTCCTACTCATCAGGCTCCTAAACACAATATTAGGGAAGTTACTGGCTCTATCCAATTAACAACTGGTGAATACTTTGCTGTTACAAATGTAGATAATATGTTCTGTTTCATATTGCTGCTGCTGCTGCTAAGTCGCTTCAGTCATGTCCAACTCTGTGCGACCCCATAGACAGCAGCCCACCAGGCTCCCCTATCCCGGGGACAGGGGAGCCTGGTGGGCTGCCGTCTATGGGGTCACACAGAGTCGGACACGACTGAAGTGACTTAGCAGTATGTAGGTAATATGTCTATTTCAAAAGCCTCAGATGCTTCAACTCCAAAGGAAAACAATATGCCTTTACTCAGTTGCTCATGGGACACACCTCAACAACCTTGATATTACACACCATCTTTGCAGGCAAGATCTTAACTGCATCCAGTTTTCTCCAGGATCACAGGTATGACATTACATTGATGACATCGTCCTCCAAAGAGATTCTTTGGAAGCACTCATTTACAATATGCAAATTGTAAGGGGCTCAGAAAAAGGGATGAGTCATTAACCCACACATCATATAAAACCCCTCTGCTTCAGTCAAATTCCTGAAAAATATTTGGTAAATCAAGGGCCATTATCATCCCTGACTTTGCCAAGAAACAACTATTGACCATCTCAGTATTCATAATAATTTTTAGATCTTTTGGGGTTCTGGAATGAACACATTCCTCATTTATAAATGTTAATGAAGCCAGTTTAAGATCCCCTAGAGAAGGAAATGGCAACCACTCCAGTATTTTTGCCTGAAAAATCCCATGGTCTGAGGAGCCTGGTGGCCTACAGTCCTGTAGGTCGCAGAGTTGGACCCGACTGAGCGACTAAGTACACATACTATTACTTGAAAATCAGCCTACTTTCAATGGTCACCATCCAAAAAAGACTGTAGACTCTATCCAAATTGCAATACAAGAGGTATTCTCATTAGTGTCCCAGATAATTCTTCACTACAGAAATTTTAGCAACCTCCTCTCAAGTCTCCAGGAGTCTCTGGATCTACCTACCATGGTTGTAAGTTGTCCATCAATTTCTTATGCAAGTAACTGCTCTTCTCAGCCCTGTGCTATACACCATTAGAGTAACCATTCCTGTTCACATACTGACTCTCTTTGAAACATCAAGCTCTCACAGGCCCTGAGTCCATGTCCAGCTGTCCGTTATGCATGTCTTGGGTCACGAAAGCAGCAGCCGCACAGGTTCAGGAGAGCTACAGAGACTGCCTTTCTACAGAATGCAGCCAAACCTGAACCCGCTGGCGTATTCTGCCTTCAGGAGGAAGTCGGTAGCCTCTCTGATCTCAGTTCTTTGCCAGATTCTATGATGCTGGAGGATGTCAAACCTCTCCCAGACAACTTGGCTACCTGAAGAACCCTTTGGAATAAACTTCGTGAACATGAGGAAGTGTGGTGTCAAATGAAAGGACAGATTTTGAAGGAATAAAAAGTAATGAGCATGGTAAATATGCAGGCGAATTTAAATGAATTTAAATTTATTGATTTAAATTGAATTTATTGATTAAATAAATCAATATATGGGGTTTCAAAAGTATATAGAATTAAAATAGCAATAAAAATATCATAGACATCAAGCAGGAGTTAAAGTGTTATGAGGTTCTAACATCATTTAGGAGAAAAGTAAAAGTACCTTGATGGGTCAAAAATGCATGTTGTAATTTCTAGGATAATTGCTAAAGGAACAGTAAAAGAATATTTACCTTTCAAACAATCAAAGGAAAAACTAGAATGTTGCTCCTTCAGCACCACCAAAGTTAAATTAACCCTACATCAATCATCAGGTATCTCATTACTCATCTTCAGCAAATCAGTAAAACACATGAATATCAAAGCCACCCACCAACTCTTAAAATTTAGAACCAAATGTGATAACCGCCTCAGTGGCATTTCCCAGGCAGAGAAAATTGCCTACATTGCTGTTACCTTCCACAAACAACAGTAAAAATTTGGTGTTATCTGAGAAAAGCAGGATAGAGAGAATCAGCAAGAGAAAACACAAACAATCCTCTGTGATTTCTGTCTCGGCAGGATATTGGTTAGTCCATGCTAAACATTTGGAGACTACAGCTTATAATTTTAAATGCAAGTGAATTCAATTAAATACAGGCTTACAGAAACTCAAGGCATTGGTCATCTGTAAGGTAGCTGTTGTCTTCTTTTATCTTAGGAATCCAAGGAAAAGCAACAATCTCTGCCAAGTGCGCCTCTGCAAAGCTGGTTTTCCTCAGTTTTTCAATCTCCAAGTCTTTGGTTAATCTTCACTACTCCAAAGGCAGCATCAAAACAATTAAAATCCAAATAAAGAATAATCCCTTGCTACCATCTCATCTCTTTTGAATCTAATCTTCCCTGGAGAACAAAACTCGCCCTTGCTGAAAAACCGGAGACACAAGGTACGGGAGAGGCTAGTCCCGCTTAATGGCAAAATACTTCCTTAAAAAGCCTAAGCACCAAAGCGCTGCCATTTTCAAATTAGGTTTCTCTGGGCCCATCAAGAGTTTGCTCTTTCTGTATGTGCTCTGCTCATACATCTGAAACCATCTCTGCAGATTAACAAGCACCTAAAGAGTTTCTCCTCATCCCAACCAAATACTTGTCTCCCTGGGAAAGCCCAGATCCCTGTTGGCTCAGGCTTTGGTCTCAGTCAAACCCATCCTGACTCTAAAATGAATACTTTTTCTTGCGAAACCCACCACGGCTCCATGCCAGCAATACCATCTGCTACAGCTGTGTTGCCAGAATGTAAACCAGCTGCCTCCACACCACACACAAGACCAAGCCTTCCCACAGAGCATTTTGACTTTAAATTCCAGACTGTTGTTTCTCACTTAGCCCCACAGTGAACAGCAATATTTAGAAATTCAAGTTGAAGTTTAGATTACATTAGACTGGTATTAAGTTCAGATCCTGCCTTAGCACTCACCTCTTCTACTCCTTGGAAGAAAAGCTATGACCAACCTAGACAGCATATTAAAAAGCAGAGGACCTTTGCATTACCAGCAAAGGTCTGTCTAGTCAAAGCTAAGGTTTTTTTCCAGTAGTCATGTATGGATGTGAGAGCTGGACTATAAAGAAAGCTGAGCACGGAAGAATTGAGGCTTTTGAACTGTGGTATTGGAGAAAACTGTTGAGAGTCCCTTGGACTGCAAAGAGATCCAACCAGTCAATCCTAAAGGAAATCAGTCCTGAATATTCATTGGAAGGACTAAAAGACCCTGATGCTGGGAAAGATTGAGGGAAGGAGGAGAAGGGGACAACAGAGGATGAGATGGTTGGATGGCATCACCGACCCAATGGACATGGGTTTGGGTGGACTTCAGGAGTTGGTGATGGACAGGGAGGCCTAGCGTGCTGCGGTTCATGGGGTCACAAAGAGTCAGATACGACTGAGCGAATGAACTGAATTGAACTGACAGCCTAAACAAGACTTCCCATCTCCTCCCCCTATTTAAAATGGCAAGGTCTGAAGAGAAAACAGACTCTACCATTATGCAACCACCCAATAGCAGACATGGAAGTGGGGAAAAAGAGAGAGGGTCTGGTCTGGACAGCTCAACACAATTCAAGATGCAAAAGAAGAAGAATATACCAGTTTTAAAAAGACAGCCACCATGGAAAACAGTATGGTGGTTTCTCAAAAACTAAAAATAGCACTACATTGTGATCCCACAATTCCACTCCTGGTTATATATCTGGAAAAAAATTAAAACACTGATTTAAAAGATACATGTACCGCCAAGTTCATAGCAGCACTATTTATAACAGCAACGTAAAGAAACAATCCAAGTGTCTATCAACACACAAATGGATAAAAACAAAAATGTGGTATATTTATACAATGAAATATTACTCAGCCATAGAAAAGAATGAAATTCTGACTTTTGCAGCAACATGAATGGATCTACAAAGTATTAGGCTTAGTGAAAAGTCAGAGAAAGACAAATAGTGTTTGATATCACTTATATGTGTAATCTGAAAACAAAACAAAAAATGAATATAGCAAATCAGAAATAGACTCACAGATACAGAAAACAAACAGCAGGGAGAAGGAGAGGGGATGCAGGATAGGGGTATGGGATTGGGAGGTGCAAACTGCTATGTATAAAATACATAAGTAAAAAGGATACATTGTACAGCACAGGGAATTATTTTGTTTTGTAACAACTTTTAATGAAGTATAATCTATAAAAATACAGAATCAATTTTTTTAAAAAAGGAAAGAAAAAGAAAGTCCCTGTGATAAATCACCACCTGAAGTCTTACAGTGTATTCAGATAGGGGGGCCTCAGTAGAGGATATTTGTATTTTTAATCACCCCAACATACTTTATTCCACTGAAAAACTTTGCTTTCTTCCTATGTGGTTCTGATGAAACTAGTCATTATAGGACCCTGTCTGATCCCCAGCTGATTACATGAATATCCTCTTTTTCACCGTGACTGGTCCAAGCTACATGAGCCAAGCAGGGCCAGAATGGACCATGCAATTTTATGTAAGGAAAATGGGAGAGGGAAACTGTCTTCCCTTTGAGTCATGAACAATAAAATGAAAGATTACAGCTGTCAGAAGCCACCTTTTCCATCACATGAAAGGGCCTGTTGGTAAGAAAGAAGAAAGGAAAGAGAAATTGAATATCATTTGGGCCCCTGTAGAGGGCTTCCCTGGTTGCCCAGTGGTAAAGAATCCGCCTGCCAATGCAGGAGACATGGGTTCAATCCCTGGGTCAGGGTGGTCCCCTAGAGATGGAAAAGGCTATCCACTGCAGTGTTCTTGCCTAGAAAATCCCATGGACGAAGGATCCTAGCAAGTTATTGTTCATGGAGTCACAAGAGTCAGACCCAACTTAGCAACTAAACCACCACCACTGGACGGTCTTGGAGCACCCCTGCCAGCTCCACCCTGAAATTTCCAGTTACCAGAGCCAAAGAATCCCACTTTGCTCAAGCTTTTTTGGGTTTCTGACATTTGCTTATAACCAAAGGGTCATTACAAATACAGTCTTGCTTCAAGCTAACTCTTCTTACTAATTTGTATACTCCAGCTCTGTGTAGTTCTCAAACCAGGAAATAAAGCTATTTCATAAAAAGTTTTCTTTTTAAATACAGACTTCTACGATCCAACCAAAACCACTATTTCAGCATCCATAGGGGTGGAATCCTCACATCTGCATTTTTCTTAATTCCACATATAGTCATGAACGCTAACCAGTATGGATAGCCACTAATCTATTCTATTACAGAAAACAAACTCCAAATTCTAAATTGGCTGATCACATGATCTATTTGAACTGCATGGAAACTTTCAGTCTAGAATTCAAAGGAAACTGGTAGGTTTCCCTACACCACCCACAGGTACACTCTGGAAAAATCAATAAAATATTTTTTAAACAGTTTTATAGCATTTAGTGACTTTTGTTAATTCTACTGTTAGAAATTTTACTGGGAAGAGTATTATAATCACAAATAGATGTTTAATGCTCCCTCAGTTCTTTATTATGAAACTAGCATAAGAAACTAGCATAAGAGTGTGTAGTAATGGACATCAAAGGCAAATTTCTGTGTTAAATGGCACACAAAGCCAAGTCGTGTTTCTACATCTCTTTACATCTCTGTCCTTTTATATCTGTACTTGTACAAATTGATAATCTAATCTATTTTAGCAAGCACAAAGTAAAAGTATCTTTTTTTTAAGATTTTTTTTTTATGTGGATCATTTTTAAAGTCGTTATTGAATTTGTTCTAATACTTTTTCTGTTTTATTTTTGGCTTTTTGGCCTCAAGGCATGTGGGATCTTAGCTCCCTGACCAGGGACCAAACCCACACCTGATACATTGGAAGGCAAAGTCTTAACCATTGGACTACCAGGGAAGTCCCAACATCCTTTAAAAACCCTGACACCAAAGCCTCAGTTTCAAGTTAGTGATATAAGAAACCTCTGGCCAGAAGACCTTGGACATCCTCTGAGGCAATGTGGTGGGACAGTCAAGGCACTTTTCAACCATTTGCAATGTTGTAATGATTCTTTGGGGGCTTCCCTGGTGGTGCAGTTGTAAAGAATCCACCTGCCAAGCAGGAAATATGGGTTTGATCCCTGGATCGGGAAGATCCCTTGGAGAAGGAAATGGGAACTCATACCAGTATTCTTGCCTGGAAAATCCCATGGACAGAGGAGCCTGGCAGGCTACAGTCCATGGGGCTACAAAAGAGTCAGACATGACTGAGCAACTAAACACACACACAATGATTCTTTTATACCTGAATATACTCATTTGAAACTTGCACTATGACAGCGTGGTACAACAAAGTTTAGGCCAATCATCTCAACAGGATAATTTATATGTTATGTCAAAGGAGAGTTGTTCTACAGTCTTTATATCCTGAACAGTTGTGGGAATTTTTGCTGTTTCATATTATCATCTCCTAAAAGAAGACCCCTCTAAGGATTTCAAATAAAAAGAGAAACTAGTGATCATATATTATCACTGGGATCACCTTGGATATAAAATCAGAAGACAGATTACCACAGAGGCATCAAGCAGTAATCAGGTAATTTCTAGAGCTTGACCATAATCATACTCTCAGGCCACATCTTCTAGGATTAAAGACTGATGAGGAAGTATTTTCAGTCCTGCTTCCACTCTTGAAATATTAAGAAAAGGGAAATCAAATTTGTAACTATATATAGTGATGGATGTTAACTAGACTATTGTGGTGATCATTTTGCAATATATATAAATACCAAACATTATGTTTTATGTGTGTATGTGCATGCTAAATTGCTTCAGTCATGTCCGACTCTTTGCACCTCTGTGGACTGTAGCCCACCAGACTCCTCTGTCCATGGGGATTCTCTAGACAAGAATACTGGAGTGGGTTGCCCTGCCCTCCTACAGGGGATCTTCCTGACCCAGGGATCGAACCCAGGTCTCCTTCATTGCAGGCAGATTCTTTACCATCTGAGCCACTAGGGAAAGCCCATTATGTTATATATTTTAAAATAATATAATGTTTTATGTCAATTGTGTGTATGTATATACACTTAGTCTCTAAGTTGTGTCTGACTCTTTTGGACACCATGGACTATAGTCCACCAGGTTCCTTTATCCATGGGATTTCCCAGGCAAGAATACAGGAGGGGGGTTGCCATTTCCTTCTCCAGGGGATCTTCCTGGCCTAAGGATTGAACCCACGCCTCCTGTATTGGCAGGTGAATTCTTTACCACTAAGCCACCCAGGAAGCCCTTTATGTCAATTATATGTCAATTTAAAAAAATTAAGTAGAGGGATCTCATCAGCAGAGTAAGGAGGAAGGTATAAGAAATCAATAGATATAATATCTGACTATTAACGCTATCTTTTTTTCAGCTTTACTAGGTATAATTTACAAAGTTGCTGGAAGTTGTGAGACAAAATACCAAAAAGAGAAGCAAGCTGCCCAAAGAGAAAGATCTAGACATCTGCCAAGTATTAATATTAAGGTGTATGCATGTGCACACACACACAGAATCTATGAAGCTTCACAAAGGACTACTACTGGAAAAAGGAAATAACTAGGCTGCTGAAATGAACTACTACTAGTGTTCACCCAAGTCTGGGAGCTGTTTGAATTCTGATCTCCATAGTGGAGAGACCTTACTAAAAATCCTAAAGCATTCAGTAGAGCCCTCATAAAAATACTGGAGTAGGGCTGTATTAGGAGTAGGGCTAATCTTGTCCTAAAAGATAATCTTATAGCGCATTGAAAATACCTTTTAAAAATGTAAAAATAATTTAAAAACAAGCTTTGTACTAACCATAAACATGTAGAAACTCAAATTTTAATCATTACCATTTACAATTGCTTCAAAGGAAACCAGTTACTTAAGTATAAATCTAACAAAATGTGTATGAATCAGTATCTTGAAAATTACAAAAGGCTGATGAAAGAAATTAAAGAAGATCTAAATAAATAGGAGCCATACTGTGTTCATGGACTGTAAGATTTAATGTAGTAAAGATGTCAATTCTTCCCAAATTGATCAATAGATTTAATTAAATTTCTATCAAAATGCATTTAGTTTTTTAGTAGACACAGACAAGCATATTCTAAACTTTGTGCAGAAAGGCACAGGACCTAAAATAGCCTTGAAAACTTATTTTTGTAAAAGAATAAGGAATAAGAATAGTGGGAGGAATCAATCTATCCAGTGTTAAGGCTTACTGTGTTGAGTCCCCAAGACCACCTCCAGGTTCAATGATTTGCCAGGAGGACTCACAGGATTCAGCATAACCGTACTGATGGTAATGACTTCTTATAGTATAAAGATTTTAAGCAAAATTAGCAAAGGAAAATGATGTATGGGGCAAAGTTTGGAGGAAATCAGAACAAGTTTCCAAGAGACCTCCCCCATTACAGTCAAAGGACTTGCTTGATTTTTCTGGTAACAAGTTATGGTAACACGTGAGAAATGTTATCTACCAAAGAATCTCACTAGAGACTCAGTGCCAAAGGTTTTTATTGGGAACTAGTCACATAGCACACTCTGCCTAGCACAATCCAAAATTCTAGCTTCCCAGAAGGAAAGCAAGTGTTCAACATTAACCATCATTGTTTACATAGTTTAGGCACAATGAGCCACTCTTATCAGTCAGGGTGGTCCTCATTAGTTAGGGAAGACCTCCTGAAATCTTAATTTCCAGATGCTAGTCAAAGGCCAACCTGGATAGCAGATCATTCTAGGGTTAGCAATGATAGGTAAGGAGCAAGAATTTTAGCAAATTAGATAGATCTACATTGTCTTTTATGACCTAGACCCAGAATTCAAAAGCATTAATTCTGCCCTATCCTATCAGTTGAAGGCATCACAAGCTCATGCATTTTAATGAGAAAGAACATAGACCTCTAGATGGGAGAAATGTCAAAGAATCTGAGGAAACAATTTTAAATTGCCACTGTCTTCTCTTTGGCCAAAAAGTATTTATATTCTTCCCTCCTTCAATATGTATTCACCTTTTCCCAAGATTCTCCAAAAGCCTCACCCCAATAGGAAAAGGAGTATGTCAAGGCTGTATATTGTCCCCCTGCTTATTTAACTTATATGCAGAGTACATCATGAGAAACGCTGGACTGGAAGAAACACAAGCTGGAATCAAGATTGCCGGGAGAAATATCAGTAACCTCAGATATGCAGATGACACCACCCTTATGGCAGAAAGTGAAGAGGAACTAAAAAGCCTCTTGATGAAAGTGAAAGGGGAGAGTGAAAAAGTTGGCTTAAAGCTCAACATTCAGAAAACGAAGATCATGGCATCAGGTCCCATCACTTCATGGCAAATAGATGGGGAAACAGTGGAAACGGTGTCAGACTTAATTTTGGGGGGGCTCCAAAATCACTGCAATCCATGGGGTCACACAGAGTCAGACACAACTGAGCAACTTCACTTTCACTTTTCACTTTCATGCACTGGAGAAGGAAATGGCAACCTTCTCTAGTGTTCTTGCCTGGAGAAGCCCAGGGATGGGGGAGCCTAATGGGCAGCCGTCTATGGGGTCGCACAGAGTCGGACACGACTGAAGTGACTTAGCAGCAGAGGCAGCAGCAAAATCACTGCAGATGGTGATTGCAGCCATGAAATTAAAAGATGCTTACTCCTTGGAAGGAAAGTTATGACCAATCTAGATAGCATATTCAAAAGCAGAGACATTACTTTGCCAACAAAGGTCTGTCTAGTCAAGGCTATAGTTTTTCCAATGGTCATGTATGGATGTAAGAGTTGGACTGTGAAGAAAGCTGAGCACCGAAGAATTGATGCTTTTGAACTGTGGTGTTGGAGAAGACTCTTGAGAGTCCCTTGGACTGCAAGGAGATCCAGCCAGTCCATCCTAAAGATCAGTCCTGGGTGTTCATTGGAAGGACTGATGTTGAAGCTGAAATTCCAGTACTTTGGCCACTTCACGCGAAGAGCTGACTCATTGGAAAAGACCCTGATGCTGGGAAGGATTGGGGGTGGGAGGAGAAGGGGACGACAAAGGATGAGATGGCTGGATGGCATCACTGACTCGATGGACATGGGTTTGAGTAGATTCCAGGAGTTGGTGATGGACAGGGAGGCCTGGCATGCTACGATTTGTGGGGTCGCAAAGAGTCGGACATGACTGAGCGACCGAACTATGGCATCAAGCTAGGTTCAAAGTCTAGGCCCTGATCCTTAATCAAGCCCAAGCTTGCTGTTTCCTGTGTTCAGATCTTGATCTGAAAACCTGCAAAGTAAAGAGACAAGTTATCTGCCCTACACATATCCAAAATACAGTGGAAATAGCACCAAAATCACAACTAGCTGTTGAACAACCATCGAACAGGAGGATGCTGGAACCTACCATCAAAACATAACTCCATGTCCAAAGACAAAGAAGCCAAAGCAAGACTACAGTGGGCAATCACACATTGGAGGGGCACAGTCATGATAAAATCAAATCCCATAACCACTGGGTAAGTGACCTACAAACTGGAGAACAATAATACCAAATAAGTTCTCCCACTGTTGTGAAGATTCTGAACCACGTTAGGCTTCCCAGCCTAGGGATCTGACAAAATGACTGGGAATTCCCAAGGAATATGACTTTGAAAGCCAGGGGGACTTCATTGCAGGACTTACATAGGACTGAGGGTAACAGAGACTCCAGTCTCAGGCGGCACAAACTAAATCTCACCTGTATCAGGCCAAGAAGAGAGGAGCAGTGACTCCACAGGAGACTGAACCAAAACTACCCGCTAGTGTTGGAGGGTCTCCTGTGGAGGCTTGGTCAGCAGGAGCTCACCACAGGGACGGAGGCACAGGCAGCAACAGTCCTGGAAGGACCCCTTGGCATAAGCCCTCTTGGATATTGCCATTAACAATCTATGCAGATTGCCATAGAGCCCAGAGACCTCAGGGATGGATCAGTTCAGTTCAGTTCAGTCGCTCAGTCATGTCCGACTCTTCGTGACCCCATGAATCGCAGCACGCCAGGCCTCCCTGTCCANGTCTGTTGTTCCATGTCCAGTTCTAACTGTTGCTTCCTGACATGCATATAGGTTTCTCAAGAGGCAGGTCAGGTAGTCTGGTATTCCCATCTCTTCAAGAATTTTCCACAGTTTATTGTGATCCACACAGTCAAAGGCTTTGGCATAGTCAATAAAGCAGAAGTAGATGTTTTTCTGGAACTCTCTTGCTTTTTCCATGATCCAGCGGATGTTGGCAATTTGATTTCTGGTTCCTCTGCCTTTTCTAAAACCAGCTTGAACATCTGGAAGTTCACAGTTCAGGTATTGCTGAAGCCTGGCTTTTGAGAATTTTGAGACGGGATCACCTCAGGCCAAACAACTATCAGGGAGGGAGTGCAACCCCACCCATTAGCAGATAATTGGATTAAAGTTTTACTGAGTAAGGCTCTCCCCACCAGAACAAACCCAGTTTTTCCCAGTCCCCCCCAATAGGAAGATTACACAAGTCTCTAGCCTCATCCATCAAAGGGCAGACAGAAGAAGCAAGACAGTCCCACAGCAGCTAGAACAAGAACCACATTTCAGAAAGTTAATCAGGATTAAAAAGCAGAAAGTTATGTCCCAGATGAAGGGACAAGAAGAAAAACACAGAAAAATAACTAAATGAAATGAAGATAGCAACCTTCCAGAAAAGAATAATGATAGTGAAAATGATCCAGGATTTTGAGAAAACAATGGAGAAGATCCAAAAAATATTTACCAAAGATCTAGAAGAACTAAAGAACAGAGATGAATAATATACTAGCAGGAATTAAGAGCAGAATAACTGAGGCAGAGAACAGATAAATGATCTGGAGGACGGAATGGTGGAATTCACTGCCACAGAACAGAACATAGAAAAAAGAATGGGAAAAAAAAAAAAGACAGCCTGAGACCTCTGGGACTGTAAACACACCAACATTTGCATCATAGGGGTCCCAGCAAGAGAAGAGAGAGAGAAAGGACCTGAGACAATATTTGGAGAGTTAATAGCTTAGAACTTCCCTAATATGGAAGAGGATAGTCAACCAAGTCCAGGAAGCACAGAGAATCCCAGGCAGGATAAATCCAAGGAGGAAAACATTGAGACACATAGTAATCAAACTGACCAAAATTAAAAACAAGATAAAATATTAAAAACAATAAGGGAAAAATGACAGATAAAATACAAGGGAACTCCCATCAGGTTATCAGCTGATTTCTCAATAGAAACTCTACAAGCCAGAAGGAAATGGCATAATATATTTAAAGTGATGAAAGGGAAGAACCTACAACCAAGAATACTCCACCCAGCAAGACTGTCCTTCAGATTTGATGGAGAAATCAAAAGCTTTCCAGACAAGCAAAAGTTAAGAGAATTCAGCACCACCAAACCATTCACTACCACACAATGAATGCTAAAGGAACTTCTCTAGGCAGAAAATACAAGAGAAGGAAAAGACCTATAGAAAATAAACCCAAAACAATTAAGAAAATGATAACAGGATCATACACATTGATAATTACATTAAATTAAATAGATTTAATTTGCATTTGCTTAGATTAAATGCACCGACTAAAAGACAAGACATTGGTGGCTCAGATGATAAAGTGTCTGCCTACAATGCAGGAAACCTGGGTTCAATCTGGACGGGAAGATCCCCTGGAGAAGGAAATGGCAACACACTCCAGCATTCTTGCCTGGAAAATACCGAGGATGGAGGAGCCTAGTAGGCTACAGTCCCCGGGGTCGCAAGGAGTCCAACACAACTGAGCAACTTCACTTCACTTCAAAAGACATAGGCTGGCTGGGCAGATGAAAACATGTTCCACTTACCACATCACTCTGCTTCATCCCCCAAATTGTGTGTAATTATTTTATACTGTTAGGTTAATCATGTTCCCATTATGACTTGCAATCATAATTATCTTTTTGTGTCTGGCTATTGATTGTGAAAACTGATAAATTTCTTTTATTATTGTGATTCTGTAACTATTACTCATTTAATACCATTGTATCAGGATTGGTCAACAAAAATAACAGAATTGTATATCACCAAAACCACCATTTCATTGAAAATTCTATAATCACTTTTTTAAATCCAGATGCATATCAGAATTATCTTGGAACTTTTTGAAAAATACAAATGCCCAGGTATTGCTCTTTTTTCACCAAAGCTTTAAATATATTTCTAATGAGCAGCCATGTTTAAAAACAACTGGACTATATGATGACTTTTTACTTTTATCTAGTTTGTTTCATTTTTTCTATTTCATATTCCGTTCCGTTCCATCGCTCAGTCGTGTCCGACTCTTTGCGACCCCATGAATCGCAGCACGCCAGGCCTCCCTGTTCATTACCGTCTCTCGGAGTTCACTCAGATTCACGTCCATCGAGTCCATGATGCCATCCAGCCATCTCATCCTCGGTCGTCCTCTTCTCCTCCTGCCCCCAATCCCTCCCAGCATCAGAGTCTTTTCCAATGAGTCAATTCTTCGCATGAGGTGGCCAAAGTACTGGAGTTTCAGCTTTAGCATCATTCCTTCCAAAGAAATCCCAGGGTTGATCTCCTTCAGAATGGACTGGTTGGATCTCCTTGCAGTCCAAGGGACTCGCAAGAGTCTTCT
>SJYT01081629.1:507452-622299 GCA_006410635.1 Cephalophus harveyi | reverse complement strand
TTTTTTTTTTTTTTTTCAGAAAAATAATTACTATGAAAACCTTATGGGTTTTTCTGTGTGTCAATTGTAATGTATACCATTAGATAAAGACACAAACACCTTCAAAATAAGTTCTTTTCTACCTGGACCTCCCTGTGAGGCTACAGTGGGACAAGGTCCTTAATAGTCTTAGAGGCCTTGTTGTTTGATCCTTATTGTCTAACATTTGTTTGTTTAAACAATTGCTTATTGTTTATAATTGCATAAGAACTTTTCAAGACCTTTTATCTGTTTCTACACTCTTAAAAGATTTAACAATCACATCCTCAGCTTCTTCCTTGAGTTCATGCTTTTCTAACAGGCCTTGGACTTGATCTTACTGGAGAAGCTAAGGATAAGAAACCATTTAATTTTCAGATCTTGTTCTACACTATTCCTCTAAATTCTATTTGAAAATTGAATAAGTCCTTCTTTAGTACAGCTTTGTCTACTCATAGCTTATGATACATAGTCTAAATGTATATAAACAAAAAACAGTTGACATCTTCAACATTCTGCATGGAAATCTCCTAAGCCAGATCCATTGGTTCATTAAATATATTTTCTAATTCTCCACATTATCACATTTGCTAAACCATCTGCCATGACACAGATGGTGTCATGTCTCCTTTCCTCAAGCTTCCAATAACATTTTTCTTTCTTTCTTTTCAGCCCTTATTGACACCTTCTCTGAAGTCTATCAGGATTCTGCTAACAGTCTTCTTGAAGCCCTTTCAATGTCTGCCTGACACACTGTCCCAAAGTCAATGTCACATGTTTTAGGTTTTTTTATAACAGCATCCCAAATTTTGTTCCACTTATCTAATGCTGTATAACTACTTCAGAAATACAGGGGAAAAGCAATAATTTTACTGTATCCTACAAGAAAGTCAAGAATTGGGGTAGGTTTTAGCTAGGTACTCATTCTATTCTGTGTGACATCAAAGTGTTATCAAATGCAAGTCTGTGTGCCTGACACACAGTGAGGCCAAACAATATCAAAACGTCAGAGTTTAGAACAGGGAAAGGTTTATTGCAGGACTGTGCAAAGTGGCTCATGCCTTAAAAAGCCTAAATTCCCAGAAAGCTTTCAGCAAAGCCCTTTTATAGGATAGGGGTGGGGGCGGGGGGAACATGGTTAGTTGTTTCAAACTTCTTGACCTTTACTCTTGAGGTCAGGTCATGGTCAGGTAATGATGATCCTATCAGTTCAGTTCAGTCCCTCAGTCGTGTCTGACTCTTTGCAACCCCACGAATCACAGCACGCCAGAATCTTATAAACCTCTCAAAAACATTATTCTCTGTTCTGACAAGAAAGGGTAAGGTCCCAAGGCTCAACCTGAGCCCTCCAAGGTCCAGGTCCTGGCTCAGAGAAGTGGGTCCCTGTGTGGGCTGGTGATCCTGCCCGGGAGCGTTCGTCCAGCACTCAGTCTGGGTTCTCCCACCATTGCCCAGGCCCAGCTGAAGAGGCAGATCTCAGCTGGTGGCACCCTCTGGGCCAGGACCTCAGACCCTACCCAGCCATCATTACTGAGGGAACAAAGTGCCCAGCCAGCCCTCAGGCTTCTTATTTAAACTGGAATACATCATTTGTATAGGATCAGTCAGAATATATGTTGTACCAAAAACCAGTCAGGTTAATTTCCAGCTCAAAGCTGCCTCTCTTTGAGTCCACAGAGGTGGACTCAAAAATATGACATGCAACATCCTTGTACCTTAACCCTGACCTCTGGCCCTCTCTTAGGGGTGACAACTGATCAAAGCTTGACCAATTTTTGAAACTTGCATGGAGAGAGGGAAGTTGGTTGAAGTTATGACCTTAAAGGCAGTGCCCATACCTTCCAGTTGCTGAGGCGTCTGCAGACTGTGACCCAATGAGACTGCCGCCACCATTATGTCACGGAGGTGGGGACAGGAGAGAAGTTCGCCGCTGCTTCGAGGTCTGGGCCCCGCCAGTGGACAGCTATGGCAAGGACCCCGGCGCTCTGCCCGGCACGGCTTTCTGCCTGTTCCGGGCAGCACCCCAGATCACCTGCCGTCACCAAAGTCAAAGGACCTGAACGACCCCAGGGAGAAGGCTGCGATCCACCTCTCTGCTGGAAGGACCACTGAAAGCTGACTGCTGACAGAGTGGGACCTCTGACCACGTGGCTCAGGGTTTCCCGCTAACAGTCCAGTGTTAATTCAGAGTTCTAACGGTCAGCTGCTAACCCTGGAGCACTAACCGTCAGGCACTAACGGTCGAGCGCCAACCAACCCCGAGCGCTAACTCTGAGCACTAACGGTCAATCGCCAACGGTCAATCGCTAACAGCTGTGCACCCGCCTCGCCCCTACCGCAGAAGGAAGGCACTCAGTGGTATTCACCAGGCAAATGGGAAGCTTGGAGGGGTCAAGACAGCTTTACTCACATACCTGGCACCATGGCAGGAATAACTAGACTTCCAGGCTCTGTTAACCAAAACGTGGTCTCTCCAGTATGGTGGTCTTTTCATATGGTGGCTCAACTCTCTGAGTAAGTATCTAAGTTAGTAAGACAGCAACCTCATGGTCTTTTATGACCTAGCCTCCCATGTCAAGAGTTTCATTTCTGCTGTACTGTATAGATCAAAGATATCACTAGTCAACTCAGATTTGAGAGGAGGGGACAGTGGAAAAACATCCAAGAATGTGCAGCCAGTTTTGAAAGCCAATATAACAAATCTATACTATGGAAAACATTAAAGGAGGCTCTTCAGGCTGAAGTGAAATGATACCAGATGAAATTTAGATCTACACAAAAGAATGAAGGGTGCCAGAAATGGCAGACATGTAGGTAAACTAAAACATTTTTTTTAATTCGTTTCCATGCAGCCGCATATGACAACCACAACACAAAAGGAGTGAGTAAAACAGATCTGACCTTACATGATTGCAAACAGAAGCACTCTTTCTCTTTTTGGCTATACAGGATCTTCATGGTACACAGGCTTTCTCTAGTTGTGGCAAGTGGGGGCTACTTTCTAGTTGCAGCAAGTAGGGGCTACTCTAGTTACAGGGCATGGACTTCTCATTGTGGTGGCTTCTCTTGTGAAGCTCGGGCTATAGAGTGCGCAGGCTTCCATAGTTGTGGCTCATGGGCTTAGATGCTCTTCACCTTGTGGGATCTTTTTGAACCAGGGATCGAACCTGTGTCCCCTGCACTGGCAGGTGGATTCTTAACCACTGGACCACCAGGAAAGTCCCAGAATCACTCACTTTATTAATTGGAATTGTCAACACTGTCAACCAGTGAAGCAAGGGGGATAGAAAAGGAGCTATTTTCAAATAGTACAATAGTAGCATATTGACCACTTGTCACAATATCAGAGGGTGGAGGAGAAGGATATCAGGGTATTGATTACCTCAGGTCTCTTCTTAAGGAGTCACCATGGGCTGGTTCTTCAAACAGGCTCTCTGCCTTCAATTTCAGATGTCAATATTCTCCTCATGCCTTTTCAGCACTCTTAATATCCCAGGGTACTCACTTCATTAACTCTTGTGATAGACTCTGAACCTCTTTTAGTATCTCCTAACCAACTTTACAGATCAAAGCAAAAATTCAATTTTTAGAAATGTGCTATTCAAAATAGTTTACTACTACTAATTTGAATCCTAAAGAATATTTATTAAAACTAGTCAACAACTATGTATTTTCAAGGAAAAACATTACTATTAAGTAGAGTACTTAGTATGAAAACTATGAATGGATTGTAAACCTGTTCTCATTATTATAAAGAATTTCAACCTTCTCAATGAAAGAGTATTAGATTTAGAGTACAATTTTAAAAAATCTAATTATCTACATTGTGATTAATGACAATAAAATATGTTCTGTCAACTGAAGCAAAAGCAATGCATTCTCTTCTGGCATTTGCCATCATCTGCTTAGGTGTACAAATACTGGACTAGACTTCTGAGGTTAGGCCATAAAAGGCCATGCAGGGTCTGCCTTGTTCGCTGACACACTTGCTCTTTTTTTTCTTTTTTGACACACTTGCTTTTTAGAGCACTGAGCCACCACAGAGGAAGACAGCATGCTGGAGAAGCCACATTTGGTCAACAGAGCCAGCTCAGCTCAGTCTTCTTCCATAAATGGTAATGATCAAGAATTTAAGGAGATGATTATTAATAGGACTCAAAACAGGACTATATTCTTTTACAGCCATTTCAAGCATAAAACGTTATATGAAGAAATCATGTTCCTGAGTACTCATTTCAGGTGGCAGAGTATGGAAAACTGTTCAGTTCAGTCACTCAGTCGTGTCCACCTCTTTACGACCCCATGGACTACACCACGCCAGGCTTCCCTGTCCATCATCAACTCCCCGAGCTTATTCAGATTCATGTCTGTTGATTCAGTGATGCCATCCAACCATCTTATCCTCTGTCATCCCCTTCTCCTCCCACCTTCAATCTTTCCCAGCATCAGGGTCTTTTCCAATGAGTTGGTTTTTCCCATCAGGTGGCCAAAGTATTGGAGTTTCAGCTTCAGCATCAGTCCTTCCAATGAATATCCAGGACTGATTTCCTTTAGGATGGACTGGTCTAGTCAAGGCTATGGTTTTTCCTGTGGTCATGTATGGATGTGAGAGTTGGACTGTGAAGAAGGCTGAGCGCCGAAGAATTGATGCTTTTGAACTGTGGTGTTGGAGAAGACACTTGAGAGTCCCTTGGACTGTAAGGAGATCCAACCAGTCCATTCTGAAGGAGATCAACCCTGGGATTTCTTTGGAAGGAATGATGCTAAAGCTGAAACTCTAGTACTTTGGCCACCTCATGAGAAGAGTTGACTCATTGGAAAAGACTCTGATGCTGGGAGGGACTGGGGGCAGGAGGAAAAGGGGCCAACCGAGGATGAGATGGCTGGATGGCATCACGGACTCGATGAACATGAGTCTGACTGAACTCCAGGAGATGGTGATGGACAGGGAGGTCTGGCGTGCTGCGATTTCATGGGGTCACAAAGAGTCGGACACGACTGAGTGACTGAACTGAACTGAACTGAACTGGACTGGTTTGATCTCCTTGCAGTCCAAGGGACTCTCAAGAGTCTTTTCCAACACCACAATTCAAAAGTATCAATTTTTTGGCTCTCAGCTTTCTTTATAGTTCAACTCTCACATCCACACATGACTACTGGAAAAACCATACTTTGACTAGACGGACCTTTGTCAGCAAAGTAATGTCTCTGCTTTTTAATATGCTGTCTAGGTTGGTCATACTTTTCTTCCAAGGAGCAAGCATCTTTTAATTTCATGGCTACAGTCACTATCTGCAGTCATTTTGGAGCCCGAAGTCCCTCACTGTTTCCATTGTTTTCCCATCTATTTGCCATGAGGTGATGGGACTGGATGCCATGATCTTAGTTTTCTGAATGTTAAAAATTCAGAAAATTGAGAAAATTGTTAGTTCAACTAAAGTAGAACATGTACATATCTTAAACCCAGTAATCTACTGCTGTATATATATTCTCAACAGAAATACATGCATATGTATGTATATATTATCTACCTAAGTAACAAAAGACCTGTACTAGACTTTCAAAACAGAACTTCTCACATTAGTCAAAAACTAAAAACTACCCAAATGCCTATCAACAATAAATTGAAAAAAAATAAATTATGTGCTACTTACAAAATAGAATACTTAACAGTAATAACAATAATCTACGTGGAAAAAAAATATGAATGAACCTCACAATATTGAGAGAAAAAGGCTAAACATTAAAAAGTATATGTTGTATTATTCCATTTACATAATGTACAAAAACAGGCAACAACCAATGCAAGCTCTTAAGAATCAAAATAGTGCTTATCCTTGGGGCAGCAGGAAATGACAGGAACACTAGTTTGGGTCACTGGTAATGTTCTGTTTCTTGATCAGGGAGCTGGTTAGATGCGTATGGTGGTTTAAAAACATCTCCACAGATCCTTTTACACGCCTTCCATCAGAAAGGGAAGACTGGTCCCCTCTCCTTGAGTATGGCTGGTCTTAGAGACTCACCAGAGTCTAAGTTCTAGAGCAAACTATGCTCTAGAACTAACACTGTGTGACTTTCAAGGTTAGGTTAGAAAAAGCACTGCAGCTTCTAATTGACTCTTTCTTAGAACATTCACCCTTGGTATCCAGTCACCATGCTTTGTGAAAGTCAAGGAGTCACATGCAAAGACCATGGGGAGGTATTCTAATCACAGACATAGCTATAGCTAAGGTTCCAGTCAATAGGTAGCACCAACAGTGAAACATGTAAGTGAAGGAGACTTCAGATGATTTCAGCCCCCAGAAGAAAAGTTACCCCAGCTAAGCCCTGCCCAAATTGCAAATTCATAAGCAAAATAAATGTTATTTTGTATGCTCAGTCACTAAGTCATGTACAACTCTTTGCAACCCCATGGACTTTGGCCAGATAGGCTCCTCTGCCCATGGGATTCTCCAGGCAAGAATACTGGAGTGGGCTGCCATTTCCTCTTCCAGGGGATCATCCTAACCCAGATATCAAACCTACATCTCTTGCATTGGCAGGTGGATTCTTTACTACTGAGCCACCTGGGAAGCCTATTAAATTTGTGGGTGATTTGTTTTGTGAGTATATGTAACTAGAACACACAGCCAGTGTGCTTGTTTTGTGAAAATTCATAAGTAACAAAGTTATGATATATAGTTGGATTCCACATTTGTAAATTCAATCAACCATAGATGAAAAATATTTTTTAAGTTCCAAAACTTAAAAAGCAAAAAGTTTCAAGAAGCAAAATATGAATTTGTTGCATATTGGCAACTATTTACAGTACATTTAAATTGTATTAGGTATTATAAGTAACCTAAATATGATTTAAAGTATGTAGGAGGATGTGCATATGTTATATGAAAATTTACACCATTTTATTTAAAAAATTTGATCATGCAAGGCATGATTTGACATTCCCAGGGGTGGAAGAAGGGCCTGGAACCAATCCCTTAAGGATACCAACAGACAACTGTATACACCTTTCCATATGTATACTATACTTAGGTTTGAAATAAAAATCATATCATGCAAACAAGCTCAAATTTCTCATCAAATTTTTATATTTTATTGAGGTGTTTTTATAAACTCAGTATTTCATATCTCCCTAATACTGTGCCTTTTTCTTATAATTACATAGTATTAAAGAAAAAGTAATGGATTTTTTCACTACATCCCATATAGACAAGTCCTAATCACCATCAGTTTACTCTTGCACACTGCCTAATTCTGATCGTTTGTCATGTGTGGATGTAAAAAAAAAGTTAAGCACTGCTACAGGAGATATCTGTCCAACACCATTCTCTCTTCTACAATGTAGAGTATCATTTTCCTTTGAAGAACTATCTCCTTTTGGATGAATTAAGGTTGCTGAGACCTGATTATTGCCCAGCTTTTAAAAAATTTTATTACACCTCACATTCTTCTAGAAATTTTCTTATTTTATTTAAGTTGGCAATATTTAGTCTCTATTCTTCACAAAGAATACCTACTGATATATAACTCAGTAGGGTTATATATATATGTCCCAAGCACACTGGGACATATATATAGCTGATGATGAACAAATATAAAGTGTTTATAAAATTATATTGGACAACTGATTTTTGTCAAAAGCGCAAAAACAACACAGTGGAAAAAGAATAGCCTTTTCAACAAAATGCCTCAAACCATAAATAAAAGTTAACTCAAAATACATCATAGACCTAAACAGATAGCCTAAACTGTAAAACTTCTAGAAGAAAACATTGGATATAGTCTTATTGAGTTCAGGGTAGGCAAAGATGTCTTTAAAATGAAACTAAAAGCACAATTAATAAAAGAATAAATTGGACTTTACTAAAATTCAAAACTTCTGTTCTTAAAAATACACTGTTAATAAAAATATATATATATATACTGTTAAGAGAATGAAAAGAAAAGCCACATACTGGGAGAATATCTTTGTGAAGCATATATCTGACAAAGAACTTGTATCCAGAATATATAGAGAACTCTCAAAATTCAAGAAAACAAGCCAATTTAAAAAAGATGTAACATCCTCTATTTTTTGTATATTTTGTAATTTTCTATAATAAAACTCTAAATTGTAAAAAAATAAATAAATAAAAAGATGTAACAGAAAAGATATGCAGATGGCAAATAAGCACATAAAAAGATGCTCAACATCATTAGTCATTAGGAAAATATAAATTAAAACCACAACAAGATATCACTATACACCTATTAGAATGGTTAAAATTAAAAATGACTGACCACTGCAAGTGTCCTGGAGGATGTGAAGGAAATGAAACTCAAACTCACTCCTGATGGGAATGTAAAATGGTTCAACCACTCTGGAAAATAACTTAGCAGTTCCTTAAAAAGTTAAATATACATCTGCCTATGATCCAACCATTCCACTTCTAGATTTTTATCCAACAAAAAAAAGGAAATATATGTCCATACAAAGACTTGTACACAAAGGTCCATAGCAGCTCCATTGGTAATAGCCCCAAACTAGACACAACTCAAATGTCCATCAACAGATTGATAAACTGCAGCGCATCCATATAATGGAATACACTAATCTATACAAAAGAATAAACTGCTGTACACAAAACGACATGAATGAATATCAAGATAATGACACTGAGGAAATGAAACCAGACCACCCCCCCACGAAAAAAAATATTATACATACATACTTTTACATATTCATTTATGTAAAAGTTTAGAAAAGGCAAACAAATCTATAATGACAGAAAGTAAAACAGTGTGGTAGGTGTGGTAGGCAGAGAGGAATAAGAGAATCACAAAAGGGTGTGAGGAAACTGGAGGATGATGGATTTATTCACTTGATTATAGTGATTTTAAAGGGGGTATACATATATTAAAAAATTACCAATTTATACTCTCTAAATATGTTCCATATATTACATGTCAATTATATCTCAATAAAGCTGTCTAAAAGACTGCAGCTCCGCTGTTCAATTTTGAAAGGAATAGAAAGGAAATCTTGGATAAAGGATTCAGTGAGGGTTGTAAATTATCCAAGTATGCCAGGAATCCATACTTCCTCTGTCTAGCCAAGCTTCAGCAGAGTTTAATGAGCCATCTCCCGGCTATTCTCCAGAAATGGTAACAACTGCACTGTTGGATCTGTTTTTGGTAAGAGAATGACCCAATCAGTATAAAATGAATGCTATGTCTTGTGAGAGATTGTCAATTAAACACATAATCCACACTTATAAACATTTTTAAAGGGCTTTCTCCTTGCAAGATAGCTTTAATATTGAGAGTGAACTTTTTGTATGTGAATTCCAATACAGACACACTTGCTACTTCATGCATCCGCACCTCAGTTTCTTTACCTGTAAATTGTCACAGGAAATATTAAAACCAGGTGACTAAAAAGAGCAGGTTTTTTCAGAATTATTAATCCTTTCTTTTGGGGCAGAATCTCTTTCTTCCCCTATGCTCTGAGAGGTATCCATTTCTTCCCAACTCCACCAGCAGTAATTAATTACCTTGAGTGAGTCAAGCTTCTCTCTCAAAAGTTTCATCCTACCATTACTAGACTCCTTGAGAGAGATCCAAAAGAAAGGTCTTTGCCATAATCAAGCTGACCATTAAATCAGTTAAGAAGGTGTCCAAGTCTCTGCCAGACTCAGCTGTGACTGGGTATCACACTGATGTGATGGGTGGCTTTGAGCTCTGTGCATTGTGTATTCTGGAGGTTGAGCTTCACTTTCCAGACAATCATGTTCGGTTGCACGGCAAGATGGGGAGTATCTCAACAGAATCCCCATTTCTAATTGCAGGTGGAGGTAGTTTTCCAGGATGGCCTGTGTTCTCTGGAAGCAGAGTCACGTGGGCTTTGACTCTTCACCAGAGGATACAAGAACTAGGACCTACAGAACATGAATAGTGGTTGTGTTAGCAGACTCTAGTATTAAGAGGCTCTAGTTTCAATTTCAGCTGTCAAAATGTGTTTGGCTTTTTCATGTCCAAAACTCAATTTTTTCACCTCTGTAATGGGGCCAAAGCTATCTAATTTTTTTGTTTTTAAGTACATCTTCATTGAAATGAAACATATATAAAAAGTGAAAAACTTGTAAGTAGTTTGGCTCAGAGGATAAAGCGTCTGCCTGCAATGCAGGAGACACGGGGTTCGATCCCTGGGTTGGGAAGATCCCCTGGAGAAGGAAATGGCAACCCACTCCAGTATTCTTGCCTGGAGAATCCCATGGACAGAGGAGCCTGGCGGGCTACAGTCCACGGGGTCGCAGAGTCGGACACGACTGAGCGACTTCACTTTCTTTCTTTCTTTCTTTCTTTCTTACAAAATAAAGAGAGCTATAATCAGAACAGCTATAACTAGCAACCAGATCAAAAAACAGAATATTATCCACCCTCCAGAAGGCCACTGTCTTGCCTCATTACAGGCATACCCTCCAAAGGTCAACTACCCTGACTGCTAACAGCACCAGTTAATTTTGCCTGCTTTTAAACTTTCTATAATGGGAGTCATACAGTGTGTGTTCTTTTGTGTATGACTTCATTCTGATTGTGAAGTTTATTTCTGCATTTGAATATAACAGTATCTTTTTGTTTTAGTGAAGTACTCCAATTGAGGGTTATATATGTCATTAACAAATATTCTCTATATCAATATTCATATCAGCATCCATAGTCAAATTAGTTCATAATTTTGTTAAGCCCTCCTATGCTGTTTCTGATCATTTGTCTAGTGGTTCTGTAACTGAGAAAGTGAAAGTGTTATTCCCTCAGTCCTGCAGCTACCCCATGGACTGTAGCCCTCCAGGCTCCTCTATCCGAGGAATTTCCCAAGCAAGAATAGTGGTATCGGTTGCTATTTCCTTTTCCATGGGATCTTCCTGACCTAGGTCTTCGAACCTAGGTCTCCTGCATTGCAGGCAGATTCTTTACCGGGTGGGCCACCAGGGAAGACTGAAAAAGCTGTGATAAAATCTCAGTTACAACCTCTGTTAGAGTCTACTATGATTATAGTTCAAGTATTTCTCCCTTAGGTCTATCTCTTTTTGCTTTATATATATGTATGTCCATGTTAGCGTCCGTGCTGAGTCGTATCCGACTCTTTGTGACCCCATAGACTATAGCCCACTAGCTCCTCTGTCCATGGACTTTTCCAGACAAGAATACAGGAGCGGGTTGCCATTTCCTTCTCCAGGGGATTTTCTCGACCCAGGGATTGAACCTTCATCTCTTGATGTCTCCTGCATTTGTAGGCGTATTCTTTACCATGCTACCTGGGAAGCCCTAATTTCTTTAAATTAATTGGCCAGCAGACTGGCCAATTAATACCCTGAACACTAAAAATAGTATTCAACACACTAACTCAATTTTCCTTAAATACATACTTAAATCAAGTTTGAATAACTTTAGCTTACAAAGAAAACAAAGCTTTCATTTCTTGACTTAAGAACTTGAAAAACCCAGAAGCAGAAGTAAACCAAGATAATGTCAAGTCCTAAAATGGTACAAACCCCTAATAGCCAAGCTGGTTTGCCAACAAAGCTCCGCCTCCGTGCAAACCCTGCCCACTTCCGGCTGCCCCACCCACTTTCTAACACTGGAACACCGCCCCTTTCTGCGAGGTCCCGCCCCCTGCACCTGATCCTGGTACCCATTGGGTGAATCCGGAAGCTGTATACACACCCTACACACGCACGTTTGGCAGGGTCCTCTTCGCGCGTGCGCAGCAGTGGCGTCAGGCAGCTGGAGACTAGGTCCTGGGGTTGGGGGGAGGGGGGAGGAGGTCAGGCCGAATCTTCCTCCGTAATAAGAAGCTACGCGTCCCGCGGTCCTGGCTCCGTGGGTCCGGTCGGATCGGGCCTGGGCGCTGGAGCTGCTCTGGCTCCCGCCGCGGCGGGTGCGATGGAGGCCGTACCGGAGCCCAGCGCTCACGCTGGGGGAGGCCGAAACAGCCGGCGGGGCTAGTAGATGAGGCGGCGGCGGCGGCACGGACTCTCCATGAGCAAGCGGCGGCGGCGACGGGTGCGGCGGCACCGGCGGTCTTCGGTCCCCGGGGAGGTACGAAAAGTCGGCTTCCTGGTGGACGGAGACTGGCCGGACGCCTTCCGCGGCCCGGCCCTCTTGCCCATTACCCGCAGTCCCAGGCACTCAGCGGGGCCACTGCTCGAATGCGGGCAGGGGATGCCCAGCCCCTTCCCCGGCTCCGGGTTCGGGGATCCACCCGCAGTCCAGGGCCAGCCTTCAGTGCCGGGCCTTCCCGGGAGCTGCGGGCCGGGGCCGGGGTGGGCGGGGTGGAGGTGGGGGCCCACCGCGTACCCAGCCCCGCGCTGCTTCGAGCGGGACCGCGGGCCGCTTTCTCGAGTATTTGGGGGCGCTGACTCGGGAGGGGACCTTCAGGACCCCCGAACTCTTAGGGTGTCTGATATTCAATGCTTTGGGTAAATGGTCTGGTCCTCATGACCAGCGTGGAGTACAGATTGTCACCCTTGGAAACGACCGCAAAAGGGGTCGTTTTTTGCCAAGGAAATAGAAGTCTAGGGAGTTTTCCTGGTTTGTTCAAACTAGGGGGCCTATCGAGGCAAGAAAATAAAGCCAGTAATTCTCCAGGACTTACAAATCACTGTCTAACGAAACGATGTTTTTGACAGTGTGGCCAAAACTTAAAAGACAATTTTAAGTAAAGTTCTTTGCACATTTTCTGGTCTTTTTTAGTCGCTTTTATCGTAATTTACTTTAGAACAAATCACCACGGTACTGCAGAAGCCAGAATAAGTGTCCTTTAGTTCTTTCAATCCTCTTTTATCTCCTTTTGTTTTCCCCAGAAAAAAGCTAGAGAAATCATTTTATGTGTGTGTATATATTTTTAAATATATATATGTAGTTATAAAATATATGTTTAATTCTCTTAAGAGTGCAACTTGCTTCCCAGAGCAGTACTTATTTAGTCATATCTAAAAGATAATTTGGCAAAAAATACTACAGAAATTTACAGTCCCTTGCTAATGCAGTATTTAAGAATCTGAACTCAGGCTCTTAATCATATGACCTTGCTACAAAGTTCTTTAAAATGCCACAGAAATCAGTCAAACCATGAGGAATGTTATTTTCATGTTTTAAATATTTAAATACCTTGTGATTTTTTTTAAAGAATATGTTCTGAAACATTTCTTCTTCATTAAGCAGAAACTGAGTTTGTGTTTCCTTGGCTGTAAATTTGCCACTCCGTTAGCAACTATATATAAACATCTACACTTCAGACTAAATATAGTGTTGAATATTTTAGAGTCCACAGTATCTTGCCTAAGTCAGAAATACTGTGTGTGTGTGGTAAAACTGAATTTTTAGTTTGCTGGTGTTAGAAAATAGGTTTGAACTTAATTTCCCACACAAAACACATAGGTCTGCAACATTGAGAGTTGGATTCATACTGTGCTTGGGAGGATGTGGCACTTGAAACTGTGATCAAAATAAGACACTGACCTCAGTCACTAATTTCTGTCTTCCTCCTCCTCAGATGCTTCCCGTTTTCATGAAAATATGCTTTCATGAAAATGCAAAACATGAAACATATTGGAAAACTCTGTGATGTTTTTAGTTTAGACATTTGTTTGTTCCAAATAAAGTAAAGCAATTTTTTTCAATTCAGTTTCATTAGGACCTCATTCTTTAATTTTTTTTCATTTTGCTTTATATACATATATGACACCAACATGTTTATTAGAATACTGTCAATGACTTTAAAACCAAGCTCTTAGTTATCCTCAAGGTTGGGGGGAAGATAGTTCACTTCAGTCACTCAGTCATGTCCCGACTCCCTGCGACCCCGTGAATCGCAGCATGCCAGGCCTCCCTGTCCATCACCAACTCCAGGAGTTCACCCAAACTCATGTCCATCAAGTCGGTGATGCCATCCACCCATCTCATCCTCTGCCGTCCCCTTCTCCTCCTGCCCCCAATCCCTCCCAGCATCAGGGTCTTTTCCAGTGAGTCAACTCTTCACATGAGGTGGCCAAAGTACTGGAGTTTCAGCTTTAGCATCAGTCCTTCCAAAGAAATCCCAGGTCTGATCTCCTTCAGAATGGACTGGTTGGATCTCCTTGCAGTCCACGGGACTCTCAAGAGTCTTCTCCAGCACCACAGTTCAAAAGCATCAATTCTTCGGCGCTCAGCTTTCTTCACAGTCCAACTGTCACATCCAAACATGACCACTGGAAAAACCATAGCCTTGACTAGACGGACCTCTTTTGGCAATGTCATGTCTCTGCTTTTTAATATGCTGTCTAGGTTGGTCATAACTTTCCTTCCAAGGAGTAAGTGTCTTTTAATTTCATGGCTGCAGTGACCATCAGCAGTGATTTTGGAGCCCCCAAAAATAAAGTCTGACACTGTTTCCACTATTTCCCCATCTATTTCCCATGAAGTAATGGGACCAGATGCCATGATCTTCGTTTTTTGAATGCTGAGCTTTAAGCCAACTTTTTCACTCTCCTCTTTCACTTTCATCAAGAGGCTTTTTAGTTCCTCTTCACTTTCTGCCATAAGGGTGGGGGAAGATAAGTGCCCGTTTAAATAAGGAGGACACCACATTCCCAAAACATGCAGAGAGAAGAATCAGGATAATGAACCAAGCTCTGAACCAGATTGTCCCAGCCTGGCCCCTGTATTTAAAATTATAGGATAGCTGGCATGGTCCTTCTCAGGTGGCGCTAGTGATAAAGAACCCGCCTGCCAATGCAGGAGATGTAAGAGACCCGGATTCGATCCCTGGATCGGGAAGATCCCGTGGAGAAGGGCATTGCAAACCACTCCAGTATTCTTGCCTGGAGGATCCCATGGACAGAGGAGCCTGGCCAACTACAGTCCATAAGATCGCAGAGTCGGACATGACTGAAGCAACTTAGCATGCAGCATGGTCCTAAATTGCAAATGAAAATCCCCAAGTGCATAGAAATGATTTTTGTTTTAGCTGTGCTAATACGATTAAGTTCTCACGATTACAGTACTCTTCATATGTTGTCTTTCAAAGCCAGTTGGCCTTTCTCTATACCCCAACTAAGAATTCCATTATATCAGTTTCATAAGTAGAACCACACATATTAACAAGAAAATGAAACAGCTCATATTTTGGAGGAAGAGGTTTACATTAGGAATGCACTCAACCAAATTTAGACTGTATCTTTGAATAGTTTTATTTTTATTTAGGATTTTTTCATTACAAGGTTATCCTCTGTCAGTGATAAAACCTGCAATATAACCAATAATAATTGGTTGGATGGCATCACTGACGAAATGGACATGAGTTTGAGCAAGGTCCAGGAGTTGGTGATGGACAGGGAAGCCTGGCATGCTGCAGTCCATGGGGTTGCAAAGAGTCGGACACAACTGAGCGACTGAACTGATAATAAAAACGTCCATCAAATGACTATTCTGTATTTCAAAAATAGGTTATAACTTCTTAAATGGTCTTTCCAGAGACCATGCATGTTGCTGAAAAAATGGCTCATGGCTTGAATTGTTTTAAAATTTTTTTGTTCCTTTAGGAGTCTATCTAACCAAACTTAATTTAATCTTTAGATAGCTCTATTTTCATTTAAACATATATCATGCATTTAAAAGATAAAGTCACAAATTTACAAGTATTATCTTAAACTTTTAAAACGCAGGATGAAGACACTGTTTGAAGAGATCAAAGCATCAATTAAAAATAACTATAACCAAGATCGCTCATTTTGGAGGCCTGTTCTTCCTTGGGGAGGTGTTTTTACGATCAAAGCTGGCCGCAAAGCAGTCTCCTGTACACCACTCTATGTTGAAATAAGACTGAAAAATACCTGCACCATAGATGGATTCTTGATGTTACTCTATGTCATTCTCAATGAAAATGAAAATTTCCCCCGGGAACTCTCTCTTCATTTAGGTAGAGAGTTTGTAGACTGTTTTCTTTATTTAATGGACACCTACAGTTTTACAACCGTGAAGCTACTTTGGATTTGGGACAAAATGGAAAAACAGCAATACAAGTCTGAAGTTCATAAAGCTTCATTGATAATTGATTTGTTTGGGAATGAACATGATAATTTTACAAAAAATCTCGAAAATCTCATGTCAACCATACAAGAGAGTTATTGTTCCAACTGGCGATGCCCCACTCGAGTGCAGGAAGATCAGCAACGCACAATTAATATAAAGTAAGTTGCTCTAAAGTCTGTTTTGTCACTTTTAGCAAAAGTAGTATGCTTATTTACAGCATGATATGGATAGATAGGAAAATAGGTAGATAGATAGATATAGTCAAAGTACTTCTTAATGTACAGACCCTGTGTGCAACAACTTATATATAAAGCAGCCAGGCAAATGCAAGACTCTTCAGTGGGTTCCATGATAAAAAAAATATTACTCTTCTATTATATCTAAACATGTCAGGATTTACAAAACCAATGGAACTATTTCACTTGCAAAATAATGACCTACTCAGTATGCACAGTGTTTTCCTCTAACTCAGAAATTACTAATATGGCTAGGAAGATAATTCCTTGTGTCACAGATTTAGCCTCTCCAGCAACACTTAGTACTATATTGAAATGTTTCCCTCTCTGAATAGATCCCTGTCAGGTAGGCTCGTTCTACATGAACAGGAAGATTGAAAGGACTCCCTGTCATGGCCAGGGCATACTTAGAGACAGAAATCCCAAACTTGGGAGTGTTAATACCTGAAAAGGATACAGATGAAAGGAAATTTTTTATTGGCTAGAAAGGTACTGATAGCCTGCTGAGGGGAGAAAAGGAAGGCCTTCAAGCTGGTAAAATGACAGGGAGGAAGGCCAAACTGGCAAGCCCTAGTGGAGTATTGGGCAACATTAAAGCCCCAAGGGCGCATGAGCTGGAAAAGGGATAATTGCCAGTGTGGAGGTTGCAGAGGGCAGTGGGAAGCAGAACAGAAAAACAGATACAAACATATTTTTTGTCAGAAAGCATACTTGGCCCTGTGGTCCAGGAAAAACACTGCCTAACAGATTGTTCCCTGGTGGGATTGTACGTTACGTACCCAAACTTATTATATTCACGTTTTCTGTATAGCATATTTAGTTTAATATTATAGAATTACACTTAGGATAATGGGAAAGCAGAAGATCTGTTATGCTTTTTAGAGACTACCAATTAATGTTTCTCTTGTTCTGAAATACACTTGGGCCATTTTGCTGTATTGTTGATAGGATGATGTTGATTTTGAAATTTCCATCAGGGAAAAAGTTGTTACTGTTAAATCATAATGGATTTTTAAAAAGTGCTTCAGAAATTTGTCTTGTTTTTTTAAAAAAACTTAGGTTTTGAAACTATAATGAAGTATTTACAGCTCTATATTAATACTAGCATTTTGTGCCTCTCAATAAATAGTTTTCATTATACTCTATATAACTTTTTAGTCTTTTGCCTATTTTCTAATCCTGTCATAAACAACCTCTGAAGTATGTAGGAAAAGTTTTTTTTAACAAATCAGGAAACTGAGGCCAAGAGTGGCTCTCACTAACATTGAGTCAGGTAACTAACTAATCAGCTGCTCTCCTAATTCTGGATCCTGCTTTCTTACATCAGGACCAGGATCCACTCTATTTAATCCTATCAGAAATTTTTAAAGTAACAACTGTGTGTCTCAGGATCAGTTTACATACATATTTAATGTTTCTTAGAAAGTTTCATGCATTAATGTTTATTAAGTTCAACTGGTTTCTATACTGTCTGTAAGAAATACAAAGATGAATAACAGAGGTCATACTTTTATATGTGCTTTACTAATAATGGATGACTTGTAAAATTTGTTATCCACATAATATCTTTGGGCTTCCCTGGTGGCTCAGCAGGAAAAAATTCGCCTGCTAAGCAGGAGACATGGGTTCAATCCCTGGGACAGGAAGATCCCCTGGAGAAGAAAGTATCTACCCACTCCAGTATTCTTGCCTGGAAAACCCCGTGGACAGAGGAGCCTGGCAGGCTGCAGTCCATGTGGTTACAAAGAGTTGGACACGACTTTGCAACTGAGCAACATTAATATATTTACATGTAAAATGCTGAAGCATTTCTTACATGCGTTTTGCAATTGTTATAGTCCTCCCCAAGAAATTCCACATGGAAACTTGATACGACTGGCTGTGGATGAGTTATTCTGTTCCAGGATTGAACTGTGTGAAGAGCATGGGTGAGTATATGATAGACACTTAAGATGAAAGTATTTCTGTGTTTCTTATAAAGAAACCTGGATTGGTATGCTCGTTATGAAACAGCAACTCACAAGTGTTTAGGAAGCCTTATATTTTAGGAATCTTGACACCTTCTAGTTTACTGTACCATTTTATGCTGTGCTGCAGTTGCTTAATGAATACAAAGCAAATGCCTTTTTTTCCCCCACTGCTGATTAGGTACAATAAAACCTTGCTTAACCAGAACCCAGCTAATCTGGGCCCTCAATTAACTGGATTTTTTCCTGTACTCCTCATTTATGTTCACTTCAGTTCAGTCGCTCATTCGTTTCCGACTCTTTGCAACCTCATGGACTGCAGCACGCCAGGCCTTCCTGTCCATCACCAACTCCCAGAATTTACTCAGACTCATGTCCATTGAGTCAGTGCAAAAGCAGTAACTGACAACCAAAAAGTTTAACCTAGTTAAAGAAAAGAAAAAGGAAATCCAAAGGGGCAGAACATATTCACCCCAGCCTCTTAATTTTTATAACTACAGTATTGCACAAGGAAAATTAATATTTAGAAGGATGATCTTACACCTAATTAATCACAAAAGCAGGAAAGAATAAAATACCTTCAGTTAATTGTACTTAAGTCCAGAAAGGGAACTAGGTGTATTTTTGCAACAAATACTGAAACAAAATTGTTTTCAGATAACTTAGTTTAATCAGTGTTTGTCCACCAAAATACTGTCCCCTGAACATTCCGGTTAATTGAGATTTTACTATTTAATTGTGTTTATTTTAATTCATATGCTTAATACCTGGTGCTACTTGGAAAACAGAATCTGCTGCATCGTAATGGCAAAAGGAACCAATCAGGGAATTTTATTTAGTCTAAAGAAGACTGTAAGAATCATCTTATTGCCTCTCTGCCATTATTCTCATTTGAAATCAGCCTAGAGAAGAAAAACCTTTTTTCTGAATAAAAACTCTTCTGTCAGTTCAAAAGACTACATGCTTTTTTATAAGCTGAGATAAACATAGTTAGCTTTTCTTGGAGTTTTAAAAATGTCGTTTTCTTATATATAGACTCTCTCAGCTTATAAACTCTGAGACTTAGGCATATAAAGTATTAATACAGTCATACAATTTTCCCATACCTAAAATAGATAATATGCTTATTATGAAATTAAGTGATAAAGACAACTCAGAGTGATAAAAGGCAGCTTTGTCTCAAGTGTAATAAAGTTCATGCCTATTTTCAATTTTAGGTGTGGTGGCTTAAGAGAATTTTCCCAAAGAGTGTTCTGCCACGGGGCACCCCCTTTTGTTGTCTTAAATATGCAGCATTGGAAATCTGAAGATCTGGCATATGTCCCCTATTATTTGGATTTATCTGATCACAAGTAGGTGCTTTTTGTTTGTTTTACATGACTAATAAAAGAATTTTATTTATATTTTTCTACTATTCTGTCATGATTTTGACTAGTCCTTAAGGAAATACATATTGTTTAAAAAAAAAAGCTATCTCTAAATTTATGTATCCTAAATAAGATCAGAATATACTACAGGGAGTCAGTTGCTAACAGTGTACATAGTGGTTAGGTACTTAGACTATAGAATAGACTGAACTGGGTTCAAATCCCAGCCCTGCCTTTCAAGCGATGTGACGTTGATCCAGGAGCAACCAGTTTACACATCAGTTTTCTTATCTATAAAACAGAGGTGTCTAAAGTGTTTAGGATAGTATCTAAGACTTAGGAAATAGTAAATACTGGCTGGCCATTACTTGTATTTCAGGCCAAAGTAGTGTATAGTATGAAGTCATTTAAACATAAAATATTACTGTCATCGTTAGATTAAAATCCAAATTAAGATATAAGGGGTTCTTTTAATTTTTTGCCTTTAAACATTTTCTTGTGTTTTCTCTTATATAATAGAACCATGCAGTTCATGACTTAATCTATTAAAATAATGCCCTTAAAAATGTATCATTTTTTAAAATTCTTAAACGTCTTACTCCAAATTACCAATTATAGTACATTTTCTTTACAGATGAATGTCTTTTTTCAGATAACAGAATGCAAATAATCTTATTCCTTAGTTAAGAATGTAAGGAATGTTTTCTTGTAAGAACAAAGTACTGTGATTTTCTGCCACACTGTCATTTAATTTGCAGGTATTTGTTGGAAGGTGCCACGTTGTTTAACAAAGAGGAACATCATTATTCTGCAGCCTTTCAAATTGATGGACATTGGATGCACTATGATGGCCTCAGAAATGTGAATTTAATTTTGTTAAATAAACCCCCAGAGTTTCTCCTCTTGTCATCATTGGTTTATATTCGAGCAACAGAGAAATAAATATAGACTGATGCTAAATTATATTGTTTTCCCTCCTGCCCATGCTCCCCCAGATGAAGGGCTTTTATTTTGTATATACTTGGTATCCAAGGAAATAGTTCAACTATATTAGTTTCAGAGGTGTATTTTCTAGTGTTTAGCCCCAGGTAAATGTTTTATATAGAGAATCTATGCAAAAATGTTTGTATTTCTTTTTTCTTAATCCCAGGTTATTTTTATACAAGCATATTTTATGTTGAAATAAAATATATCTTGTAGCATTTGTATTTTTTATTTATATGTATCTCAAAGGTTTTTTACAATTCTGTTTTTGAATCTGAGAAAATACTTCATCATTTGAATTCTCAATTTTTCCTTTTGGATATCCAAATAAAACCTGGGTACAAATAAGTTTTCAGTTTATATAAATTCAACAGTTCAAAATACCTGACTGTATTTATTTGCCCTACCTCATTATAATCCAAAGTGCACTATTGGATCTAGTTTGGATTTGAATGTACAACTTAGAGATGGTTTAGTCTATTTTACCTGACTTGCCTAATGTCCCTGCAGCAATTTTTTAAAAATACTTTGGTAAGAATGCTTCTCTGGACTTGAATTATTTCTTTATAATGGCAAATAACTTTACTAGCTAAAGTATTAAAAACCTAGCAGTGGATTTTAAGTGTTAACTAAGCTCCAAGCTTAATTAAGCTTATTTTTACTCAAATAAATTATATAACTAATGTTTAAATGTAATAGAGGTTCTCTAATAAAAATTTATTTTGCAGATAAGACAGCTATAAAAAGTGTCAGGCAAACTGTATGTTTACTAATGTTGAATGAACAATGGAAATGTACTTTAAACATGTACCTAAAAGAAAATGGGTGCCTGAGAATACAGTTGACCCTTGAACAACTCGGGGGCTGGGGCCCTGATCCCCCAAACAGCCAAAATTCCCCCACATAACTTCACAGTTGTCCCTCCATACCTGTGATTCCACATCCTTGGATTCAGACAACTTCAGATCATGTAGTACTTACAGTATATGTTTACTCAAAAAAAATACCTGTGTAAGTGGACCCACACAGTTCAAACCCATGTTGTTCAAAGGTCAGTTGTCTTTCTCTTCCTAGTAAGTCACATTGGCACAGAGGAAAAAAATACTTAGGTTTTGGGGGTAACATCTGTGTGCTGCCTTAATAATAGTAAATTGATACCAGGAAACTTTCTTTGATTTGCAGTATAAATCACAGAAAGTGTAGTTATCAGAATATTATGTTTCTTTTCGAAGACCTAGGATCTCTCTTCCTTTTGCAATTTAAAGGAAAAGTAATAAGTAATGTTCTCAAGGGAAAATACTTTTTGAAATATATCATCATTTATTTTAGTGTTTTCAGTGTGGCTGTCCCTAGGTTTGGGGTTGAGAGTGAGTGCAATATATTTGGAGATTTCTACACAGCATCACAATTCACTGCCATTTACCAAATTGCTAAGGTTTAATTCAGTAAATTAAGTCTTACATTGCATTGGTGCCATGTTCAGATAACTTACTGAAGAAGGGATAAATATAAGTACATCATTGATGAGTATGCCTTTTTATCATGTAAAAAAGAAATATTCATAGTATTTGCTCAAAGTAATGATCTATTTTGTTTTTTTTTTTAAATTGACCCCAGAGTTTATTTAAATAGTTCCCGCACGTATTTAAATAGGGTTTGATTTATAGTGTACTTTTCTGGGGACACCTTACTGCATGAATCAAAGTATACAGAGACACAAATATTAGCATATACATAAATGATATCATTAACAAAATTATTCCTGATGCAGATTTATTCTTTTATGAATTGCACTTTATTTGGAATAATTCTAGCTTATCACGAAACAGTGACATACCTACCTCACAGGGTTGTTGTGAGGAATGAAATGTTTGTTAACATCTTGACTACCTTGAACATGCTAATAAAAAAATCATTTTTTCTACCTCTTTCATGTACAGGCAAGTTTCCTAGATTCTCTCTTACTAATGAACTTTTCAGATCTTCTTAAAAATTATTTGAGCAGTAGTTCATATCAGTAATGGAATTAATGTGTAGTGAAATTTAAGTATGCCTTCTGGACCCCAGATGATTAGGATTTAAGGATAATAGGTATTTTATTGTTATGGTGGTAATTGAAGACATTATTCCCTCCAAATAGTGACTAGGAAAGGGGTGAAAAAGTATGAAATAAACAAGATTATCAAAAAATGTGAAGGTGAGAGTATAGAAAAAATTTTATAGCCTTAAACAGTTAGAGAAATTGGGATGCTGAGGGGGACAAAAGGTATGAGGGAATAATTAAAATATGTTTTTAATCAGAATGTCACAAACCACAAGTACACCTAGGGTAGAGCAGAGATTATTTTAAAACCCTAGCTCCATCAAAGGGGGATAAAGAATAAAGCAAATTTAAGGGGAAATCTCCAACATAGGGGCTTCCTTGGTGGCTCAGATGGTAAAGAGTCTACCTGCAACGCAGGAGACCCGGGTTCGATCCCTGGGTTGGGAGAATCCCCTGGAGAAGGGCATGGCTACCCACTCCAGTATTCTTGCCTGGAGAATTCCATGGACAGAGGAGCCTGGTGGGCTAGAGTCCATGGGGTCGCACAGAGTTGGACCCGACTGAGCGACTTTCACTTTCACTTTTTCCAACATATAAGTAGAAATCTCCAACTTCTCTTCAAAGAAACTTTATCCTCCACCCAAAACTTAGATTTATCCTTCAAAGTAGCTTTCCATTACTAATTATTAGGGTTGATTTAACCTAGATCGTCACTGGATCCGATCCCATCAAAGAGGAGGAGAAAGATCATCACCACAAGCATGAATCTTAGGTTCTATTTTATTCTTAGAGTATGAACAAACAGCTAAGCTATATAAACAGATGACTACTGTGACACATAAAATGCTGTATTTGTTGAGCATATCAACAGTTTTATGATTAAATGATTTAATAATAGTTATTTGACAATAATTGTAATGCACTATAAGTAAGCAGGAAAGGTAAATAGTTCAATGTAAAAACGACAGCAATTAACACTACTAAACAACAGCCTAAGCAAACATCTATATTAGCATCTTCCTTTGTTAAAATCAAAAGCTAAAATCACATAGGTTTTGAAGTTCACCTTGACAACTTGATGCCTTACTGACAGTTCCTACCCACCCAGCTGGCCCAGGGTTCACCATCTGCTCAACTGGACATATCTTAACTTCAGATTTAATTCGATCTGAGGGAAAGCAGCCTTTTACTTTATCTCTGGGAAGTTGAGGAAGTTGGTGGGGAGCTAGGTGATTTCTTCATAAGCTGATATCTACTTGAGGATATATCTTAGATTATTTACCCTCAAAGAGCCATCAGTTCCATAGTCCACCCATTGTTTTCACAGAGATGTATATAAGGTATCAAAAGGAGTACCACTGAAAATGAAAAAGTGAGCTGCTCTGGTAAGGCCCTCAAAAACGACAACGTTTGGAAAACCAGCAACATGGTAAAATTAGAAACCTGCTGTTGGTATGCTTAGCTATATTTTTATTACTTGCCGATTTTCCTTTTGAATTTTGTAAAGTCTGATTTTTAAGATGATTATAAAAATAATACATAGATCAGTAAGAAATCAGTAACCCTCAAAAAAAGGCTAAAGAAGAAAATGATCATCCATGATATCTCCACCCAATGGTGTACACCGGTAAAGATGTTTTGAAAAATCCAGCATGGCTCCATAGTACTGAAGAGAACCAAGGAGTTCAGGCTTTGAAGAAAGAAATGTATATTCCTGGGAGCCAGCATGAGGGTGATAGAAATAATTGGCACAACAAAACGCCAACAAAAACGGAAAGTGAGTCTCTGAAGAAAACTGTAGTCACCACCTATTCAGACGTCTCTTTCTACCTGAAAACTTGCCTTCAGATGCCTTTTTCACAAATCTTCAAGAACTCATTATTCTATTTTAAGAAGGATATCATTCCTTTACGTTTCTCTATCAATATCTCAAGACTAGTATCCAGGTTCCAGAGCTGAAAAGCAACACTCTGATGGTATAAACTGTTCCCAGATACAGCCCAGTAGATTTTTCTGTGTATCCCTGTTAACCTAACGGAGGAGTGTAACAACAGCTGTAAGGTCTTTGAAACAGTCCTTTCCCCACTCGCTGCCTAGCATCCCTGGAGGAGGTTTGGAGGCAGGAGACTCCAGGTTGGCCGACTTGTGATTTCAAAGGCAATTGTAAGGTCCTCTTGAAACCACACAACTCAGATTGGGACTTGAACCCACTGCCTTTTAATTGAGATCATACATCTGGTCTCAGGACCTAATGAAGCTCAAGTTCTTTATGCGTCATCACAGAAAGAATTCAGTGAGACAAAATAGGTAAGTGGATTTATTTAGAGAGCTATATATACATGCCATAGAATGTCATCCATCTCAAAGACGAGAACAGCCTTGGGAGAAACACACTCCACAGACAGTGTGGGCCATCTCAGAAGGCAAGAGGCCCTGAAATAAGAGGGAGATAATTTTTATGGGCTGGGTAATTTCATAGACTGGGCTTCCCCACTGGCTCAGCAGTAAAGTATCCTCCTGCAGTGCAGGAGACGAGGGTTCAATCCCTAGGTAGGGAAGATCTCTGAAGAAGAAAATGGCAACCCACTCCAATAATCTTCCCTGAGAAATCCCACGGACAGCGGAGACTGGTATGCTACAACCCATAGGGTCACAAAGCGTTGGACACAACTGAGCAACTGAACACAAACACAATTTCATAGGCTAATGAACAGGAGGCTTATTCCAACTATTTTGAAGAAGGGGCAGAGATTTCTAGGAATTGGGCAATTACCAACTTTTTGACTTCTTATGATCAGCCTCAGAACTGTCAGGGTAACTGTGGGTGTGTAATTGAGCATGCTGATACATTACAGTGAGCATATAGTAAGGCTCAAGGTCTGAAGCTGAATCTTCTGCCATCTTGGACCTAGTTGGTTCTAACCAGTTTTTGTTGTGGCCTCAAAAGCTATGTCATTCTTTTAAAGTTTATGCTCTGTCCCCTTCCTTTCTGTTTCATTATCACCTTTACATCTAACTTCAAAGCCTAACCATTTTTAATTTCCGTTCAGTGTCCGACTCTTTGTGACCCCATGAATCGCAGCACACCAGGCCTCCCTGTCCATCACCAACTCCTGGAATTCACCCAAACTCATGTCCATCGAGTCAGTGATGCCATCCAGCCATCTCATCCTCTGTCGTCCCCTTCTCCTCCTGCCCCCAATCCCTCCTAGCATCAGAGTCTTTTCCAATGAGTCAACTCTTCGCATGAAGTGGCCAAAGTATTGCAGTTTCAGCTTCAGCATCAGTCCTTCCAATGAACACCCAGGACTGATCTCCTTCAGAATGGACTGGTTGGATCTCCTTGTAGTCCAAGGGACTCTCAAGAGTCTTCTCCAACACCACAGTTCAAAAGCATCAATTCTTCGGCACTCAGTTTTCTTCACAGTCCAACTCTCACATCCATACGTGACCACAGGAAAAACCATAGCCTTGACTAGACGGACCTTTGTTGGCAATGTCATATCTCTGCTTTTTAATATGCTATCTAGGTTGGTTCTAACTTTCCTTCCAAGGAGTATGTGTCTTTTAATTTCATGGCTGCAATCACCATCTGCAGTGATTTTGGAGCCCAAAAAAATAAAGTCTAACACTGTTTCCCCATCTATTTCCCACGAAGTGATGGGACCTGATGCCATGATCTTCGTTTTCTGAATGTTGAGCTTTAAGCCAACTTTTTCACTCTCCTCTTTCACTTTCATCAAGAGGCTTTTCAGTTCCTCTTCACTTTCTGCCATAAGGGTGGTGTCATCTGCATATCTGAGGTTATTGCCATTTCTCCTGGCAATCTTGATTCCAGCTTGTGTTTCCTCCAGCCCAGCGTTTCTCATGATGTACTCTGCATATAAGTTAAATAAGCAGGGTGACAATATACAGCCTTGATGTACTCCTTTTCCTATTTGGAACCAGTCTGTTGTTCCATGTCCATTAATTTCCATTAGGAAGCTATAAATCCTAAAACTAAAGATAAATGTCAAACAGTGTCAAATTTTACAAGAAATTTGTATCTTAAGTTATCCACAAGAATTAGTAATATCAAATATTTCCTAATTCTCATTGGAGGGAAGATAACTTGAGAAAAAAGTGAGATGGCCATTGCGACCAGTTCTCTTTAACATTTCTGGACTTGATCAAGGACAGGATTGGCGATTCCAAACTCTTGCCACTTTCTTCATGAACACTAGGTGGCAGAAGCTCCTCCGTACAGTGTAAAGGACCGAGACAGACTCATTTCTGAACTTTTGGCCTTTATCATTTGGGTGAGATAAATCCGATTTTCCTTCAGTACTGTGACACTATACGCACTCATAGCTTGGGGAATAACATAGAGTGGTGATGTCTTTGATGAAGTTAACTGTGTTCTCTGCCAGCAAGAACAAGTTCAAATTATACCTGTAAATTGACTCCTGGGGTTTCTTCACTTCCACTGCCATCACGTTTTCTGGCCTCCTCTCTGCTTTCTATAGTTCTTCTTTGAAAAGTATTAGGAATTCCTGTCCCTAGAGAGTTTGTGAAAATCCCGGAAGACCTGATTCAGGATTGATTATTTATCAGCCAGGAAAAAAATAATAATAAAATTTCAGACTTTTGAGGTGAGTCATGTTATATGATCATATTACCATTGGATTCTTATTCCAGGAAAGAAATAATAAAATTTCAGACTTTTGAGGTGAGTCATGTTATGTGATCACATTACCACTGGATTCTTAGCTACTGATTTTCTTGTCAATAAGAGGCAAGAGTATGGCGGTTTAAATGACTACATTCTGAAAGATTGCCAGGGTCCAGATTTGGACTCTGGTTATGTCGCTTTGGTACTATTACTTTAACTCTTTAATTCCCAGTTTCCTAACTGTAAAATGGAGATAATAATAGAATATATTTTGTAAGGTTGTGGTGAAGATTTAATGAAATATTTTTATAGCATTTAATGCCCGGGACACAGTAAGCACCATGAAAGTGTTCATTACAGTTATTGTTGATTCCACTTTCAGTATCCTATTAAGAAATGAAATTTGTAGGTAAGTAGTGCTGCTGCAGAAGATGAACTAAACTCTGTGTGAATATTTCAAGTTTGTTGACTGAAAACCATTGCTGGTATTTCCTTGGACAATAAGCTCATAAAACAAACTATAATATCAAACTAGTGGGGGGAAAAAGTTAAATTCATGAATTAGTTTGAAATGTAAAAACAAAGCAAAAGTTAAAATGTTGGAGAAAAATGAATAGCTTAAATTTTCTAAACACTAAATAATAATGAAATATCACATCTTGTTTTTGCTCAAAACAGTTTATCCACAGATACTGTCCAAAATAGTTTATCTGCCATATGACTATAAAACTTTTGAGACATAGTTCTCTATTTATTGGCAAACACCTACTCTATTAAATTGTGTGTGTCTTCAGGGCACACACAAGAATATCCTTTCTAACACTTCCTGATCAGGACAACAAAAGTGATTGGCTCATCCTTATTTCAAGCTTGCCTTACTCAATAAGGGATTTAAGGTGTTTTTCATGTGCATTAAAAATAAGAAGTTTTCATGTCTTATAGTGTTAGACATAATTTGAGTCAAAAGAAACCTGAGGCCATGTTACCTTTTAATAAGACCCTAGCAGGTGAACTAATAAAAACAGCCTGTAAGATACTCTTGTCTGTTACTGATGGGAATGCAAAGTGGTACAACCTCTTAGGAGAACTGGGCAATGTTATGGACTGAAAGTTTGTGTCTCTTCCACATTTAAATCCTGAAACCCTATCCACCCCTGTATTGGTATTAGGTGAGGTCTTTGGGAGGTGATCAACTAGATGAGATCATGAAGATGGAGCCTCATGAATGGGATTAGTGTCCTCATAAAAGTCATGAGGGAGCTTACTACCCATCTCTGCTCTCTTTCATGTGAGGATATGAGAAGTTGGCAAGCGGCAACCCTGAAGAGGTTCTCACCAGAACCCAAGCATGCTGCCACCCTGGTCTTGGACTTCCATCCTCTAGAACTTTGAGAAACAAATTTCTGTTCAGTCCACGGCATTTTATCTATGGAAGCCTGAACTGAAAAGAGGCAGGAGCTAGCAAAATTTCATATCATCTACACTTTAGCCCAGTAATTCCACATGTAAAAATCTGCGTTCAAAACACAAAATGACAAATGCACAAAGCTATTCAATGTGGCATTATGTGTAAAAGTCTGAAAACAACCCAAATGTCCATCAGCATGAGGCTAGTTAAAATTCTTAGAAACAGTAAGGTGCTATGCAATTGTAAAAAAGATTAGGAATCATCTTCCTATACTGATATGAACTAATCTCCAGAATATTTTAAGTTGAAAAATGGTGTTTTTACAGTATGTTTTTTTGCTAAGGAAATGGGGAAGGATTTTTTCAAAATGAAATAAAAGGAACCAGCACCTGATAAAAGTGATTACCTATGAACAGAGTGAGGGACTTCTCTTGTGGTCCAGTGCTTAAGACTCCAAGCTTCCACTGCAGGGGTCACAAGTTTGATCCCTGGTCAGGGAACTAAGCGGAGAAAGCAATGGCACCCCACTCCAGTACTCTTGCCTGGAAAATCCCAAGGACAGAAGAGCCTGGTAGGCTGCAGTTCACGGGGTCGCAAAGAGTCGGACATGACTGAGTGACTTCACTTTCACTTTTCACTTTCATGCATTAGAGAAGGAAATGGCAACCCACTCCAGTGTTCTTGCCTTGAGAATCCCAGGGACAGGGAGCCTGGTGGGCTGCCGTCTATGGGGTCACACAGAGTCGGACACGACTAAAGCGACTTAGCAGCAGCAGCAGGGAACTAAGATCCCACATGCCTCCTGGCACGGCCGAAAAATAAAAATGAACAGAGTGAAAGAAATGGAAATACACACAAAACTTATGTGAATGTATCTTTTCATATAGTTTCAACTTTGCAGTTAAGTAAATATTCCATATAATTTAAAAATGAAATTTAAAAGTATATTCCTAAAAATTAAACTTCCATTAAAATAGCCCCACTGAACATCAAGGATGTTTTAACCAAATATTTCTTCATTTCACTCTAAAACCAGTATTTTTATTGTTGATACTTGTAAAACACATTTGGGTGGGTCATGGTGGAGAGGTCTGACAGAATGTGGTCCACTGGAGAAGGGAATGGCAAACCACTTCAGTTTTCTTGCCTTGAGAACCCCATGAACAGTATGAAAAGGCAAAATGATAGGATACTGAAAGAGGTACTCCCCAGGTCAGTAGGTGCCCAATATGCTACTGAAAGTCAGTGAAGAAATAAGTCCAGAAAGAATGAAGGGATGGAGCCAAAGCAAAAACAATACCCAGCTGTGGATGAGATGGCTGGATGGCATCACTGACTCGATGGATGCGAGTCTGAGTGAACTCCGGGAGTTGGTGATGGACAGGGAGGCCTGGTGTGCTGAGATTCATGGGGTCCCAAAGAGTCGGACACTGAGCGACTGAACTGAAGGACAAAAAAAAATCACAAAGAACTCAACTTATTGGTTGAGTACTTATTGGTTTTATTGTTTTTATCAGTATTGTTATTTTGAAACCATTGTAAGTATGTTGTAAAATAAAATAATTATGTTAATGTTGATAGAAACCAAGATTTTCAGGCTAAGAAAAAGTCATAAAAATAAAAATATTTAAGCAAAAGTTAACATTTTTAAAGGAAGTATTTCCTGATTCTGCTTATTAAATAGCCTACAAGCAATGACAATTCATTAGTAGAAATTACCACTAGCAAAACTTTGGGATCTCTACATATCATTTACCAGTAAAAGGTGACAGAGATCTTTGGAGGAATGGCTGATTCTAAATCTGAGGAAGAAAATGTAAAGGAAAAGCCGAAACACAATTTTGACACCTGAACTGTGCTTACATAAGAGAATGAGTAGCCTTATTCTTGGGATATATGTGTTTAAGTATTAAGGTATAAAAAGATATACTGTATGCAACATTACAAATGGCTTGGAAAAAATGAAAGGACAATAAAACAAGTGGCAAAATGCCAAAAACTGGTGTACCTTGAAAAAGTTATAATTTCTGTATTATCCTTACAATTTCTTTGTAATTATTCTAAATTATGTGAAAATAATTCTATAAAAGCAAGGAGGCGTTCAATGGAACTTCATGGAAGTATTCATAGGCTTAAGATGTGTTGATTGAAACACATATAAACAAACATATAAAAATATACCATGAGTTTGATACTTGATCACCTTTGGAGTTGTGTAGAGCACCAATTCATCATTTTAAATATTGAGAAAGGAATGAATCACGTATTTTCCCCAGCTTTTCCTGTACAGACCTTATCTCAAAGTCTCAACTAAATGATGAGGAAGAGCCTTCTTTTATAGAATTTCAGCTAATAAATGCAAAAGGAATGGCAGAGATAGAAAATTACCATTTTACCACCCAATATGGTGATGGATCCAGTAGTACTCACTAACAGCTGCTAAAACCAATTAAGAGTTTGATGGGGAACATGATAATGAAGGCAACAGGCTGACAGCTGAACCCAAACTGTGATTAATGTTAGCATCTCTTGAAGTGCTGTAACCAAACATAACATCCCTCAGATACAATAGGAAATATATGCAGTTATCAACCATGCTTGACAAAAAAAATAATAATAATCTAAATCTAGAGTCCATAGCCATTAGTTAGTGTATAGAACATGTGCAGAACAGGACATAAGTTAAAACACAGAAAAAGCAATCAGTCAAATCTAGAACATGGGACAATCTACTAGACGAACAATCTCATTTACTAACAAGTAAATGACATGAAGAGGGGGAGGAGGGCAGTGACTGGTGGGCAGAGATTAAAAATAACTTAGGGGTGTTAACTGTCAAATGCAATGTATAAACCTTATTTAGCTCCTGACTCAACCAAGTAACAGAAAAAAAATTCTGAAACAGTAAGGGAAATTTTAATATAGACCATACTAAATATTGGTCTTTCCCGGTGGCTTAGTGGTAAAGAATCTGCCTGCTATTGCAGAGAAGCAGATTCAGTCCCTGGGTCTGGAAGATCTTCTGGAGAAGGAAATGGCAACCCACTCCACTATTCTTGCCTGGGAAATCTCACGGACAGAGAAGCCTGGTGGGTTACAGTCCATGAGGTCACAAAAACAGTCAGACATGACTTAGCAACTAAACAACAAATACTAAATAATATAAAAATATTAAATGTTTAAAGTGTGATTATATCAGTGGAGCTCATAGAATGAAATTTTTGAACGTGTTTATCACTTTGAGATGCAGCCTCAATTATTTACCAGTTGTATTAAGTTGCCTGTTTGGGATTCTCTTTAAAGTATTTCAGCCAAAAAAAAAAAGTAGGGTGAAAAAATGAGGAAAAGTAGGATTAACATGGAGAAGGCAATGGCACCGGACTCCAGTACTCTTGCCTGGAAAATCCCATGGACAGAGGAGGCTGGTGGGCTGCAGTCCATGAGGTCGCTGAGCTGGACACGACTGAGAGACTTCACTTTCACTTTTCACTTTCCTGCATTGGAGAAGGAAATGGCAACCCACTCCAGTGTTCTTGCCTGGAGAATCCCAGGGACGGGGGAGCCTGGTGGGCTCGTCTATGGGGTGGCACAGAGTCGGACACGACTGAAGTGACTTAGCTGTAGCAGTTAGCAGGATTAACAAAATGTGCTTAATTGTTGAAGCTGGGTGATGGGTACAGGAAGATTCCATTTCTATTAAAAAGAGGGAGGGAAGAAGACATACCAAAACCATCTGAACTGTTCTAAGCCTGTCTTAACACAGAACTCAATTTTACTCTTGGCCTTAATAGTTTGGACTCTTGAAAGAGTTTTTTGTATCCCATGATGAGTCTACTGCTGACTCCTATAATCCACTCATCCAAACCGAGGTGAAACTTTCACTCCCATTCCCACACTGGCCCCAAACAAGAAAAGCATCTAGTAATTTTAGAAAGAACATGAGAGGCGCTGCTAGGGCTCTGCCAGAGCGGCATTCTATTCTCCCTTCCTGAAACAACAAAAACCAAAAAACCAAATGAGGTGTCTTTTTCATTCCTTAAGCAGATTATAGGATACAGCTTGTTACCCCTTTACACCTTCCATTATGTCTTAAATATACTAAACTCTAATTAACTGCTGACAGATTTTCTGGGTAACATGAAAGCTATTTGTGAATGTCTTAGAATTTTGGGCTTCCCTGGTGGCTCAGACTGTAAAAGCGTCTGCCTACAATGCAGGAGACCCAGGTTCAATCCCTGGGTCAGGAAGATCCCCTGGAGAAGGAAACGGCAACCCACTCCAGTACTCTTGCCTGAAAAATTCCATGGATGGAGGAGCCTGATGGGCTACAGTCCTTTCACTTTCACTAGAATTAAAAAGAGGATTTCAAAAGCATCCAGTCTAGAAATCTTAAATCCAATAATTTAATGTCTTCCCAAAATGAGTATAATACTCATATATATATGAGTATATATAAATGAGTATATATAAATATCATCTATAATACTGTTTAACTACTTCAGTATGTATCTGTTTCAACTTCAACTCTAGGAGTTGCCCTCATTAAGAATGCAGTTGAGGCATGTGGTAGCTGGCCTTCTAACAAGGAAACCCATGCTCAAGGCAGATACAAATATATCTCTTACCCATAATTTGATCTGTATCCCATGTTTTGCTTATTAGTATATTAAATGTCAGGGATATTTACTGGGGAAATTAAAAGTTTGAAGATACGTGGAATGTCTAAAGGTATTTCCAGCTCCTGTATGCAAGAGTTATCAGAATCCATTTGTTAATCCTGCTTTGTTAATCTAAAGAGTCTAAATATGTAGTAGAATTTAGTTAAGACATGTTTTCGTTATAACCTGCTAACAAGGATGTAAAGGAGTAGCTATCTCACATTCAACTCCAATTTTTGTGGCCACTATCTACTGAAAAGAACCTAAGAGCATGACATGTTAGCTTGGGTCAATTCACAACAATGGACGCACACACACAGTCTTGTTTTTCATATTTATTTTAAATATTTCACATTAAATGAAATTTAACCATAGTCAATACAGAGCATAACCACAATAATACACACAAAGAACTTTAAAAATAAAAGACAGAGGAATACAACCTTCAACAAGTTAAATGCCACTTTACTATGTAAACAAAAATAAAATAAAACCCTGATGCTAAAAAGATACATATTCAGAGGTAAAATACATATACAAAAACATTTAAACACTAACATAATCCACAACTAGATCACATTCTTTGCAAGAGTACAAATATTAGTACTCTACATCTATAAAATTTCATAATCCTGTTAAAATCAAAACCATCTCTGGTTTATGATACAGCACAATTCATAAGGCAAAAATATAGGCATTATCATCCAGTTCTTTAATTTCACTTGTTTTTAAGGCAAACTTGGAACTTTTTGCTTAGTATTTTAAAATAAACGGGACTTACATATGATAATTTGACAAAATTGACAATAAATTATCTCTAGTTAAATATGTATACGATAAAAAGACATATGGATAACAATTTTTCTCTCTGCAGAGACGTAAACTGGATTTTTAACTCCATATTCACAACAGTAAGAAAACTTGTAAACCTACAGTATTCAAAACTTACTGTTTTCCTCACTCTTTTCAAATGTGTATCAACACTGAATCAACATACTGTAAGTGAAATCTAATATATATGCAGCCACAGAATAACTGTATCTAATTAAATCATGTCTAACTAAAGTGCTGTTTTACAAAAGAAAAAAAGGTTAAGAAGTAGAACTGGATGTTAACTTGACATGTGACATCTTTGTAAGTTCTTAAGTTTCAAACTACAGAGGTTATAGAGGTTATCACAAGTTTATTGAACTTGAAGCAGTATATTTATTGTAGAATCTGATTTTCCTGAAAATGAGCACTTAGGTGACGATACCAGAAATCCAACACCAAAACTGAAAACAAACAGCATTATATTTACATATTTTTTCCTTCAAAGTCAGCCAGAGCCTTGAAAGCATAATAAATATTTTTAAAATTTTCTATAATTCTGTATTTCTACTAGAAAATATATTATCCAATTTTAGGAAAGCTGGAGTTATATAAATATTAGTTTTTTTAATAATTCTATTTTATGTCATGTCAATAAAACCTAATTGGACACCAGAAGACACAAATGTTTATACGTAAATTGGATCTCTGATCACTTCTCATGATGTTGGAAATAAGGAATTAGATTCACCCTTTACCATAACAGTTATTTGGGTTTAAGTCTCCCTCACTATATTTTACTCTTTGAATGAAGGCTATATTTGCTTTATATTCCTAGCTCCCACAGCATCTAGCACAGTATCTTGTATGTATAGTAGACTCTCCATATTCGTCAAGTTACCAAAATAAATTTTAAAAACCTAATGCCATTCTATTACTTGATAGTACATCCTATAATGCAATATTCATTCATGTGTAAAACAGTATTAGCAATAACATGTGGAAATTACATAACTAAACTATCCTTTGGACTACATTAATCACTTGAGTTCTATTACCATAGTCAACAAATATTAAATGGCTAAAAAATTCCTACCAGATTAAGTCTTATCATAATTACAGAGGGCAATTGTCTTCTAGCTGATTGGATTAATTTCTATTTCCCACTGTACTCTTTTCCAAAATAGTTTAGGCAATCTTAAATAGCCTTTTCTTTTCCTTGAGTGTACAAAATTATTTCTAAAATCTTCAGTCCTGGGAATTTACCTTAAAACATTTTGATCCTTTTTAACATAAGAAATGTGGCTTTAAATTCACAATTTGTCAGCAAAGTATTCGTGATGAAACTTCTCACAAATGTGAACAAGAAGGCTCTATTCTAAGGTTATCAGTTGTCAGGTCACGACACCTCTGGTTGGTTGTTATGCACAGTAAGTAGGTTCAGCAAGCCTAACATAAATATTTCTCAATTTGAGGGTTTTTTTCTCTTCCATTTCCCAGGTTTTCATAATTGGTTCTCTAGGATACGGCTCGTACTATTGCCCAGGATATTTCACATTTAATCTTCACTGAGATTAAATTTAGGTTGTTCCAAAACAATGATCAACTTATGCCTTTGGTTTAATTTATCAAATGATTATATATTTTATACTGACATGACAGTGCGAATGATATGTACAGAAAACATGGTGAAAATAAGATGGATCGCATAGATCTGTTTACAATTAAATTCCTAGTCTTTCAAATTCCCTTATCTTCTGGGGAGAGGGAATTAAAAACGTGGAATAGGATGTATTTAACTATTGATTAACATTTTTAGTATTATCAAGAAAAAATTCTTTTGACTGATATAAACAAAAAGAAAGTTGAGTTGGGGATTTAAAATTACATATGTGATGCAATCTATTTTCAATTGCTTTAAACTGCTTTCTTTAAATAAAATCTAGGCCAGTCACTATAGTGCACCTTGTTTCTATTCAACAGATTTATTCAAATCAGTTAAGAAGTTATTGCTATATATCATTAAGTTATTCAAACAAGCAACATAGAAAATATTCAGCCTGTCAATTTTATTAGTAGCTCTTGTTGAATTCTTAATTAGAAAGAGACTAAAATTCACTCGCAAGGTTTTATAATCTGTGCAAATATTTATAAAGCATGAAACTACCTAAATGATTAAAGATGAGTTCACATAGTTTTGTAGTATATATTTAAATCTACAACTGGCAGTTTATGGAAGAACAAGGAAAACGGAAAACTGCCTGGCTATAAGTAGTTTTCAAGAAATAACACATATCCTAAAAATGAACCTATGTTTTATAATTATAAATGGCTTCTTAACAATAGTTCAGAACATTATGGCACTTAAGAATATAGTATGAATTTTTTTTTTTTGAGGACAAATATATATTAGTTTTAAAGAGACTATTAAAGAGACAGTGGGCAGTCTTGAAAAAGAAAAACGAAAGAAAAAAATAAGGAAAACAAAATTACTACAGTACCAAAAATACAAGTACCGACACTCTAATGCAAAGTAACGTATTCAAGATTAACGGACATTTACTAAAACATGCAAAACAAAATGAATTAGTCTGTTCTTTTAAATAAGCTGTCACTTAGTTTATAGCAAACAATTTTACTTTAAAAGATCACTTCTTTAGTCAAAGGAGAACTGAATTAGAACCATTACTCAAGTAAACATCGAGTTCCAGTTTTCCTCAATAACTTTAAAATATTCAGTTACCTAAGAATGCTTAACTGCCTAGTGCTTTATATTTAATGCATATATTTCTGTTTTTAAGAAGGGCATATAACATCCAGCACAACAAAAAAAGACAAAGTATATCTTTAAGTCACTATTCAGGAACCATGAAAAGCATAACATAGGCTGCTTGAATAATTTTTGGATGTAAATATTAGTATAATCACAAACATTTTTAATAAGCACAAATGAACCAAGCTAGTAAAAATGAAAAATATTATAAAAACATGTCATGCATATTTCATATTTAACATCCAAAAGAACATTGTCACAGCCTTGTAATAGATCCTACAGTTAGCACCATTTTTATATCTGAACACTTTGAAAAAGCAAATAAGTCTTAAAAAACTAAAATTATTGTAAGGTTACATGAAAAATCTCAATGTGCACTAAGGGTGGCAACATTTGTCAAATATTTACATCAACACTGGGAAGCCTGCCGTACTGCTATAAAAAAAAATTGAAATAGATACACTTAACTCTTTCTATCCATGCTTAGCATAGCATAGATGGGTAACTAAATTCATCCAGCATTAACCTGCCCATATAAAAAAGGCATACACAGTAAATATCTGATTGCTTAAACAGGACTCCAAATCATGATAGTAAATGCATTTATCTTGCAAACTTATTATATCCCCAGCCCTAAAGCCATTTAGCAGGAAGAAAATCCAAGTGATTCACTATGGTATGTAATTTACAACCCTTAAAAGTACCGGGGAGGGGGGCGGAGGGGGAGCAGCCCTTTGTTTAAAATGTGAAACTTCTGAATTTATATCCAACAGACAGCATCAGCAATGTCTAGTCACTCAGTATACTCCAGCATCTAAGCATCTCTCATCATGGTGCACAACAAGGAGAAGGAAGAAAGCTAAAATTTTTTTAAAGCAGCAAGGGTTTTTCCACATGTACACTTATGAACATAAAACTATTCTATCCCAGTATTAGGGGGAAAAAAAGTGCACAATTCAGTTGGCAAGATCTTTGTTTTTTGTGGGTCTTTTTTTTTTTTTTTTTTGGATTACTGATTCACTATGTAATCAAGAGCAATCAAAGCTACTTGTCAGTTCAAAGTACCCAACGAAACTTTGAGTCTTCATGCCATTTTAAGTTAAAAAGAAAGTAGTGTAGCTTTGCGGCTTCAGGAACCTGGGTATCCTCTCATGCGTCACAAGGTTCATCACTACACTATTTCCACAAGTCCACACTAGTTAAAGTGCAGTTAGTCCAAAATTGCAGCGACAGTATATCATGCCAGCTGAATCCAGCCATGTATCTGAGATAGGGTCATATTTCTGCACGGTATTCAGGTAAGAAGACCCTGAGTGACCACCAACTACATAAAGGTAGTTATCAATTACTGCAGCACCAACTCCTAGGAAAGGTAGGTTAAAAAAACAGGAGGAAAAATATGTTAACCATGAAGCTGACTTCACACTAAAAGTAAATTTGTATTTAAATGTTTTCTTAAAACACATTTCAACAATCTATTATTCATTTTACAAGCAACAGAGCAATATGTGCTTACCGGAAAAAAAAGATCCCTTAGTATAAAACAGCTGAAGTATTCCTTCATCTCTCCTCCCCAATCCTACTCTCCCTCTCTACCATAGTTAAATATTAAGAATGTAGTATGTACCTTTCCACAAGCTTTCTTCTCAATTTAAATTTATATTTTTTAAAAAACGTTTACTTGTTTTCATATGTATTGATATTTTAAACATATATTAAACTATATAATTTATGCTTTATAAATTCTACTTTATATACAGTTCTAAAAAGAACAAGGCTACTCAATTATTTTATATTTTCATTGTTTTTGGGCTTTCTCACTCAATGGTACCACAGAAACTCATTATAGTAGATGACTAAAATAGTGCATCCCATTTTCTCTTTTCAATTTCCTTTGTATGTTTATATTTTAGGAATTTCTTTAATCATAAATGCAAGGGATACTCCTAAAGCATTTCCACCAGTAAAATATTCCTCATAAAATCATGTGATTTGAGTTTGGATTCAAGGATAATTTCTTCTTTTCCTCAAATTATTTGTTTATCTTTATGAAACCTGAAGTCCAATCCTTTCCAGATCAACTGTATCTCTTGAGGAAGGGAGAACATTGGAAAGTGAACAGGGAGACCACTGATGTACAGTAAAAAAAAAAATCCAAATAGAACAATTCAAAGATCGTGTGTCTGTGTGTGTGTGTGTGTAACACATAAAACGACATTTGTTACATGGACAAAAAGAGCTTCTATCAGATACTTTCTGTTATCAGTATTTCTCAAAATGTATTCTACAAGTTTAAAAAAATAACAATATGTGCACTGGCATATTAAAATCACAGTAAAGAAATCTATATAGTTTTGTCTAATCAAGGAGTCTGTCAAGTTCATCATGAAGGTTTTTTCTGGACAAGTCATTTACTGTTATATCCCAAGAAACTACTATTTTAAGAATATCACTATAAAAACATATTGTCCTATATGTTTAGATATTGGAACATTATTATTACCTGTTCTGGGTTCTTTCATTGGTCTGCACACAGTCCACTGATTTTGATGAGGATCGTATCTTTCAATGCTTGACAAATGTGAAACACCATTATGTCCACCCACCACGAAAATAAAGCCTAGCATGACACCCACACCAAAGTGAATCCTTTTATCTGCCATAGATGCAACCATCTCCCAGGAGTCTTTACTTGGATCATAACGCTCCACACTGCAAACATTCACAAAAGAAAGAATTAATTCACATATTCTTTGTGTCACTCTTCCTTCTAAAGCAACTAAAACCCACCAGAGTTTAAAAGTGCAAATGGACAGCCATAAAACAAGAGCAGTTTCTTCCAAATATTTATATTTTGCTGATAAAATCGCAGCATAAAAGCTTACCTTGTAGACTGGTGCAATAACAGCCATATCCTACTCCATTTTATATTGTACGAACAGTAAGGTGTGTGAAGGGCATAGAGCTTTTGAAGTCAGAAAATTTGGATTCAAGTACTAACACATACCCAAAGCTGAATAAACCCTAGCCCTACTACTTTGGATTTGTGTAATCCTAGAGAAGTCATTTCCTCTCATCTGCAAACATGGGGATAATACAACATCAAGGATTCATGTAAGAATAAAGTCCAACAAGTATGCACATGAAAGGACTTTGAAAATCATAGATGTTTCCTAAAGATACTAAGGATCTTCCACACAACTAAGGAGAAGGAAAGATGGTGAGGAGGAAAGAGGATTTTTTTCTTATAGGTGAATTCATGGTGACTTACTGCAGAATAAACACCACAGATTTCCAAACACAAACTGGCTAATCATAATCATCTGAGTCATTCAGGAGAATTCATTCAGGATTCAGATCAAGTCATTCAGGATTTAGATCAAGTGTGTATTCCACAGAATTCTTGGCATTTCCAAACTGAATTAGGACATTCAAATCAAATCAGAATTTCCAAAAAAGTTTCCCTGGAAAATCCCAGAAGGCCTCTAAGCCTATGCTTTGCCCTGAAGGGGTACAAAGGCAAGTGGGCTGAGCCTATTCTGGTTCTAGCCTAACTTTTCAAGAAAGCCTGAAGCATTTGAGAGTCAGTCTGGAGTTCAGAACAGGGACTAGGCTGTAGGCTAGACTAAAAGACTAAACTATAACTATTTCTGAAAGTACACCAGGATAAAAAGAGTAAGAGCAAAATCACCAAACAAGAAGAGTCTAGTGATAAACTTGTAACAAGAACTTCAACTTCAACAGCATTATCTCAAAATTAAAGTGCATAATCTTTTATCTTACAAATTTCTGCTAGCAGCTTTTCAAAGAACACAAATGCATGTCTGGGCTCCAAATACTTTTCCTTCAACTAAAGGAGCAACAAAAAGGAGGAAAAATTTAGTCTGCACAGAAATAAAAATTTATAGATGAAATACTATTCTGTAACTACTTTCTCCTTCTGTTAACAAACCACCACACGTTCTCTCATTAAAATGCTTATAATAAGTAAAATACATACCACTATTACAGAGAAATACTATTAGATTCCTGGTAAATTTTTAAGGAGAATAAAAAATTTTGTGGGAAAAAAATACTATTAGAGATGGTATTTTTAGAACTTCAACTTTCAACAAAGGTTCAGAATTATGATTAATTTTCCATATAAGCAGTCATTTTATACTTTTTTTCTCATATCTATTTCTCCTTTATTAAAAGAATACTGCAAAACACAGAAATTTCACAATTAAACTCTAGCACAGCTCAGATACATAATGATACACGCATAATTATAGAGTAAGAATCCAGAAAGGCATATTTAAATAAGGTTTAAAGTTTATGATGCATTATAATACCTTAAAAGTGTATAGAAATGACATCTTTCATTTTTTTATTCTATTAAGCAGTGCAATAACAGATCATTCACTCACACACACACACACACACACACTTATATATACACACACTATCCCAAATCTAAAGTGATCTAACTTCACCATATTTTCAGACTCGTGAATTTTAAAATCCAGTCCATTTATACTGAATGAATGAATGTAAAATTTAATACGTGGGAACTGATTTTTAGGTGTGTATTAAATCTCCATGTAGATCAATTACAGATATACTCACATGTGGACCAGACTGTGTTTCCCAAATACCTATTAACATTATTTTAAAATTAGAGTTCATTTATATGCACAAATCATTTAAAATCCAAAAATCACTGTTAATGATACTTTCAAAAATCCACAAGCGTATGCGACTTGATTAAGTTAAATACCTGTTCATGTGGGCAGGACCATACCCTCCAATGGCATATATCATTCCATCCAACACTGCTGCAGCAAAACAGCTTCTTGTCGTAGTCATGGGTGCCACGGGTTGCCATTTTCGCACTTTGGGGATATACTTCTCTACAGATTGCAAGTAAGACTGTCCATCATAACCACCTAAAGCATAAAGTTCTCCTGCAAGTACCACTACTCCAAGGGTACTCCGACTCTCATTCATTCTCTCGAGAGAAGTCCAGGTATTTGTATCAGGATTCCAGCATTCTACTGAATTTTCATGTTTTCTGATAGTGATGCCAGGACGCACATTAGTTTCAATACCACCTATAACATACACTTTTTGGTCTAAAACGCATATTCCAAATTCATAGCGAGGAATGTTTAGGGGTGCCAAACCAATCCAAGAGTCATTCTGAGGAAAGTACATCTCCACACTAAAGAACAAGCAGACAAACATTAAAATTTAAAACATCAAAATGGCCCATAAACAATATCTGGCAAAATAGAAGATACATATAGGCTCTGATACAGCTATTGCATTCTTGTGTATCTATTCTACAGAATGCCTAGACAGATAGTTTTGCAAAAGGACACAAATAGAGAAATATTTATAGCAGCACAACACAATCATCTATCCAAAGGAGAATGCATAAACGTGACGTGTCCACCCTATGACTAAGCAATTCCATTCCAAGATATGCATGCAAAAGAAATGCACATATATATATGTATATGTACAATGATGTTCACAGTAGCATTATTTTTAATAATCAAAAACTGAAAATAATCCAAATTTTTCATCAATTATAAAATGGATAAGTAAACTGTGCATATCTTGTAACAAAATACTATATAGCAATGAAAACCAACAAACTACAGCTACATGCAACAGCAATGAATCTCACGCATATAATGTTCAGGGAAATAAGCCAAATTGATTCTGTAATACAGTTTCATTTCCATCAAATTCAAAAAACATTTCTAATTTCTAGATCAGAAATGAAGATAGCAGTTACCTTCAGAGAGGACAGGGAGGGACCTTAAGGGTGGCTTCTGAGTGTTGGTTATATTCTTTTCATGAAATGGTTGGTAATGCTTACTTGGTTAACTCATTGAGCTGTATACTTGGGATTTGTGAACTTTTATATATATGTGGACCATTTCAACTAATTTTTATAGTTATCATATTCATTATAGAAAGAAAATGTTATATTATGTCCATCTACTATAATATCATATACCAATGAAACTAAATGAACTATTTCTTCATGCAATCTCAATTTTATAAACTTTCTGTTTAATGGAAAACACATCCTTGAAGAATACATGTGGTATTACTGTATTTATATATAAAAATTTACAAAACCTAACTATATATTGGGGCACATATGTGGCAAAATTACAACAAAATGCAAAGGAATAATCCATTAAAAATTCAGAATAGTGGTTACTTCTGGGGGAGAGAAGGAGATGGTATCAAGGAGGGGCACAAGGGAATTTTAAAGGTATCGTTAGCCCAACCTCAACAATACCAGTTTTATTTAAACTACAATTAAAATGTACACCAAGACTTTTAAAAAGATAAAGAACCCACCAACTGACTTTGATTAAAAAAAAAAACAATCTTCTCTTATTGGAGGAAACTCATTCTACTAAATGTCTGGAAATATTTTAGAATATTAAATATTAAAGAAATATATTAAACATAAACGTTTTCATAAAGCAATCTCAGTTAAGAGAAAACCAAAGGTAACATCCAGCTATATTTTCAATGTACAAAAGTCATCTGTATAACACAGCACTGTTAATCAACTATATCTAATATAAAATAAAAAACAGACTAAAGATACCAGTGGAATGCTCTAAATCATGATTGCTACTGCTGCTAAAGTTGCTTCAGTCATGCCTGACTCTGTGAAACCCCATAGATGGCAGCCCACCAGGCTCCCCTGTCCCTGGGATTCTCCAGGCAAGAACACTGGAGTGGGTTGCCATTGCCTTCTCCAATGCATGGAAGTGAAAAGTGAAAGTGAAGTCGCTCAGTCGTGTCCAACTCTTAGCAACCCCATGGACTGCGGCCCACCAGGCTCCTCTGTCCATGGGATTTTCCAGGCAAGAGTACTGGAGTGGGGTGCCATTGCCTTCTCCAAAATCATGATTACTATGGGTCTAATTCAACCCACCGGCTACTTTTGTAAACACAGTTTTATTGGAACCCAGCCATTTCATTTGTTTATGTATTGTCTACGGCCACTCTTGTACTGCAATGACAGACTTAGGTAGTTACAACAGACCATATCCCCACAAAGTTTGAAATATTTACTATTTGGCTGGCTCTTCACAGAAAAAGTCTGATAACTCCTATTTAAGTTATTAGGAAAGAAAGCACCTATTTACTACTGTTGTTAAAAAATTTTTACATGAAGGAAATAAATTGCATGGAAATTCCAAGACTTGTATTAGTATCCTATTTTTTATTTCCTTACTGGTTATTCTGATTAATTGTACTCATTCAGACACATTCTTTTCCCAGTCTGCCTTCAACACAGATTCTTAGCTCTGTTCTTTAGCATCACCTGATATAGCTAGCAATAATAAATCCCCTCCGACCTAGTCTGACTCAAAGATGTAAATGATTTCACAAAGGGAAAAAAAGGGCATAAAATGGTAGAAAAGTTCACGAGTAAGTAGGATGGATAAAATTTTTGCACTGGGAGGGAGGAGGGGTTAATTGAGAGTGTTACAGAGAATGGACAACAATCTGATTAAAACAAACAGGTAAGTGTTTTAAGAAGAGAAAAAATCAAAAAGAAGCAAAGAAAGTAAACAGGAAAATCAAACTATTTTAAAAATATTTTAAAAGTCAGCAAATTTTAAGAGTATACAATCTATTAGTGTGTGTTGTGCTAAGTCACTTCAGTCGTGTCCGACTCTTTGCCACGCTATGGACCATAGCCTGCCAGGCTTCTCTGTCCATGGGATTTTCTAGGCAACAATACTGGAGTGGGTTGCCATTTCCTCCTCCAGGGGATCTTCCCGACCCAGGGATCAAACCCACGTCATATCCATCCTTTAAAAGCCATCTATTTACCTATCTAAACAGGCAAACAGTCCAGATTTTCCTCCTACTGCACAAAGTACTTTGGGAGCACAGCGAGGTCGTGTCATCAAGACTGTCTGATGAGACAGTCTGTGTTCCGGCATAAAGTGGTACTTCAGAGCTTCATTCAAAAGATGTTTACAGGTGCGATCATCACGAATAAGATGATTTGCTTCATATAATCTAGTGAGAAACTTAACACTGAGCAACGGTAATCGCACACTGTTAAGTAGCTGAGCTAAGTACTTCTGGCGTTCTTGGACATCATACTTGATCCAAGACTCAAGTGCATAAAAAACAGTCTCTTCAGTAGCTACATTCAAACAGTCATTGGAAACGATTTCATCCAAATCAGCGTGAGTGAGCTCAAAAAACTCTTCAGTCTGGCAAACAGCTTCAAAATTCTGGCATATGTATTTAGTGGCTGCCAAATAAAGGTCATGGCAACCATATGTCTCTGCAAAACGAGAAATTCCAATACAATTACCAGGATCAAGTTGGCTTTCAAGAAATGCACAACATTCTTTCAGGACAAGTTTTATCTGCAGTAGGTTTGCTGCTGGAAGGAGAGATTCAACTGTGTCTTGTGAAATAAAAACAGTCCCTGTATAGGCATATTCCACAATGGCCTGGAGAGCAGTCTCATCAATGCACTGAAACTCAACTTCACTGTTCTCTTTTTCAGAGAGGTTTCCAGTGAACATAGCTTTGAAATATGGGCTGATGCTGGCAAGTACCACTTTGTGAGCATGAATTTTAACATCACCTACTCGAAGAATGATGTCACAGAGTTCGTGATGTTGACGAAGAAGATTCAAGCCTTGTAGAAGTTGTTCAGAATGTAAGTGGGTTAAGTTAGCAAGCATGTAGGTCGGGGATGTGTGGTCCATCTACAGAAAAACAAAAGGCAAGGACAGCTATTTCAAAATAACCTTACAAATGATTCCTTTTTCAAGTAGCACAAAATAAATGAGATTTGTTGTTTATTTGCATGTTTGTTGGGTTTTAAATACCTTATGCTACATACTAGACAGAGGCTTTTAGAGTTATTAATAAAAAGGATGTTAACAATCACTCAACTCTGTTATTATAGATATTAGGAAACAGAGGCTCCAAAATCATAAAAGTCTCTTGACATGGACTTTTGAATCAGAACTCTGCCAACTCTTCTCTTTCCCTTCATTAGATTCAAGTCTGAGCTATCCCTGAAACAAAACACAATTGTGAAGACAAAAAAAAAAAACTGCTTAAAGGAAAATTAATTTTGAAACAATGCTTGTAGTTATTTGGCTATTTTTCTCAATAATGATATCAATGTCTGTCAATCTAATCAACAGATACTTTAACTGAAATGCAATTTCATGTTAACTCACATACTTTACTCAAAGATTCAATAATTATTTTGAAAAAGCATGCTGAATTTATAAAGATACCACTACTGTCAACTGATTCGATGATAAAAAAAATTAATGTGAACACAGTCTGGTATTCTATAGGGGCAATAAGGCTCACTTACTGATCTAGACCATACCTACTCAACTCCTGATAAGTCTGGATCATACCCACTCCATCTACTTAACACCCTGTGCTTCTGGAAGATGAAAAAGAATAAAAATAGAAGAGAAGAGAAAAGATGAGAGAGGAAAGATGAAGAAAAAGTGAGAGGCAATAAGAACTGGGGTATGCTGAATAACTGCTCTGGCAAAAGACATCCCCAAACTAATCCCTGGAAGCTTTGAATGGTACTTTACATGGCAAAAAAAAAAAAAAGACGTACAGACATGATTGAGGATTTTGAGATGGTGAGATTATCCTGGATTATCTAAGTACAATCACATTTACTTTATAAGAAGGCAGGATATCTGACACAGACAAAAGACGGTAATCTGACCACAGAGGCAGAGATTGGAGGGATACAGTCACAAACCAATTAACCCTGGCAGCCACCAGAAGCTGGAAGAGGCGAGGCACGCATTCTCCCCTGGAACCTCCAGAGGGCGCACAGCCCTGCCAACACCTTATTTCAGTCCAGCGTTACTAATTTCAGACTTTTGGCCTCTGTGACGGTAAGAGAATCAAGTTCTGTTATTTTAAGCAACTGGGTTTGTGGTAATTTGTTATAGCAGCCATAAGAAATTAATACAGCAATACTTCAGAATGGCTTATCGCAGCTGTTTAGAATAGATGAAAGGAACAGAAGGCATCTACACGATACGAACTGTTTCTTTCCTATCTCATTCACTCTTCAAACACAAGTTTCAGGGATAATAATAATAATTCTTTAAAAAGCAGAAGATTAGTTCCTATTTTAAAAGTATCAAATAAATTACAAAATTCTGAACATTAGTAAATAATATGCAGGTTGGTAGGCCGGGGAGAAATCTACCACTTCATTCCTGGGGTATTTTTAAGTGAAAATATTCAAATATTAAAACTTTGATCTTCACTAAATGTCATCATTTCACATTTGCTTCATCTGAATTTCATATATGTTAAAAATTTTTGTTAATATAACATTATAACTGATATCACCAACCTCCACTTCTGATCTCTCCAAATAATCCTATATACATCTAACAATAATTCTCAATCAGGGTACAGACAAGTCTCAAGAAGCTTGTTAGTTTTCCAGTAGGTACTTTATTCCAGAACAGAATATTTTAGGAAAACAGCAAGCAGAAGGCATATGTTTAGATGTGGATCTGTTCTTTTTCCTTACTATAGTACTGACCTCTTAAAGTTATTTAACTTCTTTTTAAGCCTTCATTTAATAGAAAAAAGCTAGTTAATTATCTAGACTAAAAAGAAAAAAATGAACAACAGGAAAGGTGAGTAGACATACAAAGTAAACAACAGGATTAAGAAAGCGGTCCTGGCTACTTCACATCATTAACTTTACCTTACCTTCAATTTCCTTATCAAAGTGAGATCATAATATTAATAATGCATGAATGCATGCTAAGTCACTTCAATCGTACCCGACTCTTTGAGACCCTGTGGACTGTAGCCCACCAGGCTCCTCTGTCCGTGGGATTCTCAAGAATACTGAGTGGGCTGCCATGCTCTTCTCCAGGAGACCTTCCTGGCCCAGAGATTGAACCCACATCTCTTAAGTCTCCTGGCAAAGGTACGCAGGTTTCTTTACCACTAGCATAACCTGGGAAGCCCAATGTTAATACTACCTGAACTATACGTACCTCACAAAGTTTTTGAGGATTGAATTAGATAACGCACATGAAAACACAACGAACTGTAAGAATTATGAGTACAGGATGCTAGGGTGAGGCAACAGAAATGTAACAGCATCAGTGAAGAACAGGGCCCTTGGAAATACAAGATAGTGAGTTTTAGTCCTAACTGGGTCATATACTATTATATGGAATTGGTACATTTCTTAATCCAAGTATTAATTCTGTCATCCATAAAACAATACAACCATATTTCAAAGAAGGTTACATGAAAATGGTTTTATAAAGTTTCAGTTCAGTTCAGCTCAGTTCAGTCGCTCAGTCATGTCCAACCCTCTGCGACCCCATGAATCGCAGCACGCCAGGCCTCCCTGTCCATCACCAACTCCCGGAATTCACCCAAACTCATGTCCATCGAGTCAGTGATGCCATCCAGACATCTTATCCTCTGTTATTTCCTTCTCCTCCTGTCCCCAATCCCTCCCAGCATCAGAGTCTTTTCCAATGAGTCAACTCTTCGCATGAGGTGGCCAAAGTACTGGAGTTTCAGCTTCAGCATCAGTCCTTCCAATGAACAATCTCTTCTTTTCACAGCTATTTGTAAGGCCTCCCCAGGCAGTCATTTTGCTTTTTTGCATTTCTTTTCCATGGGGATGGTCTTGATCCCTGTCCCCTGTACAATGTCATGAACCTCCGTCATCAGGCACTCTATCTATCAGATCTGGTCCCTTAAATCTATTTCTCACTTCCACTGTATAATTGCAATGGATTTGATTTAAGTCATACCTGAATGGTCTAGTGGTTTTCCCTACTTTCTTCATTTTTAGTCTGAATTTGGCAATAAGGAGCTCATGATCTGAGCCACAGTCAGCTCCTGGTCTTGTTTTTGCTGACGGTATAGAGCTTCTCCATCTTTGGCTGCAAAGAATATAATCAATCTGAGTTTGGTGTTAACTATCTGGTGATGTCCATGTGTAGAGTCTTCTCTTATGTTGTTGGAAGAGGGTGTTTGCTATGACCGGTGTGTTCTCTTGGCAATACTCTATTAGCCTTTGCCCTGCTTCATTCTGTATTCCAAGGCCAAATTTGCCTGTTACCCCAGGTGTTTCTTGACTTCCTACTTTTGCATTCCAGTCCCCTATAATGAAAAGGAAATCTCTTTTGGGTGTTACATCCAAAAGGTCTTGTAGGTCTTCACAGAACTGTTGAACTTCAGCTTCTTCAGCATTACAGGCTGGGGCATAGGCTTGGATTACTGTGATATTGAATGTTTTGCCTCGGAAATGAACAGAGATCATTCTGTCATTTTTGAGATTGCATCCAAGCACTGCATCTCAGACTCTTTTGTTGACCATGATGGCTACTCCGTTTCTTCTAAGAGATTCTTGCCCGCAGTAGTAGATATAATGGTCATCTGAGTTAAATTCACCCATTCCAGTCCATTTGAGTTCGCTGATTCCTAGAATGTTGACGTTCACTCTTGCCATCTCCTGTTTGACCACTTCCAATTTGCCTTGATTCATGGACCTAACATTCCAGGTTCCTATGCAGTATTGCTCTTTACAGCATTGGACCTTGCTTCTACCACCAGTCACATCCACAACTGGGTATTGTTTTTGCTTTGGCTCCATCCCTTCATTTTTTCTAGGAGTTATTTCTCCACTGATCTCCAGTAGTATATTGGGCACCTATCGACCTAAGTTCCACAAAACCTGAAGTGCTTGTCTCATTCTCTTCTCGTGACCCTCACTTTCACTAGTTTCATTCTTTCCATAATGACCTTTCACTCCAATAAAGCTCATGTAATTACCACAGCTCTATATAAGTATTTTCTTACCATTTGCCAGATTTTGTCTATAAACTTTCTCCTCTCCCATCTTCCATTCAATTCCAATTTTCAAACAGCTAGGTCAAAATTAATTTCACCTGAAAGTCTATAAACATTTAGGTATTCAATTCCTTTACATGCAATTAATTAAAAATGGTGTTTTGTGAAATATATCCCTCTCTACTCTCATTTGTCTGATTTAACAAGGAGATGCTATTCAGAATGAAAAGTAAGCAACAAACAGGAAACTGAATGATACAGAAAATAAGAGAAGAGTATGAAAAAGGATACCTGTTTAATACAATGAGACAGGAAAGGGAAATAAAAGGCATATTGATTGGAAAGAAAGAAACAAAACTATCTTTGTCAGCAGATGACATGACTGTCTATGTAGAAAATCCAAAACAAAACAAAAAACCCCCAAACATGGGAACTAGTAAGCAATTATATCAAGTTTGCAAGATACAAGGTTAATATACAAAAGTCAATTACTTTTCTATAAAGCAGCAATGAACAAGTAAAATTTTAATTTTAAAACATATTATCATCTACATTAACACCTAAAAATTGAAATACTTATATATAAATCTAACAAAATATGTAGAAGATCTATATGAGAAAAAAGTATAAAATTCTAATAAAAGAAAGCAAAGAACTAAATAAATGGAGAGATATTCCATGTTCATGGATAAGACTCTCAACATTATCAAGATGTTGATTCTTCCTGACTTGCACTACAGATTCAATGTAATCCCAATCAAAATTCTAGCAAGTTATTTTGTGGATGTTGCAAACTGAATCTAAAGTTTTCACAGAGAGACAATATACCCAGAATAGCCAACTCAATATTGAAAAAGAAGAATAAAGTCAAATGACTGATACTACCCAATTTCAAACATTATTATAAAGCTATAGTAATGAAGACAGAATGGCACCAGTGAAAGCACAGAAAAATAGACCAGTGGAGCAGAACAAAGAGTCCAGAAACAGACCCACATAAACACAGTTAGCTGATCTTTAACAAAGCAAGAAAGGCAACAAAATGGAGGTCTTTTCAACAAATGGAGGCGGAATGGATATCCACAAATAAAAAAATGAAACTGCACACAGACCTTACTTATATCCTTCAGAAAAATTAACTCAAAATGGATCACAGACCTAAATGTAAAATGCAAAACTATAAAACACTTAGAAGATAACACAAGAGTAAATTCTAGATGACCTTGGGTATGGCAATGATTATTTTTAGATATGACACCAAGGCACAATCCATACAAGAAAGAAGGGTAAGTTGGACATCCCTATTAAAAACAAAACAAACAAACATACATTCACTTACACACAAAAAACCCACAAAAACTTTTACTTTGGGAAAAACATTGTCAAAAGAATGAGAAGACAAGCCACACACTGGGAGAAAGTATCTGTAGAAAACCACAACTGATAAAGAACTATTATTCAATTAAACAAAGAACTTTTAAAATTAAACAATAAGAAAATTAACAACCTGATTAAGAAATGGATTAAAGAAAGACCTTAACAGACACCTCACCAGAAAAGATACAGATGGTAAATAAGCAGATGAAACGATGTCACTGGTCATCAGGAAATTGCATATTAAGACAACAATGAAATACTACCTCACACCTATTAGAATGGTTAAAACCCAGAACACTGAGAACACCCAACGTGAGGGACAATATGGGGCAAAAGGAACTTTCATTCATGGCTAGAGGGAATCCAAAATTGTACAGCAACTCTGGAAGACACTTTGATAGCTTCTTACATAACTAACCTACAGTTTTATAAGTCACTTCCCTGGTGGCTCAGACGGTACAGCGTCTGCCTACAATGCGGGAGACCTGAGTTCAATCCCTGGGTCGGGAAGATCTTCTGGAGAAGGAAATGGCAACCCACTCCAGTATTCTTACCTGGAAAATCCCACGGACGGAAGAACCTGGTAGGCTACAGTCCATGGGGTTGCAAAGAGTCAGACACAACTGAGCGACTTCACTTTCTTTTCTTTCTTATAAAACGAAACATACTCTTACCATACGATCCTGCATTCACCTTCCTCAGTATTTACCCAAATGAACTGAAAATTTATGTCCACACAAAAACTTGCACATGGATGTTTACAGCAATTTTATTTTGAAGTGCCAAAACTTGGAAGCAACCAAGGTGTCCTTCAGTAGGTGAATGGGTAACTATTAAACTATGCTACACCAAGACCACGGAATATTATTCAGTGCTAAAGGAAATGGGCTGTCGAGCTTCTAAAAGACAAAGAGAAAATGTCTTATCAAGTAAAAGAAGCCAACCTGACAATGCTATACACTGCAAGAGTCCAATTATGTGATATTCTGGAAAAGGTAAAACTATAAAGACAGTAAAACTATCAATGGTTGCCAGGGGTTTTGGGGAGGGAAGATGAATAGGCAAAGCACTCAGGATCTTTCAGTTCAGTTCAGTTCAGTCGCTCAGTCGTGTCCGACTCTGCGACCCCATGAATCGCAGCATGCCAGGCCTCCCTGTTCATCACCATCTCCCGGAGTTCACTCAGACTCACATCCATCGAGTCAGTGATGCCATCCAGCCATCTCATCCTCGGTACAGCATCATCTTTCAGGATTTGAAACAGCTCAACTGGGATTCCATCACCTCCACTAGCTTTGTTCGTAGTGATGCTTTCTAAGGCCAACTTGACTTCACATTCCAAGATGTCTGGCTCTAGATTAGTGATCACATCATCATGATTATCTGGGTCGTGAAGATCTTTTTTGTACAGTTCTTCCGTGTATTCTTGCCACCTCTTCTTAATATCTTCTGCTGGGCAGTGAAATTACTCTATATAACACTATAATGGTAGATATGTATCATTATACACCTGTTCCAACCCACAGAATATACAACACTGAGAATGAACCCTAAGGTAAATTATGGACTTTGGGGGATAATGTGCCAATATAAGTTCATTGATTGAAACAAATGCACCACTATGGTGGGGGACATGGATAATGGGGGAAGGTATGAACGTGCTGGTAAAGGGTATAAATGGGAAACCTCTGTACACTCCTTAATTTTGCTGTTAACCTAAAACTGTTCTAAAAAATTAAGTCTTTTAAAAGCAAATTGAGAAAAAAAGGAGATCTAGCTACTTTATAAGTTCATACCTCTCCCTGACCAAATAATTATGTCCTACGATATTTAAAAGAACCTCTGAATGAGACCCCTGAATCACTGCCAGTGCCACAAGACTAAAGACTATTTTAAAAAGTAAGACAGTAATCTCTACTAACATCTTGGAAAGGATAATGTTAATTTTAGATAACATTATAAAACAAATTATTAAAGATTTGATTTGTGAATACTGAGAAGATGATGCAGTGATTTCTAACACTAGGATGGACGAACTAACAAGAAGATATGTCACAGATGAATCTTGGGGTTTCTTTTTAATGTATTTAGAAGACTTCCAGATCAGAAAAATAGAAGATATTTAACGACATGATTTTGAGAACAAAACCAAAAGTACAATAAGCTAGTTCAGTTAGCTAAATTAGCATGTGGCTGGTTAACCACACTACAGAATACTACTTAATGGAATGAGGTCCACCTGGAGGGAGGTTTCTGCTGGAATGGTGTAAGGCCAAAATGAAGATACTGGGGGCAGGCCCTTCAGCTTTGCAGATGACACAAAGCTGCAGAGGACAACAAATACATCGGCCAGTGAAACATATATCCAAAAAGACCTGACATCTAACAAGAAGAAATTTAAGAGGGATAAATGTTAAGATTCTATAGTGGATTCCAGAACAACTATATAAGTATAGAATAAGAGAGAAAAGACTCACCTGTTGGATGTGAATCTTAGGGAGGTTTAATGTGCATTGATAGAACTATAATACATAGAACTAGAGAGGAGACATTCCACTTGGCTCTGCAAATGTCAGACCATATCTGGAATACAGATTTGGGGTACCATCCTTTAAAAGGGATCTAAGCAAAGTAAAAAAGCTGATGAAGAGAAGAACTTCAAGACATGTATTATGAGTATGGAGTCCTTTTAAAACAAAACAAAACAAAAAAGGAAATCTGAGAGCTGTGTGAAAAACCAAAGAATGAAAGTTACTCAATAACAATAATATAGAATCGTTTTAAGAATTAAAAGTGTTTATACATATGAAGGGCTTAGAATAGTGTCTATCATTTAGTAAGTTTGTGATAAATATTATTTTATTCATTATTAAGCCATTACTAGTGTTTTTTTTTTTTTTTTTTTATACATTGTCTGCTTAAGAGGTACTCTGCTTTTTACATTGTACAATCTCTTACTATTGGGTAAGAACTCTACTTCGTACCACTGACATCTTGGACTACATAAAGTATTAAAGAATTGTTGATTCTCAAAATAAGTTAATGAGTTATTGGTTAGAGCCATTTTTAGTGTAAGAAGAAATCATACAGTAATAGATTGAAAATTAAACTAATTTTTGTGTATGCAACTGAACACTGGCAAATTACCATTAACATGATATGAAAGTGTAACACAATACTGATTTGTAAATAAACACATATATGTACACATGCAACACACACAAAAAAACACAAATGTTTGGGTAAACATGCAGCTGCTGCTGCTAAGGCACTTCAGTCGTGTCCGACTCTGTGCGACCCCACAGACGGCAGCCCACCGCCATCCCTGGGTAAATATGACACATATCCAAATATGCAGGACGGTACGATTTTAAGAAACTGGGCTCTGGAAATCAGGCTCCTTGGGTCACAATACTGTCTGTGCTATTTCATAGCGATGTAACCTTAGGAAAGTGATCTTAAAGTCTCAGTTTCCTCATCTGTAAAGCAAACACAAAATGGTACCTAGTAAGTACCTGACGACTGTTACGTACTACTTATTATCTTCCTTAGGAATATTCAGTTTTTGCCAGCTAAAACCATGTGACTCCCTTCCATGATCATCAAAAAACGAACGAAGCTGACTTACTGTCAAATGAACAAATACAAACAGGTCAAGGGCAAAGCCTGACTAATCNTACCTAGTAAGTACCTGACGACTGTTACGTACTACTTATTATCTTCCTTAGGAATATTCAGTTTTTGCCAGCTAAAACCATGTGACTCCCTTCCATGATCATCAAAAAACGAACGAAGCTGACTTACTGTCAAATGAACAAATACAAACAGGTCAAGGGCAAAGCCTGACTAATCTGACCAGAAAAGATACAGTAAGCCACTTTTATATTTAGACAGTTTATTACTCACAGACAGTAGAAGACTAAGCTCCCTGGATCCCTGCCCCACACATCAAAAAGGAAAATGCATACAAAGGGGGCTGGATGGCAGCAGCAGTTTTGCATCCCACAGCTCTACTATGTGAAAGTCCCATACCTCATCACACTTGTGTGTGTCAGTTGCTTAGCTGTGTCTGACTCTGCAACCCCACGCACTGTAGCCCGCCAGGTTTCTCTGTCCATGGAATTCTCCGGGCAAGAAATCTGGAGTGGGTTGCCATTTCCTCCTCCAGATGATCTTCCCAGCCCAGGAACTGAACTCAGGTCTCCTGCATTGCAGGAAGATTCTTTACCGTCTGAGCTACCAGGGAGGCCCCTTCACTCTAGGAAGGTAAAGAGAAACAGCATCATGGCAGACTTCCAGGGGAGACCGAGAGGCACGCGGGAGATGGCCTTGTAGCAGTTCCTTAAAGACCTTCCTCTCTTGTTCCAAGAGAATCACAAGGTGTTCCAAGACTCAGATAAGCTTCAGTCCCACAGTCCAAGCTTTTGCCTATGTGGATACATGCAAGGTCAGAATACCATGACGAAGCAGTTTCCCTGTACTTATACCCTTTATAGCATTTCTCCTTTTTTCTCTCCAAAATAATAAAAATGATCAATGTTTTAAAAACCACTCAAGGAAGGATACTGGTAAAGATGACATACATTTTTAAAAGAACATCCACACATATTTCTATCATTGGACTGGATACAAATGACACAATGTCCACTCCCTTTAAGAACTACTGAGAATAAAGTTTAAGAGATTATATTCTTACAACCAAAATGATTTGAACTATGAACTTTAAAAAGACAAATAAATATAGGGAACTTAAAATGAATTACATTGAAGACTTGTCATAACACATCATTTTTAACACTTTAAATTTGACTTCTCTTACTCAAGAAATTTGATTTTAGAGAAATTCACAGAATTTTAAAAAAAGAAAGCTTTGGTTCCCAAAATATGATTCTTGCACTAACAGTATCAGTATCACCTAGGACCTGCTAAAATGCAAATTCTTCAGCCCAAGCACACACCTAACCTCAGGATTCAGAAACTACAGAGAAGAAGGAGCAGCAGTCTATGTTTCAAGAATGTGTTAGCATTCTTATGCACGTTAATGCTTTAAAATCAGTTAAAATATTTCCAGCACAAGTGTAACTACTTAAAAATTATTGCAAATTATAATTGTACCTCCTTCAAAACTATGAATTACAACTGTGACTATACTTGGTTCTTATTCACCCATAAATGGCTAAAAATAGCTCACGGAAGCAAGAATTCCGAATCTTCAAAACCTGACCTTTGCCAGCTTTACACAGTTTCATTTATCTTATCAATAACCTTGTGCACAATGAAAGGTAGAGGTGAGGTGAACTCGCTCAGTCGTGTCCGACTCTTTGCGACCCCGTGAACTGTAACCTACTAGGCTTCTCCGTCCATGGGATTCTCCAGGCAAGAATACTGGAGTGGATTGCCATTTCCTTCTCCAGGGGATCTTCCCGACCCAGGGATCGAACCCGGGACTCCTGCATTGGAGGCAGACGCTTTAACCTCTGAGCCACCAGGGAAGCCCCCAATGAAAGGTAAGTACCATGGAGAACAAGAAAGAACGCTGAGTCAAAGTGTAAATTTCAGGGCCAGAGAGAAGAATGGGTTCAAGTCAACACTTGACTACTTTGTAGCTACAGACTTTAGGCAAATTACTTACTCTAAACTTGAACATTCTAATTTGTAAAATCTGTTGTGGATTAAAAGAACGTTTGGTTTGGAGAAACAAATCAGTGGAGAATAGAAAATACAGAAATAGATAATTTAACATATGAAAATTTAGCTTATGATAAAGGCAGCATTTCAAAATCAGTGAGGAAAAGTGTGACTTTTAAGTAAACATGTTGAGATAACAGACTAGCCACAAGAAAAAAAGATAAAATTAGATCCCTTCCACATATCTGGGAGTTCCCTTGTGGCTCAGAGAGTAAAGCATCTGCCTACAATGTGGGAGACCCGGGTTCGATTCCTGGGTCGGGAAGATCCCCTAGAGAAGAAAATGGCAACCCACTCCAGCACTCTTGGCTAGAAAATCCCATGGATGGAGGAGCCTGGTAGGCTACAGTCCATGGGGTTGCAAAGAGTCAGACATGACTGAGCCACTTTACTTCCACATAGCTACGCCAAGATAAATTCCTAACGGATCAGAGGTATAAATGGAAAAAATGAAAATATACAAGTATTTGAATTAAATGGTGCAAATCTCTCTATAACTTGAGATTGAAGAATAGTTTCCTAACTATGGTACAAGTGAAAAGACAGGTCAGATTAATTACATTAAAAAACTTTGAATAGTTAAAAAATTCATAAGCAAAGAAAAACATGTGAATAAGGTTGAGAAAAATATTTATAATATATATAAAGATGCAACATCAATAAATAAAACATTCCTAAAATACTCTAGCACTAAAGAAAAAATAGTCTAAAGAAATGAACAGGAGATTAAAAAATATGTGGTTCTTAAGTATATGAAAAATTGTTCAACTTCATTTGTAATCNATTAATTACATTAAAAAACTTTGAATAGTTAAAAAATTCATAAGCAAAGAAAAACATGTGAATAAGGTTGAGAAAAATATTTATAATATATATAAAGATGCAACATCAATAAATAAAACATTCCTAAAATACTCTAGCACTAAAGAAAAAATAGTCTAAAGAAATGAACAGGAGATTAAAAAATATGTGGTTCTTAAGTATATGAAAAATTGTTCAACTTCATTTGTAATCAAATGAATTAAAACTATATGGAGGCCTCTTTTTGTGCCCAGCACAGCCACGGCTAGAGGTCCCAAGAAGCACCTGGAGCCTGTAGCAGCTCCAAAAAACAGGATGTTGGATAAACTGACTGGTGTGTTTGCCCCTCGTCCATCTACTGGTCCCCACAAGCTGAGGGAATGTCTCCTGCTAATCATGTCCCTAAGGAACAGACTTAAGTATGCCCTAACAGGAGATGAAGTAAAGATTTGCAGCAGTGTTTCATTTAGATCAATGGCAAAGTCACACCAATAACCTACTCTGCTGATTTTATGGATGTCATCAGCATTATTAGACTGGAGAGAATTTTCGTTTGATCTATGACACGAAGGGTCGCTTTGCTCTTCATCATATTACACCTGACAAGGCCAAGTGTAAGTTGTGCAAAGTGAGAAAGATCTTTGTGGGGACAAAAGGAATCCTTCATCTGGAGACCCAGGTGCTCGCACCATCCCCCTGATCCCCTCATCAAAGTGAAGGACACCATTCAAATCGCCTTGGAGACGGACAAGATTGCTGGTTTCATCAAATTTGACACTAGTAACCTGTGCATGGTGACTGGAGGTGCTAAACTGAAAAGAATTGGTGTGATTACCAACCAGAAGAGACATCCAGGTTCTTCAGATGTAGTTCATGTGAAAGACGCCAACGGCAACAACTTTGCCACTCGGCTCTCAAACGTTTTCATTATTGGCAAAGGCAACAAACCATGGATCTATCTTCCCCGAGGAAAAGGTATTTGCTTTACCATTGCTGAGGAGAGACAAAAGACTGGCAGCCAAACAGAGGATGGATAAAATGATCTCCATGTGACGTGACTGGAAAAGTCTTTGTACTTAATTAAAGGCTTTCCTTGTGGCTCAGCTAGTAAAGAATCTGCCTGCAATGCAGCGGACCTGGGTTTGATCCCTGGGTTTGGAAGATCCCCTGGAGAAGGGAAAGGCTACCCACTCCAGTATGGGAATTCTCCAACCTGGAGAATTCCATACACTGTATAGTCCATGGGGTCGCAAACTTAAAAGAAAATACCACAAAAAAAACCACACCAAAAACAACTATATGGAGTTATTAATAACAATGCTTTCCTGACAATATACTTTTGGTGAGGCTATGAGAAACAGGCACATTCATCCATCCCCGTGGGAATGCTGAATGAGAGAGACCTCTGGAAATAGATCTGGAAAATTTAGCAAAATTACATTTGCATTTACTCATTAATCTAACAATTCTACTTCTAAGAAATTATCAAAAAATACACACTGGCAAAAATATATAAAGGCAAATGCATAAGGCTAATAATTACAGGTCTATTTGTAAAAGCAAAAGAATAATACCTTATGCTTTTTACTTTAGTATTTGAGAGACTAAAAGGCAACAAACCAAGAATTTTAAGCTCTAAGGCCCATCAACAGAAGGGTGGGTGAAAAAAACCCATGGGACAATGGAATATTATGCAGCTGTGAATGGGAATGAGGAATCTCTGAATATACTACTCTGCAGGGTCGTCCTGATCCAAGCATGGACGAGAAATATGTGTACAGTATGCCACTATATATTTAAGAAAGGGGGGGGTTTACAAATATATATATCCACTTATTTTTTTTAAGGAAATATAAGGAAATATAACATGGTATATTTTTTAAAAGGTTACCTAACAGAGGAGGGAGAGAACAGAGTGGAGGGGATACAGATAAAGCTACACATCTTTGAACAGATCCCGTTTTTATAGATTTGACTGTGAAATTAAGGTAGTATTTTACATAATTATAAAGCAAAATTAAACCTTAAAAACAACAATTTGAAAATAAAAGGAAACAAAGGAACCCAATGTTCAGTTAGCACCCTAACCATACCATACCAAATAATTTTAAAACAGTAATTTGATGGGCCATCCCTAGAGAGATATGCCTTAAAAAATCTTACACCACTTCACATAGTTGGTGAAGATGTTATTTGAATTCTGAAATGGTCACTGTGCACTGCCATGGTACATAATTATCTGACATTTCTAACTCCATCATCCCTGGTCATCATTCGTGATCTGGGATTTTTAGTAAAGGAGAAAAGAGAGAAAGACATAAGGCTGAGATATTAAACATAAACCCTGCAGTCTGAATTTTTTTTTAATATTTTATTTATTTGGCTGCTCTGAGTCTTAGTTGTGGCATACCGGGTCTTTATTGCATCATGTGGGATCTAGTTCCCTTACCAGGGATTGAACCCAAGCTGCCTGCATTGGGAGCATGGAGTCTTAGCCACTGGACCACCAGGGAAGTCCCTGTAGTCTGATTTTGAAGTACAAATAACAGAATAAATGTATATATATAAACAATATTATACACACTATATAAATTATGCATATAACAAAATACATACAAGATACAAATGTATAAAATGTATAATTGAGAAAAAAATTAAATTATATTTTTGAGCTCTGTCAACTGCAAAGGGCTAGAAATTATGACCAACCCAGTAGCACAGAGCACTCCTAGCACCAGATGGGGTCCCTAAACATTGTTTCCCTCTAAGGACATAGAATTTCTTGGACAAACAGCTGATTCTAGACCTAGGACAGAAAAAGTCAAGATAAATTTGGAATCATTACATACTAGATAGCAATAAAGCTATCAGTGATGACTAAGGTCATAAAAACTTTGGAGCCAAACTGAACAGGCCTTCAGTAGTCACAGATGGGACAAACTAATCATCCACTGTAGTAACTGCAATTGATTAAAACATAGCAGACATGCTTAAATCCATGAGTTCATAGTAATATAATTATGATAATTAAAAAACAGATCACCACTAGAAGATGCTAATGAATCAACTCATTATTTGAATCCAAGCAAATAAAGGGAAAGAATCAAGCATTTATCATACCTTTCCTACATCTCAAATCCTAAAAGATGATGCTGTGAAAGTGCTGCACTCAATATACCAGCAAATTTGGAAAACTCAGCAGTGGCCACAGGACTGGAAAAGGTCAGTTTTCATTCCAATCACAAAGAAAGGCAATGTCAAACAATGTTCAAACTACCACACAATTGCACTCACCTCACATGCTAGCAAAGTAATGCTCAAAATTCTCCAAGCCAGGCTTCAACAGAACGTGAACTGAGAACTTCCAGGTGCTCAAGCTGGATTTAGAAAAGGCAGAAGAACCAGAGATCAAATTGCCAACATCTGGTGGATCATAGAAAAAGCAAGGGAATTCCAAAAGAACACCTACCTCTGCTTCATTGACGACGCTAAAGCCTTTGACTGTGTGGATCACCACAAACTGGAAAATTCTTAAAGAGATGGGACTACCAGACCACCTTACCTGCCTCCTGAGAAATCTGTATGCAGGTCAAGAAGCAACAGTTAGAACCAGACACGAACAATGGACTGGGTCCAAATTGGGAAAGGATTATGTCAAGGCTGTAGACTGTCACCCTACTTATTTAACTTATAGGCAGAGTACATCATGTGACATGCTGGGGTGGATGAAGCACAAGCTGCAATCAAGATTGCCGAGAGAAATATTAATAACCTCAGATATGCAGATAAAACAACCCTTATGGCAGAAAGCAAAGAGGAACTGAAGAGCCTCTTGATGAAAGTGAAGTGAAGTCGCTCAGTCGAGTCCAACTCTTAGCGACCCCATGGACTGTAGCCTACCAGGCTCTTACGTCCATGGGATTTTCCAGGCAAGAGTGCTGGAGTGGATTGCCATTTCCTTCTCCAGGGGATCTTCCCGACCCAGGGATTGAACCCGGGTCTCCCGAAGTGCAGGCAGACGCTTTATCGTCTGAGCCACCAGGGAAGCAAAGAGAGTGAAAAAGCTGGCTTAAAACTCAACATTCAAAAAACTAAGATCATGACATCCAGTCCCAGAACTTAATAGCAAATAGAAGGGGACACAATGGAAACAGTGACAGACTTTATTTTCTTGGGCTGCAAAATCACTGCAGATGGTGACTGCAGCCATGAAATTAAAAGACACTTGCTCCTTGGAAGAAAAGCTATGACCAACCTAAACAGCATATTAAAAAGCAGAGAGATTACTTTGCTAACAAAGGTCCATATAGTCAAAGCTATGATTTTTCCAGTAGTCAAGTATGGATGCGAGAATTGGACCATAAAGAAAGCTGAGCGCTGAAGAACTGATGCTTTCGAACTGTGGCGTTGGAGAAGATTCATGAGAGTCCCTTGAACTGCAAGGAGATCATACCAGTCCATCCTAAAGGAAATCAGTCCTGAATACTCATTGGAAGGACTGGTGCTGAAGCTGAAACGCCAATACTCTGGCCACTTGATGCGAAGAACTCACTCATTTGAAAAGACCCTGATGCTGGGAAAGACTGAAGGCAGGAGAAGAGGACAAAGGATAAGATGGCTGGATGGCATCACTGACTTGATGCACATGAGTTTGAGCAAGCTCCAGGAGTTGGTGATGGACAGGGAAGCCTGACATGCTACAGTCCAGGGGGCTGCTAAGAGTCGGACATGACTGAGCAACTGAACTTCCTATATTAACTGTACAAGTGGGTTACCAAACAGATGAGGGTAAGTTTTTCTTTATATAAGCACCCCAGTTTTTAGAGAAGGAATGATAGACTATCACCATTTCTCAATCTTAACAAAGTAACGGAGGCAGGCATTGGTTATGAAGGGCTGCTAACATCACAAAAACAGAGACCACCAGACAACAGGGCCTTCTGATAGAAGATCATAATACCACCTATAACCCACCACACACACACCAAAATCAAACGAAGTCAATAGACTTGATCCAAGTATTAATTTGTAAGAAATAAAGAGAAAAGAAAAGCATTTTAAACCATAACAGAAAAATGCAATCAGCAAATGCTAGATAAAATTAGACTCAAACTTTCCATAGTCTACAGCAACTTCACAATTTTAGATTCTGAAACCAAGCTAATAAAGGTCAAGTTCTGAGTTATTACACTTAATTGACACCTAAGCTGCAAAACAGTGGTGCCGAAATCAGCTGGGAGGCAATTATCTGCTACAATAAGAGCAAACAAATGGTGAGGAGAAACAAGAATTGTTTAAATTTCTTTTCCACATTTCAATTCTCACAGAATTCAACTAATTATGGCATGTAATTTTTTAAATTTATTTATTTTTTAATTGACGGATAATTGCTTTACAGAATTTTGTTGTTTTCTGTCAAACCTCAAGAGGCATATAATTTTAACGCTGAACCTATGGAACAAGGTGGCATATTTTTCTTTTATCCGAGATTGACTTTCATTATATCTGGAGTAAAATTAGAAGCCTGTTATAAGAATCACTCACTGTACACAGATTTCAAAATAATACAGAAGAAAGCAAGTCCCCAAAGCCATTACCACATCCAGTAAAAGCTTGAAGTTATAGAATTAACCCATCTACTGAAAAACTGGTTAGAAAAAACGTGACATTCTGTTAATTTATAAAGATTACTGCTTAAAATGCAACAGGTTTTTTTACTGTTTAAAAGTACAGTTTTTGACTTGAAATGAACAGTGGATTTGGGACATAAATCTAAGTAAATGAAATATAACACTGATACACAGTAAGAAAACCTGTCTAATTCTACATGGATAAAAATAAGCTCATAATTTCTTAACCTTATTAAAGTTTTGACTCAAGCAAGAAACCAAAAAGCCTCAGAACAGAAACTCAAAGAGGAAAATTAAAATACATACAATCAAATAATACACAGTAACAGATATGAATGATTAATGATGGAAAAACCTAATTTTATCCTAGTTTCAACATCCTCCTCCCTCAAAATGTTTCCAAAGCTCTAAGCAAATAGCTAAAACGACTAATTTCAGTAATTACTTTCCAATGGAAACACCCACAAAATGTGCCATAGTACAAATGTAGATGATGTAACCTCAGAAAACTGTTGTGAGGATTAAATGAGTTAATATTAAGTACTCAGCAGAGTGTATGGCACATAGCAAACACTCAATAAATAATAGTATAATTATAAATACTTGTTAATGTTAAGAGCACTTTTCATTTGCATAGCATTTCTTCGCAATAACTTCTTAAACTACACAAAATTCTTAACAGTTTACAGAATGCACTTATTTCCAATATCCCTCGATGTCTGTAAATTTGAGTAAGAACAAGGAAAAAACTATAGTGGTTAATCCAACCAATGTATATTTTATTCTGACTGTGGAAATAAGGGATGCTTTTAGGGCAACTGTGTTTATCTTAACTTCAGTTCAAAAAAGTAAGGTATGTATCACACCTTCTTATAACTCATTAATTTAACTAAATTTTCTTGAAATTACTATTTTAAATTTTTAAAATCTGAATTTGCTATTTGCAATGTATTCTTAATTACTCCCTTTCAACTTTCAGAGGTGTACTATTAATATACCCAATAGTGTATTCCACTACTCTGAAATTTAAGAAAGTTTTATCATATCTCTATATACAGATAAACACAAAACACAAGTCAATACACAATGTCTAGAATTCTCTTGATCCCTAGAATTAAAGAATAAGATTTTTAAAAATTTGTTTCATGATAGAAATAAACAGAATACACATTAAATGGATGAGATTTATTTTCCACAAAATAACCCTCAAAGATGGGCTTCCCTGGTGCCTCAGCTGGTCAAGAATCTGCTTGCAATGCGGAAGACCTGGGATGGATACTTGGGTAGGCAAGATCCCCTGGAGAAAGCAAAGTCTACCCACACTCCAGTATTCTAGCCTGGAAAATTCCATGGACCGTATAGTCAGTCCATGGGGTCTCAAAGAATTGGACCTGACTCGGGGACTTTCATTTTCAACCCTAAAAGATAATTAATAAGATATGAGATGCTGATAAGGTCCCATTTCCTAAATATCCATCATAGAGAATAATGCCTCTTCCAAGTCTTCATCAAGGAAATTAAAGGTAATAGATACAAAACAGATTGCAACCTATAACAGAGTGCTCTACAGGGCCCTAAGAAAAGGGGGTTAAAATGAAAACTCATCTTGCTTTGTTTCAAGGAAGAGGATATACGTAGTTGGTTTAAGCATTCAAACCCCTTGAAAAGTATTCTTTATAGAGAGAACAGGTAATTCTTAAACTTCTACCATAATTTTAATGATGCTATATAATTCACGACTTTCCAAGTTCATTTTCTTTGTTCCATGATTACCACACAACTTCCCAAGTTCTTGGATACAGAAAAGAATGCACTGGATTTTCAACCTGAAAATTCTGATCACTGGAAAGAGTTACCTTCTATTCCAACATAAACTGGCATTCTAATGTTACATTCTGATGTGTATATCATTCTTTTAGTTTAGTCTGAATTGAGTTCCTGATATCTTAGCATACATGAGTAAAAGTATGAATCTGAACTTCTTTCACTAGATATATGAGAAACTGACATTCTTCCTCATTGACAACTGTCAAAATCATGTCTTGGTTTTCACTCTTCTGCCCTTATCCTTTCACTCTTATGCCTTTCACTCTTCTACCCACAAAATTTAAAAAAAAAAGTTTTTGGTCTACTGAAATATAGTCAAACCAAATTAAGGGAGATTCATTTAAACACTAAAATGACTAATTAAAATCAACTAACATCCTAGAATTTAAACCAAAGCAGAAGGATGCATGTTTACACAGGCTTCATTTACATTTATTCTACTTCCAAAAGAAAAGGAAAAAAGAAACCTATAATAATCAAACTGTACTTTAAGACAATATCCAGAAATGATTTTTGAACTTGCCTTACTTATATTTTTATAAATATTTTTATAAAATTGGTTTGTCATACTAAGGACTTAAAAAAGGATTCAGGAGACATTCTGTGCGCGGTACAGAACTGGGTAGGAACACTTGCATTTTAAGTGCATAAGCTGGAGGCTTCAAATGATAACAGAATTTTCTCACTGGGTCATTCAAAAACAATTGTATTATTCCTTCCCCAAAATATTCTCTTCCACACTTGAAAGAACTCTGCCTCACACTAGGCACTCCGGCTCTTCAATTGTTTCCGCCTACGCTTAATTACAAGGAAGAAAGACTGCTCACCAAATTCACAGTTCGCCTAAAACAAAGAAATGTCTATCATCGGCTCTAAAACTATAGGGCGAATTCTCTTAGGACAATGAGGCAAAGAACTTCAACCGCAACTGAAATTGTCTTTGCAATCTCGGTTTCCAGGAGACTGAAAGGCTGGCTGCAGAGCTGCGCCAAGATCCTGCAGGGAGGTTGGGGTGGCAGAGGGAGCTAGGGGGGGAAAGGGTGAGTCCCACAGAGGAACTGCATTAGACTTTGAGAACCTCTAAGGGACAGAAGGTTAGCTACAAGGAAAAACAGATTTATCTGCAGATCACGTTATGTTTTCAAAGAGAACTTAAAGTGATGATAAGGGAAAACGACAGAAAACCATCAACCCTTCACAACCCGAAGGTTAGAAAAGTAGGAAAAGGGGACTGAGGCGGAGCGGGGGGCGAGGGTAGGTAGGAGAGGACGGCGAGAGTAAGGTCCCAAAACACCGGGATTTGAAAAAAAGTACGCGAGCTCTGAGCTTGGCCTTAGTCCGGATGTCTCGTACCGGTATGCGGACTGCAGGAGGAAAGGATCGCCCTTACTCAGGGCTGTAGACAACAACGCGTTTACTGCGATAACGAGCCCTGCACAAGAAGATGTCGCCTCTGTCCCTGTTTGCTCCCGTTCACTTCTTTACATCTTACTCTAACACCAGCGGCACTCCAGCAGAACTCTGTCAAAGCCTGCGCTGCAGGACAGCAAAGGAAAATACCTGAGTTCCAGGAATCACGCCCGCAGCGACAAGAGGAGGAGGAGCCGTGGACAACTCGAGACCGGGCAAGATCCTTACTTGTCTCTAGTCAAACCCTAATTCTTACGGGTGGGGCGGGGAACTTCCGCCCCGAGCGAGGAGAGCGTCACTTCCGCTTAATGCTTTATCTGTTCCTCGCCTTCTCCATTCCAGATACGCTCCTTATGTTCGCAACGTTCTCACTTCCTTTTCCCGAGCCCTTCCGCCTAGCCCGAATTTCTGACGTGGACTACATGACCCTGCATGCATCACGGCAGGTTGATTTCCGGGTCAAGAGGTCCGTGCTGGGTACATCACCATGGAAGCGATCGGTTTGGTCACGTGGTGCCCCTGGTTACGCCCGGGGGCAGCTGTGGGGTCTGGGGCTCAGGCGGGGGCCATTTTGCCGAAGGCAGCCTCTGGGAGTCGGGGGCTCAAGTTGTTCCCTTTTCTTCCTCTGCAGGTTGAGGCTTGGAGAGGAACAGGAAGGCAGGGCTCCATCGAGCCCTTCGGAGACGATGGTTTGCTCTAGTCTCCGCCACTTGACGACCCTCCATGGCGGCTGCGCCCTCAGCCCTGCTCCCGCTGCCGCCCCTTCCATCCCTCTGTGCCTGTCGCCTCCAGAGCCGCAGTCGTCCTTCCGCCCCAGAGACTGATGATAGTCGAGGTGGGGGCGCCATGAGAGGCGAGAAAAACTATTACTGCCGTGGAGCTGCCGGAGACCACGGTTCCTGCCCCCCGACACCTTCGCCTCTGGCCTCGACCCTCTTGATGCCCGCGGAGGCAATCTCAAGTAGTTGGTCTGGGCCTGGAGGTGGTTTGTCGGGGGGAGATGAAGAGGAGACTCGGCTCCTTCAACAACTGCGGACCGCGCCCGATCCTTCCGAGGCCTTCCAGGCTTTACAGGCTGCTTTGCCGCGGCGGGGCGGTCGACTTGGCTTCCCCCGACGAAAGGAAGCGCTGTATCGGGCCCTGGGCCGAGTGCTTGTGGAAGGAGGTAGTGATGAGAAACGACTCTGCTTGCAGTTCCTCTCGGACGTTCTCCGGGGTCAGGGGGAGTTAGGCCAGCTGGAAGAGGCCTTTAGCTTAGCTCTTCTGCCTCAGCTAGTCGTCTCGCTACGAGAAGAGAATCCAGCCCTGCGGAAGGATGCGCTGCAGATCCTGCACATCTGTTTGAAGCGTAGTTCTGGACAGGTGCTGAGGACGCTTATACAACAAGGACTGGAAAGTACCGACGCCCGGCTTAGAGCTTCCACAGCACTACTGTTCCCTATCTTGCTTACCCCTGAGGATTTGTTGCTCGACCTAGATCTTACCGAAGTGATAATATCCTTAGCCCGAAAGCTTGGCAGTCAGGAGATAGAAGAAGAATCTGAGACTGCTTTCTCTGCACTTCAACAAATAGGGGAGCGTCTTGGCCAAGAGAGATTTCAATCCTATATCTCTCGCCTGCCTTCTGCCCTGAGGAGACACTACAATCGCCGCCTGGAGTCCCAGTTTGGAAGTCAGGTTCCTTATTATTTGGAACTTGAAGCATCTGGATTTCCCGAAGATACGCTTCCCTGTGCAGTGAGTCTTTCCAACAGCAATCTTAAATTTGGGATTATTCCTCAGGAGCTGCATTCAAGGTTATTAGATCAGGAAGACTATAAGAACCGGACTCAGGCTGTTGAGGAACTAAAACAGGTGATGGGACGCTTTAACCCAAGTTCCACCTCTCATCCTAGCCTTGTGAGTTTCATTAGTTTGCTGTATAATTTGTTAGACGATTCTAACTTCAAAGTGGTCCACGGCACACTCCAAGTCCTGCATTTACTGGTTATTCGCCTTGGAGAGCAGGTACAACAGTTCTTGGCACCTGTTATAGCAGCTTCTGTCAAAGTGCTGGCAGACAACAAGTTGGTGATCAAACAAGAGTACATGAAAATCTTCCTCAAGCTAATGAAAGAAGTAGGTCCTCAACAGGTGCTTTGCTTGCTCCTGGAACATCTCAAACATAAACATTCCAGAGTGAGAGAGGAGGTGGTGAACATTTGCATCTGCTCCCTCCTGACTTATCCCAGTGAGGATTTTGACTTATCCAAACTGTCTTTTGATCTTGCCCCAGCTCTTGTAGATAGCAAACGCAGGGTACGCCAGGCAGCTCTTGAAGCCTTTGCTGTGTTGGCATCGTCAATGGGCTCAGGTAAAACCAGCATCCTTTTCAAAGCTGTGGATACTGTGGAGCTGCAGGATAATGGAGATGGAGTGATGAATGCTGTGCAGGCCCGATTGGCTAGAAAAACCCTCCCAAAGTTAACAGAACAGGGATTTGTGGAATATGCGGTACTCATTCCATCATCTGCCCAGGGTAGATCGAGCCATTTGGCACATGGAGCAGATGCAGACTGGCTTTTGGCTGGTAACAGAACTCAGAGTGCACACTGTCACTGTGGTGACCACACAAGGGATAGCATGCAAATTTATGGATCTTATAGTCCAACTGTCTGTACTCGAAGGGTACTAAGTGCAGGAAAAGGAAAAAGTAAATTACCATGGGAAAATGCGCAGCCTGGAGTCACGGGAGAAAACCAGACTTCCAGTTCCAAGGACATAGAACAGGTATGCATCTTCTCTAATTTCCTTGAGTTGAACCTATGAAAGAATTTAAAATAGAAGTATGCCTGTAATGACTGAGGGGTGCGGCTCTTCGAGGGTTGTTATGCTTTATTTTTAAGTCAGTTTGCTGATGTATCAATTACAATGGGACAGAACACACAGGAAGCTTCAATAAGTTTTCTGCTTGATGGATTTGATTAAATTTGAGGCACGATTTGGTATAGAAAATACCTGGATTTCAGTTTTGATCTGTCACTTTGGCATATCTGTTATCTCAAACAACAAACACTGAATACCTAGTAGGTACCAGAAAAAGAACCACGTTCTAGGAATGAAGATCAAACGGGTTTTGCAGAGTTTAGTTAAGGAAAAGTCAGACCTGTAAATGGGCAGCTACAAATTGGTTAAGTGCTGAAATAGAAATTTCGAGTCCTATGGAAATGCTGAAAGTAGAAAAAATAATTACACTGGCGGGGAAAAACTTTCCAAGATCAGACATCTGAACTAAGGGGTTTTTTTCCACCCCAAAGTCTTTATTTTGAAAATTCCAATTCTATAGTTTACTTAAAAGAATAGTACAGTGAATATTGGGACTTCCCAGGTGGCTCAGTGGTAAAGAATCTGCCTGCCACTACAGGAGATGTGGCTTCTATCCCTGGGTCGGGAAGATGCCCTGGAGGAGGAAATGGTAACCCGCTCCAGTGTTCTTGCATGGAAAATCCATGGGCAGAGGAGCCTAAAGGTCTCCATGGTGTTGCAAAGAGTTGGAGACGACTGAGTGCGCACATGCACACACATGCACACGCAGCGAATATTCATATACTTCATCTCTATTCACCAGTTGTCATGTTGCCATATATGCTTCGTATTTGCTGAACCATTTGAAAATAAGTGCAAGTGTCTTGACATTTCATCCTAAATGTTTCTGTATATAACTCCTAAGAATGACATTCTCATTTGTAACCATCATACCATTATCACACCCCAGAATACCAGTAGTAATAGCCTCTATTTGTATTTCTCCAATTGTCCCCAAAATGTGTTTTATACTATTTTGTCTTCCAGGATCCAGTCAATCAAGATTCACATGGTTAATATGTCTTTTATATAGAATTACATGCCCATCTGTGTGTTTTTTCATGACATTGACTTATTTTTGAAGAATCTTAATTTATCATACTGTTTCTTTATGTTACATTCAAGATAAACAGTTTTAGCAAAAATACAACCTTGTGAACGTCACATTACATCGCTTGATTAAGGTGTGATAACCATACCACTCTGTTGCAAAGGTTTATTTTCCTCTTTATAATTAGCATAGTAAGATACTCTGTGACACTTGGAATACCTCAACAACCTTCCACCCCAGTTCTTAACATCCACTAATGATCCTTACCTGTATCATTTATTACACTGGGAACTACAAAAAAGGGTAACTTTTTTGAAAAGTCTAACATTCCTTCTGTATTTGTTACCTGGCATTCTTTTTTATTCTATGGTTAATAATTAAATGCATGAGTATTCCTTTTGACGCTAAAATTGTCTCAAATTTGATTTGACCGGTGGCTGGCTCCTGTGTCCTGTAACATGACTCTTAAGTCTTTGAACACTTCCTTAACTTAAACATAGTATGATGTCCAGGGTTACTTTGTATTATTCTTGCTCCAGACCTGGAGCCAATGGTTTTTCCAAGAGCCCAAGAAATGCTTTTTAAATTAGAAAGTGGAATTTTAAAACCAAAGTCAGGGTATAGACGTGCTCAGTGGTATTGCTTATCATTGTGGATTGACTCTTTCAGTGGATAGAACCTAGGAATACCTTTTTTTTTTTTTTCTTTTTCAAACAAATATATATTGATACCTCCAGTGCAAATCCAGCACCTCAAGACTCTTTCTCATATTCCTTTAGTCCATGTTTGTATTTCCCTTCTCTCACAATTTAACCCTGGTCCCTAATATCAGTTCAGTTCAGTGGCTCAGTCGTGTCCGACTCTGCGACCCCATGCACTGCAGCACGCCAGGCCTCCCTGTCCATCAACAACTCGTGGAGTTTACTCAAACTCATGTCCATTGAGTCGATGATGCCATCCAACCATCTCATCCTCTGTCGTCGCCTTCTCCTTCTGCCTTCAATCTTTCCCAGCATCAGGGTCTTTTCCAGTGAGTCAGTTTGTCACATCAGGTGGCCAAAGTATTGGAGTTACAGCTTCTGGTCTCTAATATCAGTTGCATTTATTCATATTCATATACAAAACATAATTACTACACCAGTAACACAACAGCTGACTACCTACTAAAGCTCAATATTTCTTTGCACTTGTTTGTTTCTATGCTTAGAATTATCCTAGCTGGATGGCATCACTGACTCGATGGATGTGAGTCTGAGTGAACTCCGGGAGTTGGAGATGGACAGGGAGGCCTGGCGTGCTGCGATTCATGGGGTCGCAAAGAGTCAGACACGACTGAGCGACTGAACTGAACTGAACATATGGTCAAACTTTTCTTAATTTCTTTGTAGGTGGTTCAAATGACATGATAAAAGATGAATAGTAATTTGCTTAGTGTGGATGTGTCCTGATGAATTTCAGACTGAAGAAATAATGTTCAGAGATACTAAATTATAAAAGGATTTACCAAATTAATAAATGGTGTATTTCTGCACAGCTGAACCTGTTTGGTGGAAAGTAGCAGAAGATGAAACTAGAAATGTAGGCAAGGGACAGGTATGGAGATCATTTTTGTAAATGAGTTCGTGCCTTTTGCAGTATGGATGGAGGTGAACAGTGTTCCCGCTCGTTCTTTTTAATTCTAAAGTTATTTTTAAAATAATTTTCCTGTTTACATAATTTAGTCATATGGTTTTTCTCGTGTATTTTAAACCACCTGGGAGTGAATGATTTTCTGTAAGCATTGATTTTAACACTGCTTGTTATTTGTCAAATCTAAAATGTTAGTGTAGGAAGTTCTGTGGCAGTCCAGTGGTTAGAACTCAGCACTTCCACTGCCCTGGCCCGGGTTCAGTCCCTGGTCAGGGAACTAAGATCCCACAAGCCATGCAGCACAGCCTAAAAAAAAAGAAATGTTAGTGTATTAAGATTCTGGTGCTGGCCAAAGTGCCAAGAATCTGAAAATAGTACATTCCTGAAATTCTAGTGTAGACATATATTGCTTTTAAAAGAAGTGATAGTCAAATTAAAAATTATCCCAGAAATTAAGCTATACATTTGTCCCTCAGTATCTTAGGGAGGTTGGTGTCTGGACCCTGGAGCATACCAAATCTGTAGATGTTAAAGTCCCTTATATAAAATGGCATGTTTTATAGGTGCCTAGAACCTCCTCCTGTATACCTTGTCATTTCAAGATTACTTATAATATTTCATACAATGTAAATGCTATGTAAATAGCTGCATAAATACAGTGTAAACGCTATGTATTGCCAAAGAATGGAAAATTGAAGTTTTTGCATTTGGGAACTTTCTAGAATTTTTTTTTAATATATTTTCAATTCACAGTTGAATGTGTGGGTGTAGAACCCATCGATTTGGAGGATTGACTGTACTTTCTTGCTCAGAAATGGTCTGTAGAAGAATTATTGATACATTGGAAATTATTGTACTGAATGACAGGGATTAAATACCTAAATAGTTTTATGTGTGCAGTTTTAAAAAGTACATGTATATTTTTAAAATAATAAGGCAGTACTATATTTTAGAGCAGGTTTAGGTTCACAACAAGATTGAAAGTACAGAGAGTTTCCTTAAAGCCCCTTTCCACACCCACACATGTAACCTCCTTCACAAACACCATCTCTCCTAAAGTGGTGCATTTGTTACAACTGATGAACCTGCATTGACATTAGGATTTACTTTTGGTATTGTACATTCTATGGGTTTGGACAAATATATCCATGACCCATATCCATCATTGTAGTATCACACAAAATAATTTCACTGCCCTAAAATTCTCTGTGCTCCTTCTATTCATCCTTCCCTTCCTAACTCCTCGCAAACACTGGTCTTTTGCTGTCTGCATAGTTTTGCCTTTTCCAGAATGACGTGACCCCTGTTCTAATTTGTACTGATTCTTGCCCAGGCTCAATTTTAACATTTGCAGTCTATTGTTAAAATGTTATTTCTGTCTTGTCCACGTAGAGCAAGTTAATGGCATAAGATGCTTCTATAAAAACTCATGAATGTTTCAGTTACATACTCCTATAGTTCATTTTGAAGATAAATAGATTAGTTTGCTTAGAGGGATTATTTTGTATTACAGTGGTAGGAAAAAGGAAAGGTTAAAAAAGCAGGCCCTTGCTAGACTGGGGGCTTCCCTGGTGGCTTAGAGGTTAAAGTGTCTGCCTCCAATGCAGGAGACCTGGGTTCGATCCCTGGGTCGGGAAGATCCTCTGGAGAAGGAAATGGCAAGACCCTTGAATGCCAGATTAAAGAGTTTAGTCTATTATTTTGACAGTGATTTGAGACTACAGGGGTTGTTTGGTTTTGATTTTGGTTTTTTCCTTCTCTTCTTTTTCTTAAGCAGTATTTTAGGAAAGCGAATCACTACAGCAGCAATGTCTAAGTTGTGTGGACTTTTTTTTTTTTGAGAAGGTGGAGACTGGAGACTGGAAGATCAGTTAGAACATTTATTGGACGACTTTACGTGTGGATTGTTGAGTTGCATTAGAATTAGCAGGGTATCAGGTAAGAGGGATTTCAAAGGATTTAGTGGCTCAAGTGTTGGAGGAAAGGAAGATAAAGAGGGATAACTCAGATTTGATTGAAGTGACAAAAATGCATAATAACTCCATGAATAAGAAAGACCTAACAAGGGAAAATGAGTTTTAGATAGTGGAAGAACACTTGGTTGAATTTGTTGAAGACCACTATTCAAGAGACAAGGAAAGAACTAGGATGTAGAACTTGGAAGTCACACATTGAGAAGTAATTTGTTGAAACTGTGAGATTTGGGGAGTTCTCAGAACAAGGGCATAGTGCTTAAGACTCAGTCTCAGCATACAGCCCCATTTAGGGAATAGCAGGAGGAGATAGAACCAAACAAGGCAAAGAGAAAGAGTGCCTAAGAAGAGTTGGAAGAGAATCAAGGAAGAACAAAGGCTTTAGAAGCGAAGTAAAAAGAGAGTTTCAGGAAGCACATCATTGCTATTAAAGGCAGGAGAGATTTTTGAGGAGAATGAAATCAGAAAAAGCATGATTTATTCTTATATATCAGCTAGCTACTTGTAAAATAATTTTTAAAGATACTTTTCTCATAATTTTATCTTTCTTAATTTCCTCCTAATAATTCATCTGATTATTAAAAGTTGTATGTGCTTGTTATAGAAAATTTGGAAAATATAGAAAGGCCCAAAGAGGAACTTTAAGATTTTCTGCAGTCTCACTAGTGAGAAAAGCATTCAGTGAACATTTTATTGCCTCGTCTTCAAGTGTTATTTCAGTTTGTGTATACTAATGACGTTATTTTTTCCATACACGAAAGTCTCTCTCTTTCACTTTATCATGAATTTTTTTCTTTGACATCAAATAATTTCTAGTAGGATCTTTAATGGCTGTTTCATGTTAGATTATATAATATCAGTTGGTTTAGTTGTTCTTACTTTTGAATATTTATACATTTTAATTTTGTTTCCACCATTTAGTTGACTATTTTTATGCCCCAGCATATACTGTGATAAGCAGATTCTTTTGGTATTCTTAACTTTGCATCTCTTTCTGTGCTTTTAAAAAGGACTATTTTAATGGGTTAGTGGGGTCCAGTAATCCGCCATCACTGCCTGGCCACCATGTTAGCTATATTTTTCTTAACAGATTTCTCTACAATGAGTTAAGAGTCACGGTAACCTAGACTGAAAAGTAAGGAGCATACTTGCTTCACTTGTATGTAGTTATTAGGTTCTATAGCTTTTTAAAGGTAGAAAGTTTGGTTACTGAAAAGTCAGTGAGACATGGGAAAAAAGTGGTTTTAGAGACTAAATTTATAAGTTTATGAGATGAACTGATAAGAAAATATTTATTAATACAAGCAGTAAACATTTATTAAGCATCTTCTTGATCATCCACTAAGTGTGAAGCCAGGTTCAAGGTTATAGATTACTCTTAAAAGCACTGCCTAGCATTTTTTCCCTCTTTTGGTATTTAGCCCATGTGAACCATGTCTTCTTTTTCTTCAGTAATGGTAAGCGCTGTATTGATGATGACTGTTTTTGTTGTTTTATATAACAGTACTAACAGTGCTGTGTCTGCAATCAGTATCCACAAATATCTAAGTGAGAAAATAGAATCTCAGGGTTTGAGGGTAAAAGAAAGGACCAAGCAAGATGTAGTAGGATGTAGCAGGATGAGTTATCACTATGTTTTATTTTTAAATAGGAACTATCTCATTTAAAAGTAGCAAAGAGCCACTGGTGACTTCACCATGCCTACTCTGTACTGTGGTAGATCTTAGATTTGCAAGGAATATATGATGGGTATATAGAGAGGTTAGCTTTGGAACAGAGGCAGAAGTCTTTTTTCTTCTGGAACTGGAGGAAAAAAAAAAAATTTAAAGATAACTTAGGATTCAGAGGCTTCCCTGGTGGCTCAGAGGTTAAAGCGTCTGCCTGCAATGCAGGAGACCTGGGTTCAATCCCTGGGTCGGGAAGTTTCCCCTGGAGAAGGAAATGGCAACCCACTCCAGCACTCTTGCCTGGAGAATCCCATGGACGGAGGAACCTGGTGGGCTACAGTCTACGGGGTCGCCAAGAATCAGACACGACTGAGCGACTTCACTTTCACTTAGGATTCAGAAAGATTTTGAGACAGCAGATTTTTTTTTTTAACCAAAAGAATGGAGCTCTGGACATTGAAGACAATGAGCTCTGGAACAGTGCTTATCAAATTTTAATGTCCATAAAAATTCCCTCAGGATCTTCTAAAGTACAGATTCTGGTTCAGTTTGTCTGGAGAGGGGGTCTGAGACTACATATCTAGTAAGCTTCTAGCTGTTGCTAATGCTGCTGATTTGTGAGTCACATTTTAAGGACAGGGCTCTAATATTAGGCTTCCATAATCTGGTAAATGAAGAGCCAAGCTGAGAATGGAAAATAGAGAATCAGACATTTGAAGAATGTGGGAAAGATTTAGAATACTTAATGTGACAAATTTAAAGGTAATAGAAAATCCCAAATCACTAAGTTGCAGTAATGTATTTGGTGTGAACTTAATCCTAAAAATTGAAATTTCCTTGGATAGTGCGTTATTTCCAGCAAGTAGTTTTTGTTTTTTATTTTTTTTTTAATTGAAGGATAATGGCTTTACAGAATTTTGTTGTTTTCTGTCAAATCTCAACATGAATCAGCCATAGGTACATGTATATCCCCTCCCTCTTGAACCTCCCTCCTTGTTCTTTTAAAAATATGATTGGAGTATCTAAAAGAGAAAAACCTGTAGTTTTAAAACATGTCAAAATCATGAACAATCCTTAAAATATATATAATATCAGTGCAGATGTTGGTTTGTTTCCAGTAAGTAGTCATTATTTTTCTTCTTAAAATTTTATCAAGATGTCTGAAGTATTTGAAAAACTTTTTCCTGTTTATTTATTTATGTTGTTGTTATTGACTGCACCACACAGCTTGCAAGATCTTAGTTCCCTGACCAGGGATTGAACCTTGGGCCAGGGCAGTGAAAGCGCTGAATCCTAACCACTGGGCCACCAGGGAATTCCTGAAAAACTTATTTTTAGTACTTGTCAAAATTAAGAGCAATCCAAAAGCATATCTATTCTCAGGTCTATTTAAAAACTTAAAAGTAATTTTAAAATAAGTTTTGAAAACTAAACCTTAAAAAAGTATATTAAATAAGATAATGTATACATTATATTGATTTTATGGTCTAAAATAACCATAGCACTTATCATGATAAATGGAGAAAACATATGCATTTCCTTGGATACCTACTTTTATTTCCCTGTAACTTTTTAACCTAAGGCAGTGCCAATTATGTATATTAAATATAACCTCACCCAAAGATACCAACTATTGTTTCCTCACAGACAAAAAACTGAAGTTCATGTAACCAAGAGCTATCTTTTTATTCTTTCCGTGACTATATATGTCCTTTTTATAATGGTTTAAGTGACAGAAATAAACATGTATTTGTCATCATCCAGAGGTTTTTGTATATCCTTTAACCTGTTTGTTTGATGGTTATCCTATAATGTATAACAGACAAGGATAAATTAAAAGCATATTTAACACAGGGAACTATACTTAATATCCTGTGATAAACCATAATGAAAAAGAATATGAAAAAGAACACATACATATAATCAAGTCACTTTGCTGTACAGCAGAAATTAACACAATATTGTAAATCAACTATCAATTTAGTTCAGTTGCTCAGTTGTGTCTGACTCTTTGCGACCCCCTGGAAAGCAGCATGCCAGGTGTCCCTGTCCATCACCAACTCCTGGAGCTTGCTCAGACTCATGTCCATCGAGTCAGTGATGCCTTCCAACCATCTCATCTGTTGTCCCCTTCTCCTCCTGCTTTCAGTCTTTCCCAGCACCAGGGTCTTTTCCAGTGAGTCAGTTCTTCACATCAGGTAACCAAAGTATTGGAGTTTCAGTTTCAGCATCAGTCCTTCCAATGAATATTCAGGACTGATTTCCTTTAGGATTGACAGAGTTGNCAACCATCTCATCTGTTGTCCCCTTCTCCTCCTGCTTTCAGTCTTTCCCAGCACCAGGGTCTTTTCCAGTGAGTCAGTTCTTCACATCAGGTAACCAAAGTATTGGAGTTTCAGTTTCAGCATCAGTCCTTCCAATGAATATTCAGGACTGACTTCCTTTAGGATTGACAGAGTTGATCTCCTTGCAGTCCAAGGGACTCTCAAGAGTCTTCTCCAGCACCACAGTTCAAAAGCATCAATTCTTCAGCCCTCAGATTGCTTTATGGTCCAATTCTCGCATCCATACATGACCAGTGGAAAAACCATAGCTTTGACTATACAAAGCTATCAACTCTATTTGATAGTTTAATTTTTTCATTCAATTTTATATTAGTCTAAAATCTTAATTAAGTGTCTGGAAATTATAAATAATATATTAAGCATTATAAGATTTATGGCATTATAAAAATTGATCCCTGTTAATAAAGATATTATCTATTATGAAATTTAATTGAACATGTGACTTTGCAATTTTATAATTTGAAAAGGAGTAATGTTAAGGTATCCAATCAGTGAAACCAGTAGAGGAAATTTAGGAAATTTAAGTTAATTAGGTGTTTCCTGAGAGGATAAGTTCAAATTTGCGCAATTATACTATTATTTTTACACGGTGATAAAATGTGGGCAAAGACAAATAGCTGCCTTCTACTGAGTCTGATTTGTCCAAAGAGCCAGCTTAAGTAGAATTTTTATGTGAACTTTTTCTGTACAAGTACATGCCATGTATTAAAAACTTTCAAGTTTATGAACATTTTTTTCCTTGTTCTTTAACCTAGTAACCGAAGTCATTAATTAAACTCACAGTCTATGTTTTCCCTTGAATGTGCAAAAGTAGGAGACAAAACTTGTTATATTTAGTATCACAACTGTGGTTTCTTAAAGTTTGCATAGAAAATGATTTGAAAAAACATACAAAGATATTTCAGAAGGTGATTTTGGAGGTAATTGGAATAAACTTTTTTTAATGGCTGTCATTAAGAGGCAAGGTTGAAGTTCAGGTAAAACCAGAAAGAACCAGTAGAAAATGAAGGTCCAAAAACTGGAGGCTGGAGATTAAGATAAATTTAGTATGAGCTCAATAAAGGCAGGAGTGTAGGTGGTTTCTGAGAGAGTTAGCTATTAAAAGGTGTTATCCTGATAATTTGCTACTATCTATACCAAGGTAGAATTAAAACTATTTTTGTGATGTCCTTAACACTCCTTGCCAAAAGCTGAACTAAGATGTGTTAGGTCAAAGAAATGTTTTTATGAAAAATATATTAGGAGTCAAGTCCAAAGGTTAAGAGTTACTAAATAGCGAGATTAAAATAGTAAATTAGAGTATGTGAATTTCAAATCATTGTTAATATTAAATGTGAAACTCATCTTTTATAACACTTTCATTTCCTGCAAGGAATTAAATGAATTAAATTTTAAGACATTAACTTCAAACACTGAAAACTCAGTTCTATTTTTCTAAGAGTCATAAGATCCTCTAAACAGACTACTTCATATTTTGTAAATTTAGCTCACAACTTCTGCAAACTATATGTGTACTTTTCCCTTTTATGCTAACTCATTCCTTTTCCCTTGTTTATTGTTTAGTCCCATCAAAGCTTATCCTGATGACAATAATTTACCTACTTTTGAGAAAGACCATAAAGGACCTCTCATGTTAATAATAATTGGTATGTCCTACAGTCTGCTTTCAAATATTTGCAGATTTTTCTACAGCAGAATGTAATTCCTGACTGACTACTTCTAAACTCTGGAAAATGCCACACTAGCAGATATATTCTCCACTCCTACTGCCACCCACTTTATCTGCACCCTCATTACCACTATCACGAGTTGTATTCACTGTCATACATTCTAATGTTCTGTTCTCTAAGTAGAACAGTTTAGTGGAGAGTTTAGTGGAGAATGGATATATTATTTGTATGGCTGCAGCCCTTTACTGTTCACCTGAAACTATCGCAACATTGTTAATTGGCTATATTCCAATATAAAAAGTTTTTTTAAAAAGATTAATTATAAAGTAAATCTAATGTAAATGCATTCCATACTGGAGAATTATTTCTGGATTATTCATGATATTAACTGGGTTAGTATATTTTCTTTTAATGTATCTAATCAAAAGTTGACTGTAATTGATTTTTATCCATTGATTTTTATCATTTTTATTCCATTGTGTTCTTTTCATGGGCTTCCCTGGTGGCTCAGCTGGTAAAGAATCCGCCTGCAATGCAGGAGACCTGAGTTCGATCCCTGGGTTGGAGGCTCCCTCCTTTTCATACTGACTCCTAAAAATCAGTCATCGTTGTTGTTTAGTCACTAAGTCATGTCTGACTCTTTGCAACCCTGGTGGACTATAGCCCGCCAGGCTTCTCTGTCCATGGGATTTCCCAAGCTGGGATACTGGAGTGGGTTACCATTTCCTTCTCCAGGGGATCTTCCCAAACCAGAGATTGAACCTATGTCTCCTACACTGCAGGTGGATTCTTTACCACTGTGCTCCCAGGGAAGCCTATAATCAGTCTCAAAAATTATAATACTGGATTTTGAGAAAGTAAAATCAGGCCTTTTTCTGCTGAAGCATTTATTACTTCTCACTGGTATTTTGGGGCTTAATTTTGAATGAGTTAATAGTTTTCTCACAAAATTTGATGAGAAATAACAAGTTGCTTGATACCTATTTGATAATCTTAATCTTGTAATAGTCAAATAGCTAAGAAGTTTTCAAATAGATGTATATGTAATTTTATTGTATTTCATTGCTATTTGACACTTGACAAAGTTTGCTAAGGATACCTAAGAAGACTTACAGTTCACCACATGTGTAGATTTCATTGTGTCTTTAAGCTCCAAATAAATATAAGGACAGTAAATATAATTTCTTATCTGTTCACTCAGTTTTTAAAATGTTCTGTAGCCATGGTCAGTGTGAAATGATCCAGAACAATCGAGGCCATTATTGGTGAAGGATTCTTAACACTTGAATCATGCTTTTACATAGTTCTTTAACTATGATTAGGTTGAGTTTCAAAATTCTATTCTGGCACTCTTGTACCTTACAGATCAAACTGGGTATGTGGAAAAGGAGTTGGAAATTATAAAGTACTAGGCATATATAAAGTATTATGTTTTTGGTTTTAACTACAAGATCTCTCATAAAAATCTCCTAAGGGAACCATGATATAGATTACATTTACGTTTGGGCTGCAGATTATGGATAGTAAATTTGCCTCAGTAAGAAGAGTAAAGTGGGATGCTTGCTGGCTCAGGGACCTTCAACTGACATTTATTGTCCACTGCTCAAAGGTGGCCTAGTGTGACAGGCCAGGCTGCTGAATCAGAAATGGTCTTTCCTTTATTCAAATCATCATTTCACTCGTTTTGTCATTTGCATTCTTTCCTTCCTAGCTCCCAGTTGTGTTCTCTAGGAAGGTAAGGTACAGAAAACGTTTAGGGTAAGGTTTAAGATAGGGGAAAAAAAATTAGCATTTATATCATGGCATGAGAAAATACTGCTAGTGTACCGTACTATATGTGGATGTTTATTTGTATCATTGTATATTTGATACATTTATTAATTTTTTCTTTTAATTTGAATTTCATAATTAGGTTTAAATTATTCTGTCATATTCATTACCAAGTAGACTTAACTACATTTGCTAATTTGTTATTCCGTTTTTATAGTTTTCAGCATGTGATTTCATTCCATCTCCAAAATTAAAGCCATCTCAAGGAATGCCAGTCAACGATGATTTATGTTTTAGCAGAAAAAGGGCATCAAGAACTGTATTTCAGAATAGTCGGGAATGTAACCCAGATTCTCTTCCTATATGTGCTGCTGGTAAGTGAAAGTTGCTGGTACTGGACATGTTGAACTAAGTTAAAGATTTCTCTAATCTTCATAGTTCATTCAGAACCTCTTAGAATTTATAATGTGGTAGATAGTTCAAATTCAATAATATTTGTTAAAGACCTGATAAGAATGGACAGTTCGACACAATTGTCTCATAAGATCCAGGAAGGGTTTCTCACTGAAATCTTTTGAGTTATAAAGTAAGGCGATATTTGCTTCATCAACAAGCCATGTTTACTGAGTATATCCTGTGTACAGATATGTTTCTAAGTATGCGCAGATGCTTTTCTAAGTACTGGGTATATTTGTTGTTGTCCATGGACTGAAGCCCGCCAGGTTCCTCTGTCCATAGGATTTCCTAGGCAAGAATACTGGAATAGTTTGCCATTTCCTTTTCCAGGGGATCTTCCCAACCCAGGGACTGAACCTGTGTCCATGCTTGGCAGGCAGATTCTTTACCACTGAACCACCATGGAAGGCTGGGGATATAGCAGTCAACAAAATAGGGAAAACTTTCTGTCTAATTGATCTTACATTCTAGTTGGGGCAAAGCAAACATTAAATAAATGCAAAACAGAGTAAATTAAATGGTGATAAATGCGATGGAAAAAAATAAGCAAAGAGGAATATAGAGGAGGGCCTGTGTTAAATAGTGTGATGGAAGAAGGCCATATTGAGAAGGGAATACCACATAGGAAGGAGCAAACCACATAGATACCGTGAGAGAACAGCAAATAATTCGAAGAAGAGGGAACAGTGCAGAGTACAGGACGTATTTGAGAAAGATCAAAGAAGCTAGTAAATCTGGAATGAAAAGAGTAAGGGAAAGAAAAGTAGAAAATTAAACTGAAGAGAATAATATAGGTTCAGTTGGACTGTGAAGAAGGCTAAGCACCGAAGAATTGATGCTTTTGAACTGTGGTGTTGGAGAAGACTCTTGAGAGTCCCTTGGACTACAAGGAGATCCAACCAGGCCATTCTGAAGGAGATCAGTCCTGGGATTTCTTTGGAAGGCATGATGCTAAAGCTGAAACTCCAGTACTTTGGCCACCTCATGCGAAGAGTTGACTCATTGGAAAAGACTTTGATGCTGGGAGGGATTGGGGGCAGGAGGAGAAGGGGACAACCGAGGATGAGATGGCTGGATGCATCATGGACTCGATGGACGTGAGTCTGAGTGAACTCCAGGAGTTGGTGATGGACAGGGAGGCCTGGCGTGCTGCGATTCATGGGGTTGCAAAGAGTCGGACACGACTGAGTGACTGAACTGAACTGAACTGAAACTATTGAATGGGCTTCAAAATATTGAAGAATATTTTGAGGAAAGAAATAACATCAATTGGCTTGCTTTCCAGACTTGGGGGATGTTACGTTTGAAATAGATCAATGCAGTCAAGGGAGAAAACATGGAGTCTGTTGTGTTCCATGCTGGAATCAATGGAGGTTTTGACCAGTGCAGCAGTGATTATAGTGAAAAGTGATTGCATCCTGATTATAAGTCAAAGATACAGTTACTGTGATTTGCTGATGGGTTGTGTAGGAGTATGAGAGGGAAGTTGAAGGAGCTCTAAGGTTTTTTTGGCCAGAACAACTGGGAAGATGTTTAGTTGCCTAAAGTCAGTGTTATAGAAAGTAAATATTATATTCTGAGGACATTGTCCCGTCATGGGCCTTATCAGTTAGAAAAGTCATTAAAGAGGAGATAATACCTGAGCTGCATCTTTTGGGGATATATTTATGATTCCAGCACTCACGTTAGGAATGGGCTTGAGATTTCTGACAGCAGTGTAAAGGCAAGATTCATTTTAGATGGTCAAAGAGAAATTGGAATGTGGGGAACCCTTGTGTTCTAGATTCGAAAATTTGAGCTAGTACTTGTAAGCTATAGGGAGCTAATGGAGACTTGTTTCGTTAAAGAACAAAGCAACTAGGATGACAAGGTTGTTTACAGATTGAATAGAAATGATTAATCAGAAAAATATGATGATGACATAAAATAGAAAAAAGGGGAATAGAAAAAGATTTCTAGACTTAGCACCCAGGTAATTAGAAAAATGGTAATGTGTTGACAAAAGGAAATCATTTAGCAGTGGAAAGTGGAATATGAGATAAAGATTGAGTTTGTTTTTTACTTAAGATCCAAGTGATACCAGTTATTGAAATTTATTGGCTATGACACAATATTTAGAAAACATTGTTACCCTAGGAGAATTTGTAGATCTTTATGCAATAAAATTCTGTAATATTTTCATATAAAAATGAGGTCTTACAGTGATTGTGTAGTTGAATGTTTATTTGATAGAGAAAAAGAAATGCAAGAATATATCCAGTTAAGTCTGAAGCATTGCTTGGGATTTTTATAAAACCTGTGTTTTTTTGTATCATCTAGAATTTCTTACCTAACTGTACAGATTTTAAATAGAGAATAAGACAGCATGTAACTTAATGTTAGGTTGAATGATACAAATTATAAGTACTATAGAGATTCAAGAAAGGAAGAGATCATAGGTATTGAAGTGGTTTATGATAACTCCAAGAAAGAGGTTGAATTTGAGCTGAATTTTAGAGAAGAGAAGGGTTTGTGGGAGGGTTTGTGGTTGGTAGTGAGGCAAGATTTAGGGAGAAAGTATAACCAGAGTATTTAATTCAGTTCATTCGCTCAGTCATGTCCAACTCTTTGTAACTGCATGAACTGCAGCACACCAGGCTTCCCTGTCCATCACCAACTCCCAGAGTCTGCTCAAACTTATGTCCATCGAATCGGTGATGCCATCCAACCATCTCATCCTCTGCCATCCCCTTCTCCTCCTGCCTTAAATCTTTCCAGCATCAGGGTCTTTTCCAATGAGTCAGGTCTTCAGATCAGGTAGCCAAAGTTTCAGCTTCAGCATCAGTCCTTCCAATGAATATTCAGGACTGATTTCCTTTAGGATTGACTGGTTGGATCTCCTTGCAGTCCAAGGGACTCTCAAGAGTCTTCTCCAACACCACAGTTCAAAAGCATCAATTCTTCAGTGCTCAACTTTCTTTACAGTCCAACTCTCACTTAACCAGAGTATAGAGTTAAGAATTAACTTAGCAGACATCCAGTTCATGCTTGAATAAAGGGGCTTGAAATCATAGAATTATAAAAATCAGAATTTTAGAACTACATACAAGGAATTTTATAGAGAATTAACTAAACATCAGAGAGGTCAATATCACCTTTTTTCCATCAGACTTATTCCCCTGCCCAGGAATAACCTTAACGAGTTCCAGGTGGGAGGGAAGGGATCTGGAAAATATACCTGGGTAAGCTTGGAAAGTACGTGAATATGTGTTACATGTTAGGAAAGAAAGAAAAAGAGTCTCACAGTAGACCTTTTTGAGTAGAGTGTAAATTTACTACAAATCCTGGGAAGAAGGAAATCAAGGTCCAGAGAAACCTTCCATGGTGAGAGAGGGGAACATATAGGAAGAAACTGCCTTTGTATATATTTTTCAACATATTTTTCTTTTCTCTGTACCTGACTAGTCCATCTTCTGTCCTTTAACCCCTGTCACTAATCAGATCTGCCAACAGCAAATCTGATTGCAGGCAAATCTTTATTGCCTGCCTGGCTTAATGTACATATACTTTTGTATTTATTCCCACACAAAGGACACCAACATTTGTGAAATTAGTTGTGTTCATGAAGTAAACTTTTGATTTTATGTTTTTCTTCTCCTTCCAAAGGCACTAGTGGGACTCATCAGACAAATCTCTCTGGGAAATGCGGACACCTTGGATTTTCACAGATATGTGGTAAAACTGGCAGTGTGGATTCTGACTTACAGTACCTGGGGACAACTAACAGTCATCAAGATAAAGGTTTAAATTCCAACTTTATTTGAATACAAATGATTTATGAATACTTTGTGGGGTTTCCAAATCTAATACGTTATTTTGTATAATTATACTTACTACAGAAAGGGATGTTTTATTTTTAATAATAATTTTAATCAAATTTTTCATAACTGTTAAACTGAAATGTTAGGTTTAGTACTCTTGATATAAATATGACTAATTAGAAACTTTAGAAACTCATCGTAGAGATGAACATTTTCATACCAAGTAATTGAAAATAAAATTATCCCGTAAGGAGTACTGTGGTAGCAGAAGACAGTTATTTTCCGTAAATTTATTTAATTGGCAGCTAAATACTTTACAATATTGTAGTGGTTTTGCCATACGTTGACATGAATCAGCCATGGGTGTACATGTGTTCCCCATCCTGAGCCGCTCCCCCCACCTCCCTCCCCATCCCATCCCATCCCTCAGGGTCCTCCCAGTGCACCAGCCCTGAGCACCCTGTCTCAGGCATCGAACCTGGACTGGCAATCTGTTTCACATGTGATAATATACATGTTTCAGTGCTATTCTCTGAGATCATCCCACCCTCTCCCTCTCCCACAGAGTCCAAAAGACTGTTCTATACTATATCTGTGTCTCTTTTGCTGTCTCGCATATAGGGTTATCATTACCATCTTTCTAAATTCCATATATATGCGTCCATAACAGTTTTCAATTTTAAAGCTGTTTAGAATTTATTATGTCTCCTATTAGGACCCATGACTGCTTAACTAGCTATCATTTTAGATATCTTACATATTCATAAGATAGAACAAGATGGAGAGTTTAAGGCTGGCTGTCAGACATATGAATTTTGGATTTGAAGGCATGTCTTCCATTTCTATGCTAGTTAATAGCTATAACAGTTATTACTTAGAAGTAGGATAAAATCAGAAATTTTGGAGATACTTTGTTGTTGTATATTCTTTACTAAAATTTTCTGAGTGATTGGGATGTCTGTCTGTCTTTATTTATTGATGAAAAAACAATGCTTATTTGAAATTAGCAAAGAAGATAGAGTTAATATAGCACTTCCACTTTAGCCACCCTTTCTTCCACCCACTCCAAAGGGCCACATGACTACATAAAGTTTTTCTTTATGGTCTTATTCACACTAAGATAATTTATCTCTATTGTTTAGTTTATCTTTCTTAATGATAGAAAATTTTTTCCCCAAATCTGGACAAGATACCTTTGAGACTGCTGATTAGTAGAAATTGAGAGGCTTCTCTGTGTTGCTTCATCTCTATATATCCCTGTTTCCATATATCTCTGAATGCTTACGTTACCTTTGTAAACAGCCTCCACTGTCAGTGTTTAATCAGATCTTCAGAGTGTCTTTGGTTTTGGTAACCTCTCAGAATACCTATTAGATTAGCTACTAAGGGAATATTGTCTTTCTAAAGTCAAGATTTAACTTACTAGTAGGTTATATATGTAAATTTGTGACTACATAAGTCTCCTGTAAGGTTTAGGTAGAGGTAGAGGTCCTAAGCATGTTAGATATGAATGAAAAGTAACTGGTATCTGGCATACATAGTCAAACGATATAAGCCATACATACATGACTTCCCTTGTGGCTCAGATGGGAAAGAACCTGCCTGCAATGCAGGAGACCCAGGTTCAATCCCGAAGTGGGAAAGATCCCCTGGAGAAGGAAATGGCAACCCACTTCAGTATTCTTGCCTGGAGAATTTTATGGACAGAGGAGCCTGGGGACTACAGTTCATGGGGTCACAAAGATTGGACAAGACTGAGTGACTAACACATACATAGTCATTTATGTCTTCAGAAAAATGCTTTATTTGTTATATAAATAAGCTAGGTCTGTTGTCTTGGAAACTCTTCAAAAAGATATAAAGAAAATTGGAGGGAACCTCTAAAAAAATGACAGATTGCCTTTTTTAAAGTTGAAGTATAGTTGATTTACAATATTATTTAAGTTACAAGTATACAATGTAGTGATTCACAGTTTTTAAAGTTACATCCCATTTATAGTTATAAAATATTGGCTATATTCTTTGTGTTGTAAAATATATCCTTGTAGCTTATTTTATATATAATAGTTTTATATCTTATCTCTTATTTTATATCCTATCTCTTATTCCCTTAACCCTATATTGCCCCTCTCCCTACTTGTAATCTTAGTTTGTTCTCTATATCTGTGAATCTGATTTTTTTTACTATCTTCACTAGTTTGTTGTATTTTTTAAATTCTTATATGTGATATATATTGTTACTTTTCAGTCACTGAGTGTTTGACTCTTTGCAGCCTCATGGACTGCAGCATGCCAGGCCCCCCTGTCCTTCACTGTCTCACGGAGTTTGCTCAGATTCATGTCCATCGAGTCAGTGATGCTGTCTAACCACCTCATCCTCTGCTGCCCCTTCTCCTCCTGCCTTCAGTCTTTCCCAGCATCAGAGCCTTTTCCAATGAGTTGGCTCTACACATCAGGTGGCCAAAGTATTGGAGCTTCAGCTTCAGCAGCAGTCCTTCAATGAATATTTAGAGTTGATTTCCTTTAGGATTAACTAGTTTGATCTCCTTGCAGTCAAAGGGACTCTCAAGAGTCTTCTCCAGCACCAAAATTCAAAAGCCTCAGTTCTTTGGTGCTCAGCCTTCTTGATAGTCCAGCTGTCACATCTGTACATGACTATACTTTTGACTATATAAACCTTTGTCAGCAACGTGATGTCTCTGTCATTTCTGCTTCAGCCCATCTTCTTCATTCTTCTGGAGCTATTAGTAATTGCCGTTGTTCTTTCTCAGTAGTGTACTGGATACCTTCCAACCTAGAGGGCTCATCTTCCAGTGTCATATCTTTTTGCCTTTTCATACTGTTTATGGGGTTTGCAGCAGGAATACTGGAGTGGGTTGCCATTCTTTCCTCCAGTGGACCACTTTTTGTCAGAACTCTTCACTATGACCATTCCGTCTTGGGTGGCTTTGCACAGCATAGCTCATAGCTTCATTGAGTTATGCAAGCCCCTTTGCCACAAGGCTGTGGTCCATGAAGGGGGTAATATCAAATAGTATTTATTTTTCTGTCTGACTTACTTCAGTTAGCATAGTATAGCCTCCAAGTCCATCCATGTTGTGCCAAATGGCAAACTTTTATTCTGTTCTATGACTGAGTAGTATTCCACTGTTAATATACACCACATCTTCTTTAACAGTTCGTCTGTTGAAGGACACTTAGGTTGCTTCCATATCTTGGCTATTGTGAATTACGCTGCTGTGGACATCGGGGTGCATGCATCCTTTTGAATTAGTGTTGTGTTGTTTTTTTTCCCAGTATATACCCAGGAGTGGAATTGCTGGGTCATATTATGGTTCTGTTTGTAGTTTTTTGTGAGACCTCTGTACTGTTTTCCTCAGTGGCTACACCAATTTACATTCCCGCCAACATTGTCTGAGGGTACGTTTTTCTTCACATCCCTGCCAACATTTGTTATTTGTGTACTTTTTGATGGTAGCCATTCTGACAGATGTGGGGTTACATGTCCTTGTGGTTTTGATTTGCATTTCCTTGATGTTAGCAGAGGCTTCCGAGGAGGCTCCGTGTTAGAGAGTGCACCTGCCAATGCAGGAGGTGCACGATATGAGGGTTCCGTCCCTGGGTCAGGTGGATCCCCTGGAGGAGGATCCCACTCCAGTGGGAGACATTAACCCACTCCAGTATGCTTGCCTGGAGAGCCCTATGGACAGAAGAGCCTGGAGGGCTACAGCCCATAGAGTCGCAAGGAGTAGGAGATGACTGAAGCGACTGAGCACACACAGCACAGTTTTTCATTCCGTTGGTGGTTTACTTTGCTGTACAAAAGCTTGGAGTCTCATTTGTTTATTTTTGCTTTTATTTCCTATATTTTAGGAGATAGACTAAAAAAATATGACTGTGATTTATGTCAAAGTGTATTTTGTCTATGTTTTCTATTAGGAATTTTATAGTATATGGTCTTACAATTAGGTCTTCCATCCATTTTGAGTTTATATTTTGTATGTGGTGTTAGAGAAATGTTATAATCTCATTCTTTTACATATAACTGTCCAGTTTTCTTAGCACTACAATTCCCCCAGCTCTGTTCTCTCTCAAGATTGATTTGGTTATTTGGGGTCTTCTGTGTTTCTACACAAATTAAAAATTTTTTGTTGTGGTTCTGTGAAAAATGCCATCGGTCTGTTGATAGGGATTGCCCTGAATCTGTAGATTACCTTGGGTAGTGTGGTCATTTTAACAATCTTAATTCTTCCTATCTATCTAAGAACATAGTATATCTTTCCATCTATTTGTATCATCTTTAATTTCTTTCATCATTGTCTGATCATTTTACAAGTATGGGTCTTTTGCCTCCTTAGGTAAGTTTATTTATAGATATTTTTTTATCGTTGATGCGATAGTAAATGGGATTGTTGCCTTTTTTTTTCCCTCTCTCTTTCTGATAGTTTTGTTTTATTTTTGACTGTGCCACACGACTTGTGTAATCTTTGTTCCCCAACTGGGGGTGGAACCCAGACCCTTGACATTGAAAGCACAGAGTCCTAACCACTGAACTGCCAGGGAATTCCCTGATAGTTTGTTGTTATTGTATAGAATTGCAACAGATTTTTTATATTTTGTATCCTGCAACTTTACTGAATTCATTGATGATTACTAGTAGTTTTCTGGTAGTGTCTGGAGGATTTTCTATATGTAGTATCATGTCATCTGCAAACAGTAACAGCTTTACTTCTCCCATTCCAATCTGGATTCTTTTTATTTCTTTTCCTTCTCTGATTGCTGTGGCTAAGACTTCAAATACTATGTTGAATAAAAGTGGTGAGCGTATGTATCTATGTCTTGTTCCTAATCTTAGAGGAAATGTTTTCAGCTTTTCACCACTGAGTATGGTGTTAGCTGTGTGTTTGTTATACGTGGCCTTCATTAGGTTCAGGTATGTTTCCCCTGTGACCACTTTCTGGAGAGGTTTTATTATATGTGGATGTTGAGTTTTATTGAGAGCTTTTTCTGCATCTGTTGATATGATCATATGATTTTTATTCTTTATTAATGTGGTATACATCACATTGATTTATAGATACTGAAAAATTCTTGCATCTCTGGCATAAATGCCCTTGATCATGGTGTAGGAACCTTTTAATGTATTGTTGGACTTGGTTTGCTAGTGTTTTGTTGAAGATTTTTACATCTATGTTCATCAGTGATATTGGCCTGCAGTTCTCTTTTTTGGGTGATGCTTTTCCCTGGATATGATATCAGAGTGCTGTGGTCCTCATACAATGAATATGGAAGTGTTCCTTCCTCTGTAATTTTTTTTGAATAGTTTGAGGATAGGTAATTGGTAAAATTCACCTGTGAAAGTCATCTGGTCCTCAACTTTCGTTTGTTGGGAGTTTTAAAATTACTGATTCTATTTCATTACCAGTAATTTGTCTGTTCATATCTTCTGTTTTTCTCCTGGTTCAGTCTTGGAAGGTGTAGCTTTCTAAGCAGATAAAACATGGTGTAATATAGTGGTTTAGAGCACAGGATTGGAGCCAGGGAACCTGAGTTCGATAATTTCCTTAGTATGTGATTTTTAGCAATTTACTCTGTTCTTTTTTTTTAATCCATAAAATAGGAATGGTACCTACCCCACAGAATTGTTGTGAAGATTAAATTAGTTAATACATAGAAAATACTTGGAATACCCCCTACACATGAATATTAGCTCAATAAAGATTAGCTCTCATCATTACCATCATAATTTTCATCATTAACATGATTACCATTTTTGGATTATCTATATAAAAAATCCAGAAGGATATACAGAAAACTATTAAAATAATAAATGATTTAGCAAGGTTCCTAGATATAAAACCCAAATGGAAAGGTGAGTAAAGTTCCCAGATACCAGAAATATTCAGAAAATTATTTTTAAGAAAGAAATTACAGTATCAACAAAATTTGTGAGTATATGGAGGCCTAACAAAAGACGTTCATTATGAAAACTAAAATACTTTTTTGAGAGACATAAAAGAAGGCCTGAATAGATTAAAAGAGATCGTGCATTTTTTTTTTGCGATCCTATATTTTTAAACAAGAAAACTCAATTTCATTTCTATCAAAATCTCAACAGGATCTTTAACGGAGCATGGCAAGCTAACCCCAAAATTCATATGAAAGAACAGAGGACCAAGGACGACCTAGATAATTCTAAAGAGGATCAAAATGGAAGGAGATGATACGATGACTGTAGTTAACACTGCTGTGTGGCATATAGAAAAGTTGTTATAAGAATACATTCTAAGGAGAAAGTTCTTTTTCCTTTTTGTTTTCTTTTTATTTTATCTATGTCAGAAGATGTTAGCTGAACCTATCTTGTTAATCATTTCACCATACATATACATTTCACTCTCTCTCTATGCTGAAGCTGAAGCTTCAATACTTTGGACACTTATTGGAAAGAGCTGATTCATTGGAAAACATCCTGATGCTGGGAAAGATTGAGGGCAGGAGAAGGGAGTGACAGAGGATGACATGGTTGGATGGCATCAACTCAATGGACATGAGTTTGAGCAAACTCCCAAGAGACTGTGAAGGACAGAAAAGCCTGGCACACTGCAGCCCATGGGTTGCAAAGAGTCGGAGATGACTTACAGACTAAATAACTACTATATATGTATATCAAACCATCAAGGTGTATGCCTTAAACTTACAGAGTAATGTATGTCAGCCATCTCTCAAAACTGGAAAAAAAGAATGGAAAGAGACTTACCAGTGTGAGGATAAATAAAGCATTGTGGTACTACTGTAGAAACGGAAAAAAAGGTTAATGGAACCCATAAGAAGCATGTAAGAATAGACTCAAATATACATATGGGAGATTTATAGATGAAAGGGAAAGAATGGATGGCTCAAAAAGTGGCACTGGGAGAATTACACTAACTCTATAGAAGAAAGTTAAATTAGGTTTTTACCTGCAAAGGTATGGATGCCAGATAGGATTAAAAATCTGAATGTGAAAAGCAAAAAAACTTAAAACTCTTAGAAGATGTGTATAAATAAATAATATTCTCTTTTGTCTTATTTCAGTTTGTGCTAGCCTATGTTTCGATAGTAAGACACAGCAAACATTTGGTAGTCAAACAGAGCGTTCTTCATCATACTCTGGTCCAAATTCAAGTTCAGGAGCTGTCCTTCTTCCTCTCTCGTCACCTCGAACTAGTCCAAAGCACACGTCTCTTACTGTGTCGCCAAAGAAGTCTCAAGATAATTCCATTAATTTCTCAAGTTCGTGGCCTCTTAAAAGCTTTGAAGGGCTTTCAAAGCCAAGTCCACAGAAAAAGCTTGTCAGCCAAAAATCGTCTGATCCTACAGGTACATATGATGGTAAAAATTAATACTTTGTTCAAATATTTGCATGTTTGAATAATTATTTGAATTTAGGGTTGTCAGATCCTTAAAAGTAAATTGCATTTTATTTCTCTGAATTAGTAAATATTTGGCAAAATATTAATGGAATGTTCAGTAGATCAAATGTGTAATATAAAATTCAGTTAAAATTGTCATTTCTTTTTTTTCTTGTATTGCCACTTCAGAATCCTTTTGTGGAACTAAATAAATAATAGTGCTTTATAATGGACATGAATATGAACAGCCTGAGAGTCTACTAACAAGGTTTAGCTTTACAAATATAAAATATCGTTCATATATTTACCTCAGGGTCTAGTATTTATCCAACATTTATTGAATGTTACTATCAAAATTATTTTGATGGGTTTTCTACTGTTTGTTGGGCTTCCCAGGTGGCTCAGTGGTAAAGACTGCCTGTCAATGCAGGAGACACAAGAGATGCATGTTCAGGAAGATCTCCTGAAGTAGGAAAATGGCAACCCACTCCAATATTCTTGCCTAGAAAATTCCATGGACAGAGGAGCCTGACAGGCTGCAGTCCATGGTGTTAGAAAGAGTCAAACATGACTGAGCGACTGAGCACACACACACTACTGTTTGTTATCAACTAAAATATCCTTAACAATAGCCCACGCCAAAATCATAACATTAGCATGTATGTTTATTCAGGACAGATTCAGTTTCAGAAAGTCTTTGAAAGGTGAGTCCCATGTCCCAAATGCTTCGCTAACCCCAGCCCCTAAGGTCAAATATTTCACCTTTATACTACCCCACAGCATGAATGTTCCGGTTTATAACCATAACATCAGTTTATTGCATAGTCAGCTGACTTTATTACTTTCTTTTAGCATTGAGCCTTCATCTTCTTCTGTTAATTTTTTTCTGTATTTGTCTTTCCTCCAAAATCAGATACTGTATTGAAAGCTGAAATATTGTTTAACTTGTTCTCCTTAGTGCCCAGTATTACTGCTTTGCACATAGTCATTCAAGTGTGTTTACATCAAATGTTGCTTAGATCAAGCCAGATCATTAATGTTCCTAGGTTATTGTGGACTTTACAAATATTAATCATGGTGATACATATGAAGATAGACATTTCAGGAAGTTCCCTGGCAGTCCTGTGATTAGAATTGTGAGCTTTCACTGCTGAGAGCCTGGATTCAATCCCTGTTTGGGGACCTAAGATCCTACAAGCTGAGCAGAATGGCCAAAAAAAAAAATTCAGTTGGTATATAATATCTGTATTTCGTATGAAAGGATTCTGGGTGGTCCATTTGTGTTATATTTGTTAGGGAACAATTTTTTTTTTATCTCAAGTAGCAATCTTTATTTCTAATATAATATAGTGTGCTTTTTAATTTAAAAACAACTAATCCTAAACACTTGTGATTTTAATGCTAACTTGTTTTCCAACTTGAAGTTGAAAAAAGAAAAGAAGTAATGTGTCTTTTCCATGCAGGAGAAAATTCTCAAGAGAAACCTCCTCAAGTTCAACTTACTCCTGCTTTGGTGAGATCACCATCTTCCCGACGAGGCTTAAATGGGACCAAACCTGTACCTCCCATACCACGGGGAATCAGCCTTTTGCCTGATAAAGCTGATCTAAGCACAGTGGGACCCAAAAAGAAAGAGCCTGATGACATTTGGAAGAGTGAAAAAGATAATCTTACAGTTGATCTTTCAGATTTAAATATCAGGGATAAAGATTTGGATCAAGAAGAGGTTAGAACCAAATACTTTCAATAATTTCTAAATGCTTGTAGTTGTTTATAATCTAATAGTTTTCATTTAAGGAAAAATCAACTACTTTGAATCCCATAACATCTTGTCTTACTTGTAAAAATATTTTATGTGCAGTAGAAATCATGGAAACTATAGTGAAGTATTAGGAAGAAAATTTATCACACTAAATTACACTACCCCGAATTATCATTAACACACTAATGTCTTTCCTTCCAATATTTCTTCTGTACATATATTATTCCTTTTAAAATCAAAAATACAAATAATACAGCAATACACCTATGCCCTAAGCCCTCCCCAAAATGAACAATTTGTCGTATTTTTCCTACTTTTTAAATAAGTGAAACATAACGTAGTTCCCTTCCCAATCCAGTTTCTCTTTCCTCTTCACCAGAGACAACCACTATTACCATTAATTTGTGTTTTATGTATTTCTGTACTTTTTATGTTAATATAGTAATATTTGATGCATTTATTTATAGTGTATTCCTATACATTACAATGTATATATATATAATTTATATAATATATGGTATATAGTATCAATATATATATTGTAATATATAGTATATATAATATATGAGCTTCCCAGGTGGCACTAGTGGTAAAGAACCCACCTGTCAACACAGGGAACATAAGAGACGCAGGTTCGATCCCTGGGTCAGAAAGATCGCCTGGAATAGGGCACAGCAACCCATTCCAGTATTTTTGCCTGGAGAATCCCATGGACAGAGGAGCCTGCTGGGCTACGGTCCATAGGGTCACAAAGAGTCATACACAACTGAAGTGACTTAGTACACATACACGTATAGCTGTAATACAGAAATTTAGCACACACACTCATATAATTGATTTTGGCTTATTCCTCATCTTTTGCTATTGTAAACAATGCTGCAGTAAACATTCTTGAGGATATTCCTTGTGCATATGTACAGTTTATCTTTATGGAATTGAGGTCATATTTTATATTCATCTTTGAATCCTAGATAACTCCATTTATACTATAAAAATGTATTGCCAGCATGATAGCTATGAATATTAATTATGCCAGAGAAGGAATGTGGCTGCTGTATTACTTTGGATTCAGAGCACTGTTTCCACAGATGCTTCCTTTTTATCATATCAGTTTGTCTGATGTCAGGCTCAAAAGTGTTTTACATTAAATATGTAAACTGAAACACCCAATGATGATACTTGATGGTCTTATTATGGTCTTAGTTTAGCACATCTTTAAGATCTGAGGCATCAGTACTAATAGTTAACTCAAAAATTAATGCATATTTATTTAAAAAGCTAACATTAAGCCTGTGTAAAACTGACTTATAAAGAACCAAAACTGGTTCTTAATGGATTGTTCATTCCAGCTTCTAACTGCTTGTTAAGTTTTTCCTTGTTTTTTTCTTTTGTTTTTCTGGTTATATTCCAAAAAAGCCCCAGTACAGGTATTCTATGACTCTGTCATAAATACTATTTACAGATTTTTAGATGATAAAAAAGTGATGGACTGATGGCAAATGCATTTTAGATTTAGAAGTTTTGTAATTACCAATTAAGACTAATCATCTTTTAACTCCTTAAAAGGCCATTGTGGCAAGAATAAATACTGTATTATTTCTGGAAGAAAAAATACTTACCTGTATAATTGGTCCCTCCTTTAAGTCTATAAGTTACCCATGTTGGCTCATATGCCAGGACATTTTGATTTAATTGATACGGAATGCGACCTGGACATCAAAGTTTTTGAGAACTCTCTAGGTGATTCTAATGCGCAGAGATGTGTATAAGAGACAGACAATATTGTGATAGTTTTAAAAAGACACTTTCCTATGTAGCTCATAAATTTCATCTGATCCTACATATTTTTGTATTACTTTTTATGATAACTTAAAAATAATCCTTTTAGTGGGTAATTGAAGAGGTAATTTCTTTTTTATGATTAGTACATATAAACAGATACTACTATTTTAAAATATTCAACCTTCCAAGGACTTACTAGGGAAGTGGCCATACTTAATCAAAATGTAAGCAAAACATAATTTGTGTATATTTCTGAGTTCCTTAATTTGTTCAAGGTTCTGTTCCCAAGCTTAATATATATGTAATGAAGATTTCTACTCTGCATTTTTGTAAATACTTTTCTTCAGAAGTTACATACACTGATCTATGATTCTCTGAACACTAGCAAGCTTGATGTAAGCTTCAGATTTAGAAAGCTGATTACTTTTTTGCTAACCTTCTCATAAAACTGTTAAATAGCCACATCAGTACACTGTTGACCTAAGATGACTTCAGCTGGGCTGTCTACCATCTGGTTCAATCATTCACTTTATGAACTGAATTTTTACAATGTATTAGTCATTATACCCAGTCCTGAAAATAGCATGATGAATAATATCTTGAGATCCTTCCTCTTAAGGAACTTTTAGCCTAGGGGGTTGTTTATAAATACCTGAGTACTAAAGTCTGTATTTATACTACATATAGATATGTTAACATCCGTCTTGTTAGTGTTAGAGTGAAGATGTGGCTAGCTCGGTTTAGTTATTAGAGTTTTAAATCTAAGGATAACTTTTATTTGTATAATTATTTTGTAAATTTTTTTTTTTTTTTCCCCTTAGATGCAGAGCTCTCTTAGGTCCCTTCGTAATAGCGCAGCTAAGAAAAGAGCAAAACTGAGTGGCAGTACTTCTGATCTTGAAAGCCCAGATTCCGCCATGAAGCTTGACTTGACTGTGGATTCCCCATCTCGATCTTCCTCTCCAAATATCAGTTCCTACAGTGAAAGTGGAGTTTACAGCCAAGAATCCTTGACTTCTTCTCTGTCGACAACTCCCCAGGGGAAGAGAATAATGTATTTTATTTTTTGATGTGTTAAATGAATTTTAATCTATAATTTTTAGTCTGACGCTCTATTATCATATTTTTAAAAAATTTTTGAAATTATTTAATTACTAGTTTTCAAAACATTGAAGTACAATTAAAAGACAACAGGAAAGTTTACAGATGTTACCTTGGTTAGCCTTAGTTTGGGGTGTGGGAGGAGAGACAGAACACAACCCCAACTAAATTAATATAAAGCCTAGTCTCAAAGTTGCACTTGTTATTCTGCCTATCTAAGATTTATCCTAATACTGTTTGTCCTTTAGCTCTTTTCTGTATCATTAACTCTTTGGCAATCGACTAATAGCTGATAGTACTGCTTCTGTTTAAAACCCAGCACAAATTTCCTCTGATGTGGATAAACTCCACCCAGCCATTACCCAACTACTTCTTATTTTGTTATTCCATTACCTTGTGGGAATTTAGGACTCCATGCCATAACTTTTGTAGCCCCCTTGGAAATTTCCTTACCACAATAGTGCTAGAATTAGAGTCCTGATCATTCTACACTGACAGCATAGCACTTTGACAAACTTTTCCAGATTACCTCAATAATCTCTCAGTCTTAAAAGAGTGATCCTACCTTGATTTAAAATGTCTGTGACCCTATTCTAGGATTTTGGGAATCCTTTCCCTCTTTATTTCATTTTAGTTATTTTTTAAATTTTACTTTATATTGGACTATAGTTGATTTGTAATGTTGTGTTAGTTTCAGGTGTATTCCCCTTTACTTTAGACAATAACCTAAGAGTAGAATTGTTAGGTCTTGGATGTACATGGACATCTAACTTTTCAAATAACTGCTAAACAGTTTTCTAAGATGCTTCTGCTGTTTCACACTCCCATCAGCAACGTATGACAGTTTCAGTTGTTTCGCATCCTTCTTAACATTTGTTGTTGTTGGTCTGTTTAATTTCATTTTCCTTTGATTTCATCCTATACCATGTATATATATATGTTTGCTAGGTCGCTTCATTTGTGTCCAACTCTTTGCGACCCTATGCCCACCCAGCTCCTCTGTCCATGGGATTCTCAAAGCAAGAATACTAGAGTGGGTTGCCATGCCCTCCTCCAGGGCATCTTCCCTACCTAGGAATCCAACCTGCATTTCTTACATCTCCTACATTGGCGGGTGTCTTTACCACTGTTGCTGCCTGGAAAGCCCATGTTTATATATAGCTATTGACATTAGAAGTAAATATTTAAAATTAAATTTAAATTATTTTCACTTAAGTGAACTAAAACCTCTAATAATGTAGGTAGAGATTACATATTTAAAGGAAAGATGGTGTTCTCTGAACATTAATATGAAAGGGTATTTTATTTCAGCAGTACATAGAATTAAATCAAATTTTTGTGTCCATTGTGAAAGGTTTGTCTCATCCCAGATTTTCTTCCCCATATTTTTTAACTTGAGTAGCAGCTTATTTTGCATTTGGAAATTTTTTCTTACTGGAAATTCCTTTGTTGTAATTACGTGGGTAGAATAATGTAATAGATTTACAAAATGAATTTGGAGTGGCTGTGTGGGCTGGTGAAGTTACCAGACATTTAAAATATATGCATTTATCTTTTAGACCTAAAGTTTTTCCTTTATCTTCCAAAGATGTGAAATTTTATATTACATATTCTTACAGTTTCAAGGTTCTGTAAGTAATCTGGAACACAATTGGGAAGGAAAGTTCATTTTTATATTACAACATTTAGAATTTACTATTCCTGATCGTGTCTCGTTTAACAACATGAGACAGATATTGAACTGTCTCTTCAGATATTGAACTCTATGTAAAAGGAATTCAGTATACCCTCAGTTATGGACTGAATTATCTTTAAAGAATTTACTATTTCCACATTTAATTTTATTAGTTTAAGGGCAGTAATTCTCAACTTGCTTACATCCTGCCTTAAGATTCCTTGCCAAAGAAAGTCACTACTACTGACTACAGGGCTTTCATCCTTAATGTAGACTGAGAAGGAAAAGTTACTGAGAAACACTTTTCTGCATAATGAAATACTTTCTTTCATCCAAGTCCAATACACCCAGTATAATGTAAATTGACAGTCAATGTAAGCAAATAAATTGACGGTCATCTAATCTAGAGTAATTATTCTTAAAATTTTTAGCATTGATTTCTCATTAGGCCATATTAACAAATATGCCTGCCCACCTACAAAAATCGTACTTCTTTGTAAAATCTCTTCTTTATAATATCCATCACTAATTTATTGGCATACTAGCTCTTACTGATTTTAAACAGTTCCCTTATCTACAGACTTAATATTCTTCAGTTTGATTTCTTTGTGAAACAAGGCCTATAGGCCTTTTTAAAGTCAAAGAATAGCAAAAGATAGTCCAGGAAGAAAGCACGCATTTGCTAAATTCCCTTGTTGCTGATTTCTTATTTATTATAAAGTCCCTATTTTTATATTATATATGAAGGTAGGTAATATATTAGATAACTGGAATCATTTGGCTTAGTTCTGGAATGGACTGTTTTTGGATCAGGTGCCCCCCTGCCCAACACACACATGCAAAGATTTGTTGTTGTTCAGTCACCAAGTCATGTCCAACTCTCTGTGACCCCATGCACCCCAGGCTCCTCTGTCCTCCACTGTCTCTCTGAGTTTGCTCAGATTCATGTCCACTGAGTTGATGATGCTATCTAACCTCTCATTCTCTGTCTCCCCCTTCTCATTTTACCTTCAGTCTTTCCCAGGATCAGGGTCTTTTCCAGTGAATCAGCTTGTCTTGTCAGGTAGCCAAAGTATTGGAACTTCAGCTTCAGCAGTAGGCCTTCCAATGAATATTCAAGGGTTTATTTCCTTTAGGATTGGCTGGTTTGTTCTCCTTGCAATCCAGGGGGATTCTCAACAGTCTTCAGCACCACAATTCAAAAGCATCAGTTCTTTTGCAGTCAGCCTTGTTGATGGTCCAGCTCGCACATGCGTACATGACTCCTAGAAAAACTATGTTTGACTACATCAATCTTTGTCGGCAAAGTGATAACTCTGCTTTTTAATATGCTGTCTAGGTTTGTCATAGCTTTCCTTCCAAGGAGCAAGTGTCTTTTAATTTTATGGCTGCAGTCACCATCCACAGTGAATTTGGAGCCCAAGAAAATAAAATTTGTCACTGTTTCTACTTTTTGCCCTTCTATTTGCCTTAAAGTGATAGGACCAGATGCCATCTTAGTTTTTGTAATGTTGAGTTTCAGGCCAGCTTTTACACTCTCTTCTTTCACCCTCATCAAGAGGCTCTTTAATTCCTTTTCACTTTCTGCCATTAGAATGATATCGTCTACAGCATATTTGAGGTTGTTGATATTTCTCCCTTTAGTGTTGATTCCAGGTTGTGATTCATCCAGCCTGGCATTTTGAATGATGTATTCTGCATATCCCCTTCATGGATCACGGCCTTGTTGTGGCGAAGGGGCTTGCATAACTCAGTGAAAAGAAAGATTATACAGCACAAATTGCAGTGTCTTAATTTCCTTTGGTAATCCTCTCATGAATAATTAAGGATTGACCATATGTTGAAAATATGCTTGCTCCTTGGAAGAAAAGCTATGACAAACTTTGACAGCATATTAAAAAACAGAGACATTACTTTGCCAACAAAGGTCCTTATAGTCAAAGCTATGGTTTTTCCAGTAGTCATGTATGGATGTGAGACTTGGACAATAAAGAAAGCTGAGCACCAAAGAATTGATGTTTTTGAACTGTGATGTTGGAGAAGACTCTTGAGAGTCCCTTGGACTGCAGGGAGATCCAACCAGTCAATCCTAAAGGAAATCAATCTTGAATATTCATTGGAAGGACTGATGCTGAAGCTGAAACTCTAATACTTTGGCCACCTGATGTGAAGAGCTGACTCCTTGGAAAAGACCTTGATGCTGGGAAAAATTGAAGGCAGGAGGAGAAGGGGACGACAGAGGATGAAATGGTTGGATGGCATCACCAACTCAATGGACATGAGTTTGAGCAAGCTCTGGGAGTGGTGATGGACAGGGAGGCCTGGTGTGCTACAGCCAATGGGATCACAAAGAGTCAGACGCAACTCAACTGAACTGAAATGAACTGAACTGAACTGATATGTTGAAAAGGTTGGAAGTTCAAAAGGTGAACCAGGAATACCAATAAGAAATACTCTTAGCCTTATTTTTTCATACTTTTTCCTGCCTTATTATCTAAGTCTAGTAAGTTCATTAAAGTATAGAGAGTGTTTTATATAAGAATGTTAATAGCTTTGGATCTTCAATATTTATTGAAATTATCTTGTTTCATTGTAGGTCAGACATATTTCCAACTTTTGGATCAAAACCTTGTCCAACAAGACTTCCTTCGGCGAAGAATAAGAACTCTCAGGTAGCCGAACAAAGCCCCAGTACAGGTATTCTATGACTCTGTCATAAATACTATTTACAGATTTTTAGATGATAAAAAAGTGATGGACTGATGGCAAATGCATTTTAGATTTAGAAGTTTTGTAATTACCAATTAAGACTAATCATCTTTTAACTCCTTAAAAGGCCATTGTGGCAAGAATAAATACTGTATTATTTCTGGAAGAAAAAATACTTACCTGTATAATTGGTCCCTCCTTTAAGTCTATAAGTTACCCATGTTGGCTCATATGCCAGGACATTTTGATTTAATTGATACGGAATGCGACCTGGACATCAAAGTTTTTGAGAACTCTCTAGGTGATTCTAATGCGCAGCATACTTTAGAAACCACCAGGGAACCAAGCAACACAGTTTCTTTTAAAAATAATATTTAACTAGTGTATCTTGTGTAAACATTTTACAGACCAACCTGGAAGTCACTAATTTATATCAGTTTCTGGAAAATAGATTCTGTTACTGGTAACAAATTAGAAAAGTATTTGGATTCTCATCCATTTAGGATGGAATGTATACATGGTCTTCTTTATGATGTGTAAAACTATTGAATTATGAATTAATTGTAACAAGGATTAGATCTGGTAGACAGAGTTCCTGAAAAAATATGATCAGAAGTTTGTAACATTGTACAGGAGGCGGTGACCAATACCATCCCAAAGAAAAAGAAGTGCAAGAAGGCAAAGTGGTTGTCTGAGGAGGCCTTACAAATAGCGGAGAAAAGAAGAGAAGCAAAAAGCAAAGGAGAAAGGGAAAGATATACCCACCTGAATGCAAAGTTCCAGAGGGTAGCAAGGAGAGATAACAAAGCCTTCTTAAGTGAACAATGCATAGAAATAGAGGAAAACAATAGGAAAGACCAGAGGAAAGGAAAGACGAGAGATCTCTTCAGTAAAACTGGAGATACCAAGGGAACATTTCATACAAAGATGGGCTCTATAAAGGAGGGAAACAACAAGAACCTAACAGAGACAGAAGCTATTAAGAAGAGGTGGCAAAAATACACAGGAGAACTGTACTAAAAAAGCTCTTAATGACCTGGATAACCACAATGGTGTGGTCACTCACCTAGAGCCAGACATCTTGGAGTGCGAAGTCACCTGGGCCTTAGGAAGCATCACTATGCACCAAGCTAGTGGAGGTGATGAAATTCCAGCTGAGCTATTTCCAGTCGTAAAAGATGGTGCTGCTAAAGTGCTGTACTCAATATGCCAGCAAATTTGGAAAATTCAACGATGGCCGCAAGGCTGGAAGAGGTCAGTTTTCTTTCCCATCTCGAAAGCCAGTGCCAAAGAATGCTCAAACTGTACTATTGTGCTTATTTAACATACTAGCAAGGTAATGCTCAAAATCCTTCAAGCTAAGCTTTAGCAGTATATAAACTATGAACTTCCAGATGTACAAGCTGGATTTAGAAAAAGCAGAGGAACCAGAGATCAAATTGCTAATATCTATTGGATCATAGAAAAAGCAAGGGAATTCTAGAGAAGTATCTACTTCTGTTTCATTGACTATGCTAAAGTTTTGACCTTGTGAATCACAACAAACTGTGGAAAATTCTTAAAAGAGATGAGAATACCAGACCACCTGACCTGTCTTCTGAGAAACCTATATGCAGGTCAAGAAGCAACAGTTAGAACTGGACATAAGACAGCAGACTGGTTTGAAATTTGGAAAAGAGTATGTCAAAGCTGAATATTGTCAGTCTGCTTGTTTAAATTATATGTGGAGTATATCATGCAAAATGCCAAGCTGAATGAATTATAAGCTGCAATCAAGATTGCCGGGAGAAATATCAGCAACCTCAGATATGCAGATGATACACCTCTAATGGCAAAAAGTGAAGAGGAACTAAAGAGGCTCTTGATGAAAGTGAAAGAGGAGAATGAGATAGCTGGCTTAAAATTCAACATTTAAAAAAATAAGATCATGGCATCTGGTCCCATCACTTCATAGCAAATAGATGGGAAAAAAGTAGAAACAGATTTTATTTTCTTGGGCTCCAAAATCGCTGCAGATGGAAACTGCAGCCATGAAATTAAAAGACACTTGCTCCTTGGAAAGAAAGCTATAACAAACCTAGACAGTGTATGAAACAGGAAAGACATCACTTTTCTGACAATGGTCCATATAGTCAAAGCTGTGGTTTTTCCAGTAGTCATGTACAGATGTTAAGAGTTGGACTATAAACAAAGGTGAGTGCTGAAGAATTGATGCTTTCGAACTGTGGTGCTGGAGAAGACTCTTGAGAGTCCCTTGGACTGCAAGGAGATCCGACCAGTCAATCCTGAAGGAAATCAGTCCTGAATATTCATAGGAAGGACTGACACTGAAGCTGAAACTCCAGTATGTCACCTGATGTGAAGAACCAACTTACTGGAAAAACTCTGATGTTGGGAAAGATTGAGAGCAGGAGGAGAAGGGAACAACATAGGATAAGATGGTGGGATGGCACCACTGGACGTGAATTTAGGAGAGGGAAGCCTGGCATGCTGACAGGGAAAGACAGGGAAGCCTGGCATGCTGCAGCCCATGGAGTCACAAAAAACTGGATACAACTTAGGGTCTGAACAACAACAAGTTTAGGATATGTTATTTATTTTCACATGATCTCAGTGTAAAAGTCCTATAACCTTAAGTCTACTTTAACTTATAAGTACTTTCTTAAAAAGTTGTGTGTGTATCTAATTGTTTGCTAAGATTTTAAATTTTTTCCTCCATCACTGACTCGATGGACGTGAGTCTGAATGAACTCCGGGAGTTGGTGATGGACAGAGAGGCCTGGCGTGCTGCGATTCATGGGTCGCAAAGAGTCGGACACAACTGAGTGACTGAACTGAATTGAATTATGTCTTAACTTCATCTCTTTTTAATTCCCACTATCACTCTTCAGCATTTTTTACTTAGCCACCTAACATTTCTCTCCAGCTTTGGTTTCGTTCACTCAGTCCATTCCCCCTAATGCAAAATTGACTATATTGCCCAGTGTAAATTTATTCAGAGGATTCTTCTGTGATCTGGTCCATGCAAACCACTCTAGCCTCATTTTCCTTTTTGCTTTGTATCTTGTGATCCATTTAACTCAGACCACATTCAGTACCATTTCCTATCTCTTTGCAGTTTACATGCTGATTCCTCTGGATAAAATCTGAAATCCATACCATACACCAGGCTACTTTGAAAACAACTCAAGTTGCTTTCTCTTGATGCTTTCCCAATTCACAAACAAAATTCATATTACCTCTTTTGCAGTGTCATTACACTGACATTTTTATAGTGGTATTATAATTATTTTACATTTTTGAGCTCTCAGATTCTTGATTCTCAGAAATTATTTATGCCTGATTATCTCCAGGTACCTGTCATAATTATAAAGGCTGAACTCAACCACATGTACCTGGTAAACTGTCTTCCACAAACCTTGTGTGTTAGACTAAGATAGTTATTCTACTAAGCACAAGAAGACAATGCCTATGTACTTTGGAGTCTGAGAGAACCCAACTGGAATCTCAGTTTGATATTTAATAATCATATGCATGTTCTTTGGAAGTTACTTAATTGCTTAGAAACTCAATTTCCTCATTTGGTGATGCAAACCTTGAGAAGGGTAGTGAAGATCTAAATGTATAACATACATAAGGCACCTACTACATAGTGGGCACTTGGTAAGTATTTGTTCTCCTAAAGGGAAAGACCCAAAGAAATATTAATGTAATACATAAACTTAGTCTTTAGTTCTTTTTTAAGGCTGATCATCCTAAGAAATTATTTATTAGTTTGAAGATATATTTTCTTGCTAGGTTGTATCGAGTTTCTAAAATGGAACCTACTTTGGAAGAATGTCCTTGGAATTAATGTAAGAGTTGGGCTATAGAGAAGGCTAAATGCTAAGAATTGATGCTTTTAAACTATGGTGCTGGAGAGCCCCTTGGATAGCAAGGAGATCAAACCAGTCAATCATCAACCCTGAATATTCCTTGGAAGGACTGATGCTCAAGCTGAAACTCCAGTACTTTGGCCACCTGATATGAAGAGCTGACTTATTGTAAAAGACCCTGATGGTGGAAAAGATTGAATGTGAGAGGAGAAGTGGGCGACAGAGAATGAGATAGTTGGATGGCATCATCGAAGCAATGGACATGAGTTTGAGCAAACTGGGGGAGATAGGGAAGGACAGGGAAGCCTGGAGTGCTACTGTCCATGGAGTTGCAAAGAATCAGACAGGACTGAGTAACTGAACAGTAACTAACCCTAGTTGTATCAGCTTGTGAGTCATTTAAATTTTAGTGGAGTGATAGGTCTTATAATAATATACACTTCTATATGCAATGTTCAGTGTTTCCCAAACTTGTCTCCTAGTGTTTTTCAGAATCATGAGTAATGCATATAACGTATAGATTCTGGGGCCTCACCTTATCCATATTGAATGAATCTTCGGGGTTGGAAATACATATTTTTAACAAATAAGTTAGATACTTCTCGGATCAAATTTTGGAAATACTGTTATTGAATTTACTATGAGAAATTCTTGGTTAAATTTAATATGCTTCCAAAGTGTTTAAGTTTTGGTGGTTTAGAATTTTATTAATTTGGATTTACATTTTCTGATTATTTAGATAGGTTTTGTGTTGGTTGTAGTAAGCAAGTCATTTGTACAGTTTATTGTTGAGTTAATAATTTTAACAGTTTTATGTCTGTTAAAATTATGTCAGTTAATTATGTCAATTAAATTATGTCAATTAGTTTTACAGTTAATTGGTGAGACATAAAAATGATAATGCTTAGAATAAGAGGTGCTGCTGCTAAGTTGCTTCAATTGTGTCCAACTCTGTGCGACCCCATAGACAGCAGCCCACCAGACTCCCCTGTCCCTGGGATTCTCCAAGCAAGAACACTGTAGTGGGTTGCCATTTCCTTCTCCAACGCTACCTGAAGATAAAAATAATCATGTCAGATTGTAAATCTAATCTGTCTATACTACAGCATGTCCAATAAAGATTTTCACATTGATTATGCCACTACCCTACTATAGCACATTGTGCTAAAGTTCCTAATGAATTTACAGTAAACTTATTTTCCTATAGCTTTTGTTATCAACTATTAGTAGAAAGCATTTCTATCCAAAGCCAGTATCTTTATGAGGCATACTTTATGAATTAAAAAGAAGAATTCAAAACCAAGAAGAATTTAGAAGGATATCCATGTTACTTCCAGAAGATCTGTATCATTTAATATCAGATATTTTTAAAATCTTCATCAGTGAATCTGACAAGTGCCCTTTACTCTACAATACTCTCTAGCCTAACTGCCACCAGCCATGTTCTCTCCCCACTGTCCTGTTTTTATTAAAATACCATCAATGGTATTAAATTATATTTTATTATTATTGCTTAATGGTTTACATAGTAGGTATACATAAAAATGGATGGTGACTCAAGTATATATTGCCTGGGATTTTCCACTTTGTAGTTTTGTGGTCTTACCAACTGTGAAGTGTTAGTATAGAGTGTTCAGTTTAAATATTCACATATAGATTAAAATTTTAAGTATTTATTAAAATGAGGCCTACATTAAGGGTTTGATTTGCTTTATTTTTAAACGGGAATGTAACATTTGGATATTTACCATACGCTAGTCTCTGTGATAAGCCGTTTACATTTTCTTCATTTAATCCTCAGAAAGGTTCTGAAAGAGCTATTATAATATTTTTACCCCCATTTTACAAATACAGTTAAGTGTCTTGCCCATTTTCGGTATAGTTTAAGTGGCAGTACTATGATTTAAAGCCGTGAAGCATGAGTCCAGATTCTGAGCTCGTTTACAACATGGTTTACTGTCACACAAGCTAGATCCTGAGAGTGGGAGAAAAGAGAAAAATGGAAAATGGAAATGGAGCCCTTTCTCAGGACATAGGTTAAATATTCTAGATTTTAAACAATTTTGTTGTGCTGCAAAATGTAAAATTTCATTTAAGATTAAATGGCTATCATATTTTTAAAACATGATTGATTACCTCGTTCATTCATTGAATTTTTTATTTCATTGTCATTTTAAAGTCTGTTTTATAAAATAGGATAGTATAGTATATAAGTGTTCTGATCTGCTAGTAAAGTAAAAAATATTACAATATTTAAAAGAAAGTAAAACTTTTTAAAAAATAGTATAATGTTATAATTTCTAGTATTATTGAAACCTTTCTAAAACGTTAGGAGCCAAGATAGAGAAGAGATCCATACTTCCCTATGGTGTTACCTACATCATTCAGATAAGTTGTTTTATGTATTTTATTTTATAGGGACTACAGCATCCAGTGTAAGCATAATTGGTCATCGTATGAACTATGGGTTTGGATGTGGTGACTTTGAAGAGGATAGGTCACATGACATTTCACCTAGTGCTTTAAAAACACAAAATAAGGAACAACCAAGACATTATAAGCATACGAAAGGTTAGTACATTTCAATCACAAGTTCATTTTCAGGACTAAGTGTCTTTGAATTTCATATCTTCCATTAACATGCCAATAAAGAAAAACTAACTGAGATTTCTCAGTTTTGAGACTTTTCTTCTTACCCTTCTGATTTGTTGTTGTTGAAATAATTCTGCTAAATAGAACACATAGTTTACATATTCATATATGGTTATGTCTCAGGAGTCAATCCAGAGAACCTACTACCCGAGAGGTTAAATCTAGGGAGCCTTGCTGACCTTTACCCACATTCACATATAGACACGCACGCTGTACGTGTGCCGCTTTAAAATGGGATGGAGAAGTCATATGAACAAATGACTCCCAGATGCCTACTTAGGTTGTAACCGTGGAGTAAAACTGTGGAAACAGGATTATAATTTTCCTGTGGTAGAACCTGGAAAGTTTTCTTGTTATGGCAAACCATTGTTAACAATGTACCCTTTTTTTTTTCTTTCTTTTAATTAAGCTTAATAGCAAGCAGCACTTCTGTGACTGCTCCTTTTTTTTTTTTTTCCCCCGGAGATCCTGTTACAGCTGCCTTTAACATTTTTTCCTCAGAGTAAGAGACAATAATTTTGAGCCATCAGGGAAGCCCAGTTGTGAAGGGCATAAATGCTTAAATAGAGTAAATAGAAGTCACCTGTATTTCAGCACTGTAGTCTACCAGTGAATGTAAGGAACTGTCATTGTTTTGTGTGTAGCAACTTTTATAACAAGGTCAACTTTTGTCGTCTCTGGTCCTCTTAAGTCGTATATGTCCAGGTAGTCAGGCATTTTGATTTATGTATACTTTTTGTGGAACTAATACAAATAGAGTAAGAATGAACTTGATTAGACACTTTTTCTTGTTATTTGTTGTTTTTGTTTTGGTAACTTTCTAAAAATTTAATCTGTAAGATAATTCGTAGTATCTGTTCTTTGTGAGAAAAATCATTTGCCCATTGTTTTTATTAATACAAAAGAGGATGACAGAGTTTTTTCATATTTACTTACACATTTTATTTTTTATATAAGAAAAACCAAATACAAAAATATTTTTCTTCCTAAAGGAAATATAATTTCATTGTTTTCAAATAATTGCTGAATATATTTTTTTACTGCCAATGGCTTTTTTTTTTTTGGATCATAAAAATATTGATGTCTTTGACCAACAGTTAATTCTACTCCAGAAAATTCTATCAAACTTACACTTCCAACTCTAAACCAAACATCTACTAGATCTATCTGGTCAACAAGAATAAACATATTCAAAACCAAACTTATCTTCCTTTCTAGACCTATTCCTCTTCCTTTTTTTTTTAATCTGTTTTTACTAGTGGCATTATCATTTTCCTAGTTATGGAGACTTAAAACTTTTGAGTCATCTTTTCTACTTCTCTTTACCCTTCAGGCAGTGACCAATCCTACCAGTTCTTTTCAGTTTAACTTGGGTTTTCATAACTTCTTCCCTGGGTAATTACAGTAGCCTTCTGATAAGACGTTTTGTCTCTTATTTTCATCTTTTCAATTCAGTATACATAGTCTTCCAGAATTATCTTTCTAATCATCTCTTCCTTGCTCAAAACCTTTAGTGGTTTTCACAGAATAAATTTCCAACTCTGTAGCATCATCTTTTCATACCCTTAACAATTTTGCCTCAGCTTACCTTTCTTGCATTACCTCTTGAAAGTGAAAGTGAAGTTGCTCAGTCGTGTCCAATTCTTTGGACCCCATGGACTGTAGCCTACCAGGCTCTTCTGTCCATGGGATTTTCCAGGCAAGAATACTGGAATGTGTTGCCATTTCCTTCTCCAGGAGATCTTCCCAAACCAGGGACTGAACCCAGGTCTCCTGCATTGTAGGCAGATGCTTTACTGTCTGAGGCACCAGGGAAGCATTACCTATTACTATACCTCTATTCATGCCCTATCCTCTGGCATTATTTATTTATTTGTGGTTGCACTGTGTCTTCATTGCTGCGCACAGGCTTTCTTTAGTTATGATGAGCAGGGGCTTCTCCTCCTAGCAGTACACAGATTTCTTTCTCATTGTGGTGGCTTCTCTTGTTTCAGAACACAGGCTCTCAGTGCGTGGACTTCTTGGTTGTTGTGTTCAGGCTTAGTAGTTGCTACTGTTTGGCTTAGTAGTTGTGGCTTGCAGGCCCTAGAACTTGGGCTTAGTAGTTGTGGTACTTAGTTGCTTAGTTGTGGCTTAGTTGCTCCGTGGCATGTGGAATCTTCCCAACCAGGGATCAAACCCATGTCCCTTACATTGGCAGGTGAATTCTTACCTACTGTCTCACCAGGGAAGTCCATGTCTGCTTTTTGAATACTGGCTAAAATCCACTTCTTTATAAAGCTTTCCCCATGCTTCTGGTCTGGAGTAGTATAAGATAAAATTAAGATATAGGCATCTTTACATCTGTGTTATGCTTTGTATATAATGGTGCGTGTGTATGTGTGCACTCAGTCACTCAGTCATGTCTGACTCTTTGCGACCCCATGGACTGTAATCTACCAGGCTCCTCTGTCCATGGAGTTTTCCAGGCAAGAATACTGGAGGGGGGTTTGCCATTTCCTACTTTAGGGGATCTTCCTGACCCAGGGATTGAACCTGCATCTCTTGTGTCTCCTGCATTGGCCTTTACCACCGAGCCACCTGGGAAGCCACATATTAAATGAATGGAGTGATGATGATCCAGCCAAAACTAATGATCATGCAAAACCTGCATCCTCAAATCATCAGGTTAAAGCAAATATTGAGTGCAATGCTAAAAGGAATAAAAAAACTCCCAGGAGAAATATTGATGATGAGTGACAGATGTGAATGGATTCCTTTTGCAAGAAAGAAACCTCAGACTTTTTTAGAACTAGCTTTCCAAACCTCCTATTCTTTCTCTCCTCTGCTGATTGTCCCTTTGAATGTGACCATTTTCTAGCATAATAACCTTGAATTTCAATTAACGATTTAAGAAAGTGATTAAGATGGATGTTTGTTGCTAGCAAACTAGATTCTATAACTTAATATTTTCTCTTTCTCTATTTGAATAAATGGAGCAGAAATAACAAAAAAGGGTAGTTCATATACAAAGAATCTTTTAAGCATCTTTATTTTAGAATTGAGATTTGAGCAGTATTTCTTTCAATAATTCTTTGCTTTAAAGAAAATATAGGGTAAAAAGTGAAAGTAATATTAAAAATGATGCTATGTCAGACTTCCCTGGTGGTCCAGTGATTAAAACTCCATGCTTCCAATGCAGGGGGCAGAGGTTTGATTGATCCCTGGTCGGGAAACTAAGATCTTACATGCTAAGTGGTGCAGTGAAAAAAAAAACAATGTTAGTGTTTCTTATAAATGAAATTAAACTACTTAGGTATAGTCTTTATGTATGTATTTCCTCGCATGAGATTTGTTTAATTATCAATCACCTATTAATAGTTAATGTATAGATTTTATGTTTGTTGACTATTGTGGAGCAAATTGTTCCGTTTACTGAGATTTGTTTCTGTGTCACTGAACACTTTCTGGGGCTACCAGATGTTTCTGTCAGTTGACCCTAAATTAATTATATTATGCTTTCATTTTTTTGTCTTGTAACATTCATTTAACATATTTATTGAGCACCTGCTGTGTGCCAAGCACTGTACTAATGATCTGTGGAAAAGAATGAAAATCAAAGCTAGACATGAGTCCTATCCCCATAGAGCTTACAGTCTAGTAGGAGAAAGAATAATTAAATAAATAGTCATAAACTGAGGTAGAAGTTAATCTAGGAAAGTACAGATTGCTGTGAGATTGACTTGATCTGTTCCCAGGGGTGAGAAGCTTTCTTTCAAGGTTACCCTCTTTTTGTTTGATTATTGTGCTATGATTATTTTCTAACATCTTCGAAACTCTTAATTCTGATATGTATGAACTCCTTAAGTAAAGAAAGTTTTCTTTTCTGTCCAGTGCCCGCTCTGAACTAGGTTTCTTTTTTTTTAATTGAGGTATAGTTGATTTACAATAGTGTGTTAGTTTCAAATATATAGCAAAGTGATTCAGTTTTATGTATGTATATATAGAGAGATGTAGTTCAGATTAATTTTCCTTATAGGCTATTATGAATACAAGATATTGAATATAGTTCCCTGTGTAAATCCTTATTGCTTATCTATTTTATGTATAGTAGTGGGTATATGTTAATCCCGTACTCCTGGTTTATTCTTTTCACATGCCTGTCAGCCATCTGTATGTCTTCTTTGAAGAAATGTCTATTTAGGTCTTCTGCTCACTTTTGATTGGGTTGTTCAGTTTTTTGGTTATTAAGTTGTATGTACTATTTGTATATTTTAGAAGTTAAGCCCTTTTCAGTCACATCATTGACAAATATTTTTTCCAAGTCCATAGGTAGTCTTTTTGTTTTGTTTATACAGCAGTTTCCTTCACTCTGCCGAAGCTTATAAGTTTGGGTAGGTCTAATTTGTTTATTTTTGCTTCTGTTTCTTTTGGCTTTGGAGAATGATCTAAGAAGACATTGATCCAATTTATGTCTGAGAATTTTTTGTCTATGTGCTCTTCTAAGTTTCATGGTGCCTTGATATTTAGGTCTTACAAGGTTTATTTTTGTGTATGGTGTGAAGTAGTGTTCTAATTTCATTGATTTACATGTAACTGTCCAGCTTTCCCAACACCACTTGCTAAAAAGACTGAAAACTTCGCAAACATAGAGAAGGAAACAGATATCCAGGTACAGGAAGCACAGAGGGTCCTAAACAAAATGAACCTAAACACCCACACAAAGGCATATCATGATTAACATAGAAAAGGTTAAAGAAAAGATTCTAAAGACAGCAAGAGGAAAGGAGTCAAAGAGCCAGTTACATGGGAACCGCCATAAAGCTATCTCCTGATTTTTTGCATAAATTTTGCAGGCCACAAGGGGATGGCATCGTATTTTCAAAGTCCTGAAACGGAAAAAAACCTGCAACATAGGATACTCTAGTGAGCTAAATTGTCACACAGATCTAAAAGTAGATTCACAAAACTAAAAAAGAAAGGAACTCTAGCATAATATAGAAGAAAATCATCAAACCCTAAAAGGAAATACAAAAAGAAGAAATGCAAAATCAGCTGGGAGGCAAGTTTTCAAATGGCAGTGTGTACATACCTACTAGTATTACTTTAAATGTCTGTGGACTAAATGCTCTAATCAAAAAAACAAAGAGTGGCAGATTGAATTAAAAAAAAAAGCACCAAGAACCTATAATAGGCTACCTACAAGAGAATCACCTTAGGATAAAGGACACTCACAGATTGAAAGTGAGGGGTTGGAAAAAGATATATCATGCAAATGGAAGTAGCAAGAAAATGGGAGTAGCGATAATTATATCAGACAAATTGACTTTAAAAAGTCCATAAAGAAAGGGAACATTTTATCATGACAAAGGGATCAATACGGGAAGAGGATATTACATTCATTAACATGTGCATCTAACATAGGAGCACCTAAATATATAAAATGAATGCTAAAAACGTGAAGGGAGAAATTGAAAGGAATGCAATAATAGTAGGCAACTTTAACACCGCACTGAAACCATTAGACAGATCTTCCAGACAGAAAATCAATAAAGAAACAGAGATCATACATGATACAATAGACCAGGTGGATTTAATTAATATCTATAGGGTACTACATCCAAAAACCCCAGAATCACATTTTTTTTTCAAGTGCCCGAGGAATGTTCTCTGAAGTAGACCATATACTAGGTCACAAAACAAGCCTTAAGAAAGTCAAGAGGATAGAAATTATTTCTAGTATCTTTTCTGACCACAACAGTTTGAAGCTAGAAATCAGCCACAGAAAGAAAATAATAATAAGAAAAAACCCACCTGGATACTAAACCATATACTACTAAAAAACCAGTGGGTCATCATTGAAATCAAAGAAGAAATCAGAAAACACCTCAAGACAAATGACAATGAAAACACAACCTTACAGAATCTATGGGATGAAGCAAAAACTTTTTTCTAAGAGGGAAGTTTATAGTGATACAGGCCTTAATAAAGAAGAAAAATCTCAAAAAATCTCCCACCTAAAAGCCATATAAAAGGCTGTATATTGTCACCCTGCTTATTTAACTTATATGCAGAGTACATCATGAGAAACGCTGGACTGGAAGAAACACAAGCTGGAATCAAGATTGC
>SJYT01081629.1:481968-506424 GCA_006410635.1 Cephalophus harveyi | reverse complement strand
TTTTTTTTTTTTTTTTAATAAAATTTAGTAACCTCTAGCCAAGCTCAAGAAGAAAAGAGATAGGACCCAAAAAACAACATAAGAAAGTAAAGAGAAATAACAACTGATTCCACAGAAATACAGAAACTCATACTATAAAGATTTATATGCCAACAAATTAGACAAATTTTTAGAAATATGCAGTCTGCCAAAATTGAATCAAGAATCAGATATTTGAACAAACCAATTACTAAAAGTGCAATCGAACATCTATTTTGAAAAACTCCCGACAGACAAAAGTCTAGGACCAGATGTTCTCACTGAGGAACTCCACCAAACATACAAAGACTGCACACCTATGCTCAAATTATTCCAAAAGACTGAAGAGAAGGGAACACTCCCAAATTCATTCTATAAAGCCACCATCATCCTGATATCAAAACCAAGGATAATTACAAAACAGAAGAAGAAAGAAAATTATGTGTCAATATGTTTGATAAATATAGATGGAAAAATCATCAACAAAATATTAGCAAACTGAATCCAATCCAATACATAAAAAGGATCAAAAACCATGATCAAGTTGGAGTCAGTGTAGGGTCTCAAGGACAGTTTATTATACCTAATCAAATCAATGTGGTATATACCACATCATCAAAAGAAAAGACAGAAACTATATGGCCATTTCAATAGATGCAGAAAAAGCATTTGATAAAATCCAACATCTGTCTATTATTTAAAAAAAAAAAAAAAAAACCTCTCGCCAAAGTGGGTACAGGTAAGTAGGTGTTAGTCACTCAGTCATGTCAGACTCTTTGCAGAACCATGGACTGCAGCCTGCCAGGCTTCTCTGTCCATGGGATTCTCCAGGCAAGAATAGTAGAGTGGGTAGCCATTCCCTTCTCCAGAAGATCTTCCCTACCCAGGGATTGAACTCAACTCTCCCGCATTACAGACAAGCTTCTGTTTTTTACCGTCTGGGCCACCAGGAAAGCCCTATAAGTAGGTACAGAGGGAATGAATCTCAAAAGCAACTTACGACAAACCCACAGCCAACATAATACTCAATGGTGAAATGCTGAATGCCTTCCTGCTAAATTCAGGAACAAGGCAAGGATGCCTGCCCTCACCACTTCTATTCAGTGTAGCTTTGGAAGCTCTAGCCACAGCAGTCAGACAAGAAAAAGTAATAAAAGATATCCAAATCAGAAGGGAGGATATAAAGCTGTCACTATTTGTAGATGATATGATACTCTATATGCTGCTGCTGCTGCTATGTTGCTTCAGTCGTGTTCAACTCTGTGCGACCCCATAGATGGCAGCCTACCAGGCTCCTCCATCCATGGGATTTTCAAAGCAAGAATACTGGAGTGGGTTGCCATTGCCTTCTCTAGATACTCTATATAGAGATCCCTAAAAACTCCACACAAAAACTATTATAACTAATAAGTGAATTCGGCAAAGTAGCAGGATACAAGAGTAATATACAGAAATCTGCTTCATTTCTTTATACTTAAAGCCAAATACCAGAAAGAAAAAAAAAATCACATCCAAAAATTAAATAAAATACCTAGGACTAAACTTAACCACAAGGGTGAAAGACCTGTACACCGAAGACTATAAAACATTGATAAAGAAAATTGAAGATTTTAAGAAATGGAAGGATATCGTTTGCTCTTTGATTTCAAGATTTAATATTGTTATACTGCCCAAAACAAATTATACAGATTAAATGTGATCCCTATCAATATAACCATGACAAATTTCACAGAACTAGAACAAATAATAGTAAAATGTATATGGAACCCCACCACCCAGAATTGCCAAAGCAATACTTAGGAAAAATAAAAAAGCTGGAGGTGTATTCCTTTCAGACTTCAAACAATACTGCAAAGTAATAGTAATCAAACAGCTTGGTATTGGCACAAAAGCAGATGCATAGATCAATGGAAAAGAACACAGAGCTCAAAAATAAACCCACAAACCTGCAGTCAATTAATCTATGACAAAGGACACAAGAATATACACTGAACAAACCAAGTATTCTAAGTATTTATTGAATTAATATGTAAATATATAAATTATAAATTCTTTGTATGAAATTAATTTTCAGTTTTATAAAACCATGTTATGATATCCTAAAATACTGCATAAGTATGTATTTTTAAATTTTTTTGTTTGTTTGTTTCTTTAGCATCTACAGGGTCATCATCAAATTTCCACCAAATTTCCAGTTTTGACTTCATGTCTACAAATACCTTATCAGAAGACTCAGTAGTAGTTGTTGGAAAAGGTATTTTAAAATTATTTAGCCTTTTAATTGTATGTTTTCTTCTCGATAAGCAAAGCATATCAATAAAGAATAGAGAAGAGTGTGCTTCAGGTGTTGAATAGAACTTTCTTTTTGAAAATATTGTTAAGTTGAAAGAATTAAAAGTGAATACTTAGCACCACATTTCTATCCTCTAATGAAACAATGGTAAATTTATGTCGGTAATTTTCAGAGAGATGTATTATGTGACAGGTGCAGTTTAGGCACTTTCTAAGATACTTCTAGGATAGCTTAAATAATTTTATTGTGGTTTAAATTCAAATTGTAGTCCTTTTTGATTGACTTAGTAATCAATATAAATTAATATAATTCTGTAACATCTCATGCAAAGACTAGACAAATCTTAATTAGTATCTGTTATATATTTCAGGTAGGTTGAGCAACCTTTGAACAACTTGTTTGCAAATATCCTTATATCCTTTAAAGTTATCGATTGAGGTATAATTGACGAATAAAATTGTAAGGCATTTAAAGTGTACAATGTAATGATTAAATACCTATATACATTGTAAAAAGATTTCTCCATCTAATCCATTAACACAACCCAACTAGATTCTTTTTTAATTGCAAAACTAGAATATGATGATAGATGTTGAGGGTATACATCTTATTTTTGATAAATAGAATGAAATGCTTAGAAAGCTTTCCTGACTTCTTTGCTGATACCATTAAGTTAATTTTAGATCCTCCTCAGATTGACTTCAGCCTCCCCTTATAAGCTTATTTTCTCTATTTGCCTTGTGCCCAATCAAACATCACTCCACAAACATGCTTTCTACTTGTTCAGCTCTACTTACGAGCATCTTTATCTCATAGGATGTTCTCCCTGCCTTCCTCACTTGTCTACTCAAATTCTTTTATGTCTTCCAGTCCCAGCTCAAATCCTTGCTCTTTGAAACCATGTTAAACACTCAGCTCACCTAACCTTTCATTCATGTGAACTCAGAACTTAAAATATTCAAATATGCAGTTCTCATTTGACATCATCATGAAATGTCTGGTTATTATGTTATCATTTTGATAAGGTGTTTTTATATTTTGTGATTATTTAACATGTTTTTCTTACTAATTGTTTACTTCTTTTAAAACTTTGTCTTAAAACTTTGTTGTCCTGGGTAACATCACATAAATACTTAATGACAGTTTAATGGTTGGTTGCTTTCAGGGGTATTTGGAAATCCAATTCCAGCACCAGCAACCTGCAGTCAATCAGTGATAACTTCTGTGGAAAATGGGGTTTCGTTTTCAGTTAAAAATACTGAACCACCATCAGGGATTTATGGAAGAGCAGTACAGCAGAGTATTCCATCATATGTTGATTCTGAGAATGAAAAAGATGTAAGGTTATTTCCTAATTATTAGGATAAATTCAAGCTTATGATACATCATTGTTTTGTGTGTAGCAGATTTGGGGTGATAAAAGCGCTTTGATTATAATTTTTTAAATCTCAATGTAATTGAAATTCCTGAACCTTAATCATGTAAATGATAGATTATTCTCCTTTTCCACTAAATACATTGTTATTCTGGTGTAAAGTATCTAATGTACTTTATATTCTACATGTACTTTATATACATATATATGTGTGTATGTATATATTCGACAATTTTCTAGGATATCCTCAAGGAGTAACAAACTAGTATCTTTAGGCACAAATTTAGTTCGCAGTTGGTTCTATGTAATTCTATTCAATTTTAGAACTACTGAAATAAGGACTAAGAAATGTATAATTTATTTTGTATAGCTTACAGTTGCCTAAGATGAAGATAGTTATTTTAAGTGTCAAACTTTCTAAATGATTAGAGCTATTTCAACTTTTTCATGCAGATTAAAGTTTCTATTTCAAAATCTACTTACGACAAGATGAGACAAAAGAGAAAAGAGGAAAAAGAACTTTTTGACATTAAAGATTCTGAAAAGAAGGAACAGAGTCCCTGGGAACGAATGAAACATACAGGAAATGAAAAAATGGCACCTCAATGTAAGTGGAATTTAACATTGGTGTGATTTTATTTAACTCATAATACTCTAAAACTACTGTACTGTGGTTTAACTGAGGGTGATATATGACTAATAGTGGAATATGTTGAACTATCATACTGAAATTTGAATGACTCAGTATAATAGTTGTATATAATATAATATATAACTATTTGAAATTTGAATTTATAACTATTTGAAATTTGAATTTTCAGCATTCTCAAATAATTTCACTATTACTGTCATAAAATCTAGGGGGAGAAAAACCCACAAAACTTCTTACCTAAGCCAGTAGTTCAAAGTAGGAATGGAAGTACAAATATAGCAAATAATATAAATAGTAACAAATCACAAATTATAACATATTCATTCTAGAGACATCAACTAATTTTGTGATTTTTCACCTATAATGTAGGCTTTACAGGTTTTATTTCTAAGAAGTATAAGGAGAGTGCTTCCCTGAAGTTACCTTTATATTATTTGAACAGAAGAGTATGCTTACAAGATAAATACGGAAAGAGAGAATAACCTTTTACACACTGTTGTCGTAACACTTTTATTGTATTTTATAAAAGTATCAGTCTGCAAGAGAAGAAGTTTTTAAGAAACAAAACAAAGCCCCTAGCCTGGGCAATACTGCTTTAGATTGATGTTCTGTACACCACCTTTTCCAGAGTAATATTTGTTTTGTTTTGTTTCTCTTTTTTTCCAGGTAAAAACAATAGAAATTGCCATATAATGCCGAGGTTGATAATTTGGTGTTATATACACATCCCTTCCTAATGAATTATTCTCTCTTGAGAATGAAAGTAAAATAGATATAGAGAGGGAGTCCTTAAAACTTTAGCAACGGTTTTTTCACCTGTAATACAGGAATAATAGTAACCATCACATAAGGTTGTCAAATGAATCAGATGATGTAAATGAAGCATTTAGCACAATGCAGACAGGAGTAAATGATAGTGGTGCTATTTTGAATTTGCTGTTCTTTCTGGGTTATAAAATTCCAAAGTTTTTTTTTTTTTTAATACATATCTTACTTATGAAATCTAATGCGGGTACATCTGAACCATCAAAAAAATTATTGAGGTCTGTTTATTATATTCATTAATTGTCATGTAATTTTCTTCATATGATTTACTCAAACAAAAATTGGTACTAATTTTATCACTACATAATCCAAAATAATATATTCATCTTTTTGCATGCATCTTCTTATCTGGTTTTTTTTTTTTTTAATACATATCTTACTTATGAAATCTAATGCGGGTACATCTGAACCATCAAAAAAATTATTGAGGTCTGTTTATTATATTCATTAATTGTCATGTAATTTTCTTCATATGATTTACTCAAACAAAAATTGGTACTAATTTTATCACTACATAATCCAAAATAATATATTCATCTTTTTGCATGCATCTTCTTATCTGGTATGTGATAAAATTTGGAAAGCACAAATTCTTTCTTAGACTTCTTTATATAAAATCAAGAGCAATAGTCGGCCTAGATGAAAATCCTGCCTTTGCCACTCATTAGCATTGAGACCTTGAATACATTTCTTAGCCTCTGTAAAACTCAGTTCTATTTTCGGCTGCAAATTGGAGATAATGAGAATATATATCACACCTTTGTTGAGAGAATTAAATGTAAAGTTTGTAAAGCATTTGTCACAACATCTAATATGAAGTATTTAAATATCTCTTTAGGGACTTTCCTGGTAGTCCAGTGGTTAAGAATCAGTGCTTTCAATGCTGAGTATGCAGGTTCAATCCCTGGTTGGAGAACTGAGATCCCATATGCCATGTAGTGTAGCCAAAAAAACTCTCATGAAAAAATAACTAATCTTTACCCATTTACAAAAGCCATTACACATTCTATTTTATCTTTTTGATTTTTTTTTCTTTCTGATATCTTCACTACATGTGTCTTACAGTGTACAGCGGCTTTGTGGTAGGTATTACCCTGGGCACTTATTTCCCCAATATCTAGCACAGTGCCTTATATCTGGAAAATGGATAGTAAATGTTTGATTGTGGAAGAAACATTGATCATGCTACTACATATGATCTTAGGATTTCTAGAATACCGAAAGTGCTATCAGTTCAGTTCAGTCGCTCAGTCGTGTCCGACTCTTTGAGACCCCATGAATCGCAGCTAAAAAAATTATTTATTAAAAAAGGCTATCATCTGTGTTTAAAAAAAAAATAACATTTATTTATTTATTTGGTTGCACCCAGATTTAGTTGTGGCATGATGGATCTTTGATCTTTGTTGTGACTTGCAGCATCTTTAGTTGCAGTGTGCAAACTCTTAATTTCAGCATGTGGGATCTAGTTTCCTGACCAGGGATCAAACCTGCACCCCCTGCATTGAGAGCCCGGAGTCTTAGCCACTGGACCACCAAGAAAGTCCCTTTTCATTTTGTTTTGATTCAGATCAACAGAGAGGGTCAGTGCCTAATTTTAGTAATGGATGATGGACTCCCTTATAGAGCACAGACTAGAGGTCACGCACCCATGTTGACACACTTTAAACTTATGAGGTAGATATTACCATCATCGTGCCTGCTCATGGACGAAGGATCTCAGGCACGGAGACGTTAAATGACTTGCTTGAGGTCACACAGCTAGGAAGTTAGAAAAGCTGGGATCACAACCTAGGCAGGTGACTCCAGTGCTTGGGTGGTAACCACTGTACCACACTGCCTCTCAGCCTTAATATGGGCAACCCTCAGCCTGCAGTTAGGCACATATGTTTGTTTTCCAAAGCTCTATCGGAAAGCAATATTTGGAAAACTTATTCTGATATTTCACTTGAATCTCTCAATGACACTAGGGTGGAAGGGAAGACCCAGCTTATGGGCCAGCATGACGCCCAGTACCCAGCCTGAAGCGGGTACGTTCCCCGACTTGGAGGTGCTATGTAGCATGCAGCACTGGGCAGTGTGTGTGCACAAGGGTGCACATGCATGCATGGATGCGAGCATGGGCACATGCATGGTGTGCGTGTGTGGGCATGGCCATCTTGGCATGACCATGCAGCCCTGTGCTGGCTGAGAGGCGTCTTTCATCCCCGCAGGGAGCAGGCATGGGCAGATCACCTGCGTCACTGCAGGCAGAGAGGCTGCTCAGATCAAGGGCAGTGGTGTTTGTTTCTGTCACACTCTTATCTCCACTTCCCTGAGCCCAGACCCTAGCATCATAAAATGCCAGGGCTGGGATGAAAATGAGATTATTTAACTCAGGCCCTCCCTTGAGAAGTGGAGACACCAAGCCCCAGAGGGGATACTGTTAAAGTTAAATATAAAATGGAGACTAGACTTGAGAATTCCCTGAGCAGATAAAACCATATCGCCTCTGAAAGCAAAACAAAAACCACCTTATTTCATGAAGATAAGTAAAATGCAATTTTAGGTTATTTCTTGTTAATGCCTCTGACAATCATAAAAGAAAACTTCCGTCATTTTCCTAAAAATGGTATGATCGCTTTAAACCACTCCCCTGCCATCTGAAAACCCAATGTAATCACCATAAGCCATCTTGTAACTTCATGCCCCTGCATTTCACATCAGTCTTTGAATTTCAAACCTTCTGGTTCATGAACTGCTTTTATAGACATAATAAACTCTTACTAAATACTGTTTAGTAACATTATTTAAGCTGAAACTCCAATACTTTGGCCACCTGATTTGAAGAACTGACTCATTGGAAAAGAACCTGATGCTGAGAAAGATTGAGGGCAGGAGGAGAAGGGGACCACAGATGATGAAATGGTTGGATGGTATCACTGACTCAATGGATGTTTGAGCAAGCTCTGGGAGATGGTAAAGGACAAAGAAGCCCGGTGTGCTGCAGTCCATGGGGTTGCAAGCAGTCAGGCATGACTGAGTGACTGAACTGAACTGAACTGAACTGAACTACTGTTTACTGATTTGGTGTTTTTAGTTCAGCTAGTTCTGGATTTTTGAAAGTAGTCAGCTTCTTAGGGGCAGAACTGGGATGAGAGCCCACATCTCCCCGTCCAATTCCATGCTCTTGCCACAACCCCACTGCCCAGACTTCTGTCTGACCTACAGTAGTCATATAAGGATGTAAGAGTTGGACCATTAAGAAGGCTGAGCACTCAACCGTGGGGCTGGCTGGAGAAGACTCTTGAGTTATTTCAACTTTTTCATGCAGATTAAAGTTTCTATTTCAAAATCTACTTACGACAAGATGAGACAAAAGAGAAAAGAGGAAAAAGAACTTTTTGACATTAAAGATTCTGAAAAGAAGGAACAGAGTCCCTGGGAACGAATGAAACATACAGGAAATGAAAAAATGGCACCTCAATGTAAGTGGAATTTAACATTGGTGTGATTTTATTTAACTCATAATACTCTAAAACTACTGTACTGTGGTTTAACTGAGGGTGATATATGACTAATAGTGGAATATGTTGAACTATCATACTGAAATTTGAATGACTCAGTATAATAGTTGTATATAATATAATATATAACTATTTGAAATTTGAATTTATAACTATTTGAAATTTGAATTTTCAGCATTCTCAAATAATTTCACTATTACTGTCATAAAATCTAGGGGGAGAAAAACCCACAAAACTTCTTACCTAAGCCAGTAGTTCAAAGTAGGAATGGAAGTACAAATATAGCAAATAATATAAATAGTAACAAATCACAAATTATAACATATTCATTCTAGAGACATCAACTAATTTTGTGATTTTTCACCTATAATGTAGGCTTTACAGGTTTTATTTCTAAGAAGTATAAGGAGAGTGCTTCCCTGAAGTTACCTTTATATTATTTGAACAGAAGAGTATGCTTACAAGATAAATACGGAAAGAGAGAATAACCTTTTACACACTGTTGTCGTAACACTTTTATTGTATTTTATAAAAGTATCAGTCTGCAAGAGAAGAAGTTTTTAAGAAACAAAACAAAGCCCCTAGCCTGGGCAATACTGCTTTAGATTGATGTTCTGTACACCACCTTTTCCAGAGTAATATTTGTTTTGTTTTGTTTCTCTTTTTTTCCAGGTAAAAACAATAGAAATTGCCATATAATGCCGAGGTTGATAATTTGGTGTTATATACACATCCCTTCCTAATGAATTATTCTCTCTTGAGAATGAAAGTAAAATAGATATAGAGAGGGAGTCCTTAAAACTTTAGCAACGGTTTTTTCACCTGTAATACAGGAATAATAGTAACCATCACATAAGGTTGTCAAATGAATCAGATGATGTAAATGAAGCATTTAGCACAATGCAGACAGGAGTAAATGATAGTGGTGCTATTTTGAATTTGCTGTTCTTTCTGGGTTATAAAATTCCAAAGTTTTTTTTTTTTTTAATACATATCTTACTTATGAAATCTAATGCGGGTACATCTGAACCATCAAAAAAATTATTGAGGTCTGTTTATTATATTCATTAATTGTCATGTAATTTTCTTCATATGATTTACTCAAACAAAAATTGGTACTAATTTTATCACTACATAATCCAAAATAATATATTCATCTTTTTGCATGCATCTTCTTATCTGGTATGTGATAAAATTTGGAAAGCACAAATTCTTTCTTAGACTTCTTTATATAAAATCAAGAGCAATAGTCGGCCTAGATGAAAATCCTGCCTTTGCCACTCATTAGCATTGAGACCTTGAATACATTTCTTAGCCTCTGTAAAACTCAGTTCTATTTTCGGCTGCAAATTGGAGATAATGAGAATATATATCACACCTTTGTTGAGAGAATTAAATGTAAAGTTTGTAAAGCATTTGTCACAACATCTAATATGAAGTATTTAAATATCTCTTTAGGGACTTTCCTGGTAGTCCAGTGGTTAAGAATCAGTGCTTTCAATGCTGAGTATGCAGGTTCAATCCCTGGTTGGAGAACTGAGATCCCATATGCCATATAGTGTAGCCAAAAAAACTCTCATGAAAAAATAACTAATCTTTACCCATTTACAAAAGCCATTACACATTCTATTTTATCTTTTTGATTTTTTTTTCTTTCTGATATCTTCACTACATGTGTCTTACAGTGTACAGCGGCTTTGTGGTAGGTATTACCCTGGGCACTTATTTCCCCAATATCTAGCACAGTGCCTTATATCTGGAAAATGGATAGTAAATGTTTGATTGTGGAAGAAACATTGATCATGCTACTACATATGATCTTAGGATTTCTAGAATACCGAAAGTGCTATCAGTTCAGTTCAGTCGCTCAGTCGTGTCCGACTCTTTGAGACCCCATGAATCGCAGCACGCCAGGCCTCCCTGTCCATCACCAACTCCCGGAGTTCACTCAGACTCACGTCCATCGAGTCAGTGATGCCATCCAGCCATCTCATCCTCTGTCGTCCCCTTCTTCTCCCGCCCCCAATCCCTTCCAGCATCACAGTCTTTTCCAATCTGTCAACTCTTTGCATGAGGTGGCCAGAGTACTGGAGTTTCAGCTTTAGCATCATTCCTTCCAAAGAAATCCCAGGGCTGACCTCCTTCAGAATGGATTGGTTGGATCTCCTTGCAGTCCAAAGGACTCTCGAGTCTTCTCCAACACCACAGTTCAAAAGCATCAATTCTTGGGCATTCAGCCTTCTTCACAGTCCAACTCTCACATCCATACATGACCACAGGAAAAACCATACCAATAGCAAAACTGGTAATTTATACACAGTTGTTACAAAGCTTTATTTCTGTTATCAATTGTATGGTAAATTAGGTATGCATCCACATTTTTTTTTACAAAATGGGATCATATTCTTCTTACAACTTTTATTGATAGCTCTTAAAGCTAAACTTTGTTGTATGATTCATGACTGCAAAACCACTTAAACATTTATAGTAATGTAATTTAATAGTTTTATATATAAAAAATAAGTTTTTAAATAACTTTGATATCAGGTATTACAGTTTTGTTGGAGACTGAACTAATAGTTGGGGCTTCCCCCCTGGCTCAGCAGTAAAGAATCCACCTGCAATGCAGGGTTTGAACCCTGGGTCAGGAAGATTCCCTGGAGAAGGAAATGTCAACCCACTCCAGTGTTCTTGCCTGGAAAACCCCATGGAACAGAGGAGCCTGGCGGGTTATAGTCCATGAGATCTCAAAAGAGTCAGACACAACTTAGCGACTAAATAACAACAACAACAAACTAATATAAGTTTCTATAAGAAATATTTATAGACTTCATGGTCAGAATATTAAATTTGTACCCCTTTGTATCAGAATTAGTTTACGCTTTATTTAGTATGTTTCTTTGTTTTAGATGAAGCATCTCCTGGAGCCATTCCACAGTATAAAGAAAGGATGCCTTCTGTCACTCATAGTCCAGAAATAATGGATTCATCAGAACTACGGCCATTTTCCAAACCCGAAGTAGCACTGACAGAAGCTCTGAGGCTTTTAGCTGATGAGGATTGGTGAGTTAACCATCCCTGTTCCACAAGTTTTCTGAAATTATTTTTTATAAATTGAAACATTTCCTATTATAATAGTCATAGAAATGGTTACTTACGTTCTTAGGCAGTCTGGCTTTTTCCTAACTTATAATTAATAGCTGAACTTTGGGCCTCAGAGTGCTATATTAACAGTTATGACATGTATTATAAGGATATAGTCTAGCTTTATTAACCTTTTGGTATTAAGTACAAATTTCATCATTTCTCCAAGTGTTTCTCTGTGAAATATATTCTACAAAAGTCTTGAAAAGACTTCCTCTGTTTCTACCATGGCTGCATAGCTACCCAGCCAGCCCAGCCAGCCCAGCCAGTAAATCAAGGCAAACAGAAAGGCAGTGGCATTCCGCTTGCTTCAGCTGGAGCATGTATTGGCTGCTCTGTCCCATTTCCTCCTCTATTCCTTCAGTCTGTCTTCATCCTCAGCGTGTACCTCATCTTCAGTTTTGCTTTTTGTCCTCGATCATATTCATCAGCATAAAAATGTGCCAGGATATTTCTTCTTTTTAAAAATCCTTCCTAAACTGCACACCGTCTTCACATTTTCACATTTCTTTTCTCCTCACTTGTTAGCAAAAGACCTTAAAAGTGCCAGTTCATTTGTCTACTTTTTCACCTCTTGTTCTCTTCTCAGCCTTCTTTAATTGACTTTGAACCCTCCCCTCCACGACCGTCATTTTACTTCACTAAAACTGCAAAAGTAACCATTTGCTGAATCTACACTGGTCACTTACTGTCATCGTACTTAGCCACTCAGCATCATTTGTAATACAATTGACACTCCCTTTTTTTAAAAAATTAGTTTTTCTTTTGACTGCATTGGGTCTTTGTTGCTATGTGGGAGCTTATTTTTCCTGCTTCAGTACTTAGTGCTTATTGGTGTTTTGTTTGATTTCAGTATTGAGGAGTGCTCCAAAATTTAATCCACTGACATTCTCTATTTACATTCATTTCAAGGATCCAGGCTGGCGATCTTTTCCTATAAAGAACCAGACAGTAAAATATTTTAGACTTTGCAGGCCACATGTCTCTGTTGCAGCTACTCAACTTTGCTGTTATAATGAAAAATCAGCCTTGGACATTATGAAAACAAATGGGGATGGCTGTGCTTAAATGAACTTTACTCATAAAAATTTGACTTATAGAAGAAAACTCTGATGGGGCCAGATTTGGTCAGTGAATCATAGTTTGCCAGTTCCTTTCTTAAATGATCTCATTCAGCTTCATAGCTTTAAATTCCATCCATACTCTGATTTCTCATAAATGCATATCTGAATTCCTGGTATCTTCTTGACCTCTAAGCTTATAAGCTCTAAACTTCTACTTGACACTTCCACTTGGATTACAGTAGACATTTTAAATTTAATGTATCTAAAGTAGAACTATTAAACTTCCACTTCTTGCCAAGATGGATTAACAGGTATTAGCTTTGCCTTCACATTCGAAAGAACTAAAGAAATCATACAAAATACACGAAGCAGTAGTTTTGAGAATATTGTTCACCAGGCAGTGAAAGACGGTGATCTCTGAGAAACAAACAAGGTGATCCCTGTAACTGCCTTTGCTAACTTCCTGCAGAGTTTTCAAATCACAGCTTAGGGAGGGGAAAACCATGTACATATCAGCAGAAATGGAGATAAAACTGGGAGTCTAGGGAGGCCAAGATAGCTAGAGCTTGTAGCCAGAATGCCAGAGGAGGATACAGCTTCTTAAAGAACTCTAGGATCCTTCAGAGAATTACTCTCAAATGTTTAGCTGAGTATTGGTTGAGGCATGCGTGTGAAGCCAGAACAAGAAACACTCATAGAAGTTACAAGGAACAATAAGCATAGTCAAGGCCAAGAATACTTTTCTATCCCCACCAGCAGAGTGGAAAACCTTACAAGTTACATAGCATTGTACAATAGTCCAAAGTTTTGCTTCATCTATGTAATGAATAAACCCTAGGCTAAAGACTGACTTTGTTCCACCAAACAGAACATAAAAGCAAGACCTGAGAGGATCAGACTTTCCAAATAACTATATCTCATAACAAAGCTAAGGATATTTATAGGAATATAAAAATATCTAAGATAAAAATTCACAGTGCCTGGTATCTGGTAACAAATTACCAGGCATGCAAAGAGGCAGGAAAACACAACCCATAATGAGAGGAGGGACAAAGCAGACAATGGAAACTAATCCAAAAATGATAGGTCAGTTCAGTCGCTCAGTCGTGTCTGACTCTTTGCGACCCCATAGACTGCAGCACATCAGGCTTCCCTGTCCATCACCAACTCGCGGAGCTTACTCAAACTCATGTCCATCACATTGGTGATGGCATCCAACCATCTCATCCTCTGTTGTCCCCTTCTCCCACCTTCAGTCTTTCCCAGCATCAGGATCTTTTCCAATGAGTCGATTTTTTGGTGGCCAGAGTATTGGAGTTTCAGCATCAGTTCTTCCAATGAATATTCAGGGCTGATTTCCTTTAGGAAGGACTGGTTTGATCTCCTTGCTGTCCAAGGGCCTCTCAAGAGTCTTCTCCAACACCACAGTTCAAATGCATCAATTCTTTGGCACTCAGCTTTCTTTATAGTCCAACTCTCACATCCATACAAGACTATTGGAAAAACCATAGCTTTGACTAGATGTACCTTTGTGGGTACAATAATGTCTCTGCTTTTTAATAAGCTGCCTAGTTTGGTCATAACTTTTCTTCCAAGGGGTAAGCGTCTTTTAATTTCATGGCTGCAATCACCATCTGCAGTGATTTTGAAGCCCCCAAAAATAAAGTCTGTTACTGTTTCCATTGTTTCCCCATCTATTTGCTATGAAGTGATGAAACTGGATGCCATGATCTTATTTTCCTGAATGTTGAGTTTTAAGGCAGCTTTTTCACTCTGCTCTTTCACTTTCATCAAGAGGCTCTTTAGTTCTTCTTCACTTTCTGCCATATGTGTGGTATCATCTGCATATCTGAGGTTATTGATATTTCTCCTGGCAATCTTTATTCCAGCTTGCACTTCATCCAGCCCACCATTTCACATGATGTACTCTGCATATAAGTTAAATAAGCAGGGTGATAACAAACAGCCTTGATATACTCCTTTCCCGATTTGGAACTAGTCTGTTGTTCCATCCCCAGTTCTAACAGTTATTATAGATTATAGAATTACTAGACAAAGACATTATTTTAACTATAGTTACAATTCTAATCCATTATGTTAGAGAAGCTAGAGGAAAGACATGAACAAAGGATTGGTGAACTGTAGGGAGACTTGCAAAATCCCTTTTGCTGTATAATGTAACATGATCGAGGGAAGTAATAGCCCATCATATTCACCCTTAAGGGGAGGGTATTATTCAGGTCATGTATACTGGGGGCAGGAAGCAAGGTTTAGACTTCTGTCTTCTCATTTAGACTGTCATTAGACATTTATCAGTAGAATCATTTAGAATTCTATCACATCACGAATAAAGAGGGCCGTTTTATATTGATAAGGGAGTTAATTCAGCAAGAAGACATGGCCGTCGTCCTGAACATTTATTTATCATATACTGGAGATTCAGATTATATTAAGCAACTACTGGTAGAACTGCAGAGAAGTAAACAAATCCACAATTATAATTGGAACTAGAGGAAAGAAAATCAATAAGGATATAGAAGAATTTCAACTTGACCTGATTGACATTTATAGAACACTTCAGCTAAAACAACAGAATTCATTCTGTTCAAGTCCGGAAGGGTCTTTACTGAGAAAGACTGTGTTCTGAAACATAAAACAAGTAATTTAAAAGGTTTCAGATTATGCAAGGTTTGTTCTCTGACCACAGTGGAATTAAATTAGAAGTTAGAAACACGTACCTGAAAAATCTCTAAGTATTTGGAAACTAAATATCATCCTTATTAATCACCCATGGCTCTACGAATGGAAAATTAGAAAGCACTTTGAATTTAATGAAATTAAAAATTAAACAAAATTTGTGGGATACAGCTACATTAGAGGAGAATTTATAGCCCTGTAATACCTGTATTATAAAAGATGAAAAGTTTTATATCAGTGACCTCAGGTTTCACCTGAAACTGAAATGCAAATGAAGCCCAAAATAAGCAAAGAAAGAAAATAATAAAGAATGTAATGGAAAGCAATGAAATAGAAAACAAACAGTTGGGAATACAAATGAAAATAAAAGCAGTCTCTTGGAGAAGATAAATAAAATTGGTAAACCTTTAGTCAGACTGATGAAGAAAAAAAGAAACAAATTACTACATCAGGAATGAGAGAAGGAATATCACTACTGATCATATAGCTATTAAATAAATAATGAAGGGAAAAAGTAAAGAATAAAGGAATATGATAAATAGCTTTAGGCCCATAAATTTGACAGCTTAGTGAAATGGACAGATTTTTGGAAAGACACAATCTACCAAAACTCACTCAGAAAGATACAGATAATCTGTATTACCCAATATCTCTTGAGGAAATTGAATTTGAATTTCTTTCCCACAAAGAAAACTTCATGCTTGGATTGTTTCACTAAGGAATTATATCAAACATTTAAGGAAGAAATCAATTTTACACAAACTTCTAGAACATCGAAGAAGCTGGTGTGCTTCCTGTCTCATTCTTTGCCATCAGCATTACCGTGATACCAGAACTATGCAGATAAATGTTTCACATGAACTTGAAAAAATGGTCTGCATTCTGGTGTTAGTTGTAGTGTTCTATCAATGTTAAGAAGATCAAGATGGTTGGTAGTGGTTGAAAGTGTTAAATTTTCTGTATACTTACTGGTTTATTTACTTTTTCTATCAGTTATTGGGCTTTTAGAATCTCTAAATATAGTTTAAGCTTTGTATATTCCTTCTTAAATTAAGTTGATTTTTTTGGTTGTTGTTGGTTTCTCTTTAGCACTTAAATTTTATTCAGTGTTTTCTGGCTTGTATATTTCTGACCTGAAGTCTTTTATCGTTGTTATCTTTGTTCTGCTGTATGTAATTTGCCCGTTTTATTATATGGCTGTTTTTAAGAATATTCCCTTTAACAGTCTTTTTAGTAATTTGGTAATGATGTTCCATTTTGTGTTTTTTTGTGGTTATCCCATTTAGGATTTGTTTTTGGATCTGAGAATTTAGAGCTTTGATCAAATTTGGAAAAATTTCAGCCACTCTTTCTTAATTTTTCTGCCTTCCTCTCCACTTTCTATTATTCATGTTTAGAATCTTGTTGTTTACACATCTGAATGGTAACCGTCACAGCTTTATGCTTATCCAAAAAATGAAAATCTTGAACCAGACATCTGCTAAATAGATTTATTCTTGCCACCTTGAAATCTTGGGTCTTTTCTCCCAGTTATTCCCTAACTTATTCAGGGGATTTAAATGCTTAAAAAAGTAACCACTATCAATATTACCAACTAAGGAAACTCAGCTTACATTTTTCAAATGATTAAAATGGAAATCATCAAGTTTGAAATGTAATGTCTCTGTCCCCCTTAAATCTACTCTCTTGTTAGTATTCACCTACCCTTCATCTGTCTCATTAGGTAAGATAACGAAAAAGAAATAAGAGTTACATAACCATCTTATCAATGGTTTTCTGCTCTTGGATCACCAACAAAATTATGGCTAGTTATTTAATCTCCTTCCATTTTTGTTTTATTGCTTCCCTCACATCTGCCATTTCTTTCCTTTCTAGTGGAGAAATGTTCCTTTTTATTTACAAAGCATATGCTTAATTTGACTGTCAGTAGTGGTTTTGAATGGTGTTTTGAATCAGGAGTAGAACAATGGGAGTAAATAAAACTTTCCGTATCTTTTATTTGACTTCCTGCATGATAAGGGAAGATAGACAGGGTATCCTCATTGGCAATAATCCATACTCACAAAAGAAGAAATCTGAGACCCTGTTCCAGTGGAGCCCCATTTAATACATGATTTTGTTGTTTGTTTCTTTTTCCCTTAGGGAGAAGAAAATTGAGGGACTGAACTTCATTAGATGTTTAGCTGCTTTTCATTCTGAAACACTAAACACAAAGTTGCATGAAACAAATTTTGCAGTAGTTCAAGAGGTAAACTTATTTTTCAGCTGACAGGACAGGCTGACTTAACAGGAGTGTTTGGATAACAAAATATAAACATGCCATATTTACCTGACCTTGAAAAACTGTACTAAATGAAATCAATAGGTTTATATGTAAATAACTCATGCCTTACTTTGCAACATTTAAAAAAATTTATAAAATGTTGATTTTTTTTTAAAGACATAATATTATACATATTAAAGCATGTTGCTTTGATAATAAATTTGGCTTTAAGGTCATTATTACTGATTTTCTTTTAGAATTTCAGCAAAATGTACATTTTGGAAATTTTCTTTCAGGTAAAAAATTTACGCTCTGGAGTTTCTCGTGCTGCTGTGGTCTGTTTAAGTGATCTTTTCACTCACCTGAAAAAGAGCATGGATCAAGAACTAGATAATACTGTAAAAGTTTTGTTACAGAAGTCAGGAGAATCAAATACATTTATAAGAGAAGATGTTGACAAGGCCTTAAGAGCTATGATCACCAATGTAACTCCTGCACGTGCAGTTGTCTCTCTTATCAACGGAGGACAAAGGTAACGTTCAGAACAATCTGGATATGTCCTTAAACGAAAAATGCAGTTGTTTGTAATCTGGGGTATAGGGGAAAAAAGCAAATTTCAATGTTATTTCACTCAGAAAACATGTATTAAATAATTCCCTTGTGGTAAAAGTCAGATTAGGTACTAAGCATACAGAAGACAATAATATTGTCATTTTAACAGTGTTACTAACCTTCATAGATCTGGAGCTAAATAAATGTCAGTGATTTTAACTTTTGTTTTTAACTTCTTGGAAGAGATAGCTAATGTAAATAATTTGTCATTTTGGCCTACAACAAGGATGACTAGGCTTAGGAGTAATCATTTAACTTTTAAGGTATATCTTTGGAAAATAGTTTATCAACTCTACTCTAATTGGCCGTGTTTCCTCTAGCCACTTACACATTGCAGTAAGAAGATGTGCGGCCCAGCATTTATCAGATGTGGTAGAATTTATGGAACCAGAGCGTGTTTTATCTGGAACAAAGGATATGGCTGACCGTATATTACCTGCTGCTGCTAAATTTGCTCAGGACAGTTCACCAGAAACCAGGTGAGTAGCTGCTAGTAATATTGTTGAGTCTCTTATTTACTACAAGGGCTTAAATGTAGAAACAAAGATTGAAGAAAGATGAACATTTTTCTAAATGGAAAAGTGGGACCCCCACAGATTGGTGCTGGGGGATGGTCTTTCTTGACTGATTTGTAAATGCTCTTGAGGGAGTGCACAGTGAATTCTCCAAATTTATAGATGACACTACACACTTCTGGGTAGTAAGATGCCATGTCCCAGGGATGATCTGCATGAAAACCGTACAAGACTAACTAAGTGGGCAGAAAAGTGGCAGAAGAAATTCACTGTGGGCAAATATAAGGTAAATGCATTTAGGGGAAAATGATGTATTTCCAAGCAGTCAGGTAGAATCAAGGAAGAATACAGGAAGCAAACTGAATAGCATGAGATATGTGCACTTAGAAAATTCCGTGAATTCTTGATTGCTGTCTTGTACTCAAAGAACAATTTTATGAAGGTTAAGAATGATCAGGGAAGGATAACAGAGTAATTAAGAAATGGATGGTACTATAGCTGTAATGCTGACAGAAGTTTGGATGTAATCAGAAGCTTAGGTTCAATTCCTAGCTCAAGCCACTGTCAGCCCTTAGCAAGTTACTTAACCTCTGTTAGCCTCTGTTTCATTATGTAAATAACTCATGCCTTACTTTGCAACATTTAAAAAAATTTATAAAATGTTGATTTTTTTTTAAAGACATAATATTATACATATTAAAGCATGTTGCTTTGATAATAAATTTGGCTTTAAGGTCATTATTACTGATTTTCTTTTAGAATTTCAGCAAAATGTACATTTTGGAAATTTTCTTTCAGGTAAAAAATTTACGCTCTGGAGTTTCTCGTGCTGCTGTGGTCTGTTTAAGTGATCTTTTCACTCACCTGAAAAAGAGCATGGATCAAGAACTAGATAATACTGTAAAAGTTTTGTTACAGAAGTCAGGAGAATCAAATACATTTATAAGAGAAGATGTTGACAAGGCCTTAAGAGCTATGATCACCAATGTAACTCCTGCACGTGCAGTTGTCTCTCTTATCAACGGAGGACAAAGGTAACGTTCAGAACAATCTGGATATGTCCTTAAACGAAAAATGCAGTTGTTTGTAATCTGGGGTATAGGGGAAAAAAGCAAATTTCAATGTTATTTCACTCAGAAAACATGTATTAAATAATTCCCTTGTGGTAAAAGTCAGATTAGGTACTAAGCATACAGAAGACAATAATATTGTCATTTTAACAGTGTTACTAACCTTCATAGATCTGGAGCTAAATAAATGTCAGTGATTTTAACTTTTGTTTTTAACTTCTTGGAAGAGATAGCTAATGTAAATAATTTGTCATTTTGGCCTACAACAAGGATGACTAGGCTTAGGAGTAATCATTTAACTTTTAAGGTATATCTTTGGAAAATAGTTTATCAACTCTACTCTAATTGGCCATGTTTCCTCTAGCCACTTACACATTGCAGTAAGAAGATGTGCGGCCCAGCATTTATCAGATGTGGTAGAATTTATGGAACCAGAGCGTGTTTTATCTGGAACAAAGGATATGGCTGACCGTATATTACCTGCTGCTGCTAAATTTGCTCAGGACAGTTCACCAGAAACCAGGTGAGTAGCTGCTAGTAATATTGTTGAGTCTCTTATTTACTACAAGGGCTTAAATGTAGAAACAAAGATTGAAGAAAGATGAACATTTTTCTAAATGGAAAAGTGGGACCCCCACAGATTGGTGCTGGGGGATGGTCTTTCTTGACTGATTTGTAAATGCTCTTGAGGGAGTGCACAGTGAATTCTCCAAATTTATAGATGACACTACACACTTCTGGGTAGTAAGATGCCATGTCCCAGGGATGATCTGCATGAAAACCGTACAAGACTAACTAAGTGGGCAGAAAAGTGGCAGAAGAAATTCACTGTGGGCAAATATAAGGTAAATGCATTTAGGGGAAAATGATGTATTTCCAAGCAGTCAGGTAGAATCAAGGAAGAATACAGGAAGCAAACTGAATAGCATGAGATATGTGCACTTAGAAAATTCCGTGAATTCTTGATTGCTGTCTTGTACTCAAAGAACAATTTTATGAAGGTTAAGAATGATCAGGGAAGGATAACAGAGTAATTAAGAAATGGATGGTACTATAGCTGTAATGCTGACAGAAGTTTGGATGTAATCAGAAGCTTAGGTTCAATTCCTAGCTCGAGCCACTGTCAGCCCTTAGCAAGTTACTTAACCTCTGTTAGCCTCTGTTTCATCATCTATAAAATTAGTAAGGTTTGACTAGATGTTCATAATGTCCGATACAGAATCTAAAAATTATGGCAATTATATGTGAACTCAGATTAAAGAGAGAAGGTAGGACCTTGACTTTGTGGAGACTAAAAGGTAAAGAAGGACATCAAACTTCTAACATTTTAAGACAGAGATGTTCATTACTTTAAGTATCTACAGTTAAGCTTGTGGAAGTCATTATGTCAAAAAAATTATAGAAACTAAATATATTCATTTAATATTCCTGCATAACAAATAACCACAAACATAGTGATTTAAGGCCACACAGGCTCTTTTAGCTTACCACTTTTAGATTAGAAGTCTGGCATGCTCAATTGGGTTCTCTGTTTAGGGTTTCATAAGGCTGATATCAAGGTGGTAACAGTGCAGGGCTCTTACACTATAGAAGAATCTGCTTGCAAACTCAGCTTGTTGACTGAATGCAGTTTCTTGTGATTATTGGACAGAGGTTACCATTTCCTTGCTGGCCCTCAGCTGGGATCTTTCTCAGCTCCTTTACGTCCACCTGAATTCCTTCTCATTGTAACCCACCTCCGTCTTCAAGCCAGCAGCAACAAGGCGAATCCCTCTCACGCTTGGACTTTGTTTGACTTCTTTTTCTTCCACCAGCTACAGAAAGCTCTGTGCATTTAAGGGCTCATGTGATTCACTTAGGTCCACCCAGATCATCTCCCTATCTTAAAATCAGCTGTACCATTAAATATAACATAATCCTGGAAGTTACATCTCGTATATTCACAAATTGTAGGAATTAGAGCCGGATATCTTTGGGGTAACCATTTTAGAAGTTGTGCATACCACTGCTGCTGCAGCTGCTGCTGCTAAGTCGCTTTAGTCGTGTCCTACTCTGTGCAACCCCATAGACGGCAGCCCACCAGGCTCCCCCATCCCTGGGATTCTCCAGGCAAGAATACTGGAGTCAGTGGCCATTTCCTTCTCCAATGCATGAAAGTGAAAAATAGCACAGTAAAGCTCAAAATAATTTAGGAGGGTTGGATCATAATAGACCAGTTAGAAACAAAATAAAATTTACAATAGTTGTTTTTTGTACATTTTAACTTTTCCTTAATGGCATAGTAATTCTTCTAATCCATTTTGTCATTTCTTAGACTCTTATTTAAAGTTTTAAAATTAAAGAATAATGACAACTTTCCAGTTATAGTGTTTCTTACATTTTTTGTCTTTTGCTTGCTCATTTGTTTGTTTTAGCCATTCGCATATCATTACAGTCTATGGTAGACCTACAGTCCTTACCATTCTGGGATAAAAGTTAGAGTCAGCTTTAAAACTATAACTAATTAGGATCTGTTTATCTAGGTGTTCACCTTATTCTGGTTGTGGAGCAAGAAAACTAATTTTTCTTCTCTGATACTACCTCCCTTTCTGTAATTTCATTACATTTAAACAAATCTAGTTGATATAAATGATTCTGAGATCATCTTATACATCTCCCCAACAAAAGCTTTGCCTTCTCTGATTCTTCTAGTGTCATACATTCCAAGTTGTAGGTAAAGGTATAATTTTAATTATTTTAGGGTCAAGTCTCCAGGAAGAAGAAGCATACAGTTTTATGAGGTAATATAAGACCCCCCTGTCCAAAAATAATCTCCAGTATGCACTTCCACCGCATCATTTACCTGACTTGGGTATTATCCCAGAAGAATTATGTTAAAACTAATGTAGCATTTTAAAAAAACCTAGTTTTGGAGAACATTAGACATTTCATTAATAATGTATCAGCCACGATTTACCAGCTAACTTTGGATGTATTTTAGATAGCAAAGAATAGGTTTTTGAAGAATTGAAGCCCGGGTAAGTTTTGGCAGGAAGAAGAAACGAGAGAGAGTCAGAAATTCAGAATCTTGGGTTGACTTAGGCCAGAACATCTGGCCAGCCTGTGAGCAGCCAAAGGTCACCAGACAAGGAAGTAGAACAAAGACAAACACTTCTTTTAATTCACAGTTCTGCCAAATGCCAGTCTTTATATGGACCCTTGGGTGCCTGAAAAAGTCATAGCTTTGACTCTCCTTTACATATAGCTAAAAGATTTGAAGCTATGTTTTTTTTAAAGGTGGGTGGCAGGAGAATGCTATACTCTCTAATCCAGTTAGTGCAACTGTATTTCAGTGGCTTATTCAGTATAGGGATGATAATCTTGATGTTGATAGGTTTTTTTTTTTTCTACTGGGGGAAAAAAATTAAATCTAAGGACAGAAACTTAAGCTCGTTAAGATTTATAGAATTATTTCACATATTAAATATCCATAGGTATTATGGTCGAAAGATGCTTTTCCTCATGATGTGTCATCCTAACTTTGATAAAATGCTTGAAAAGTATGTGCCATCTAAAGATTTGCCATATATTAAGGAATCTGTTAAAAGCTTACGGCAAAAGGTATGTACAAGAAATTTATTTTATAACACAACTTTAAAAGCAATGTTGATTTGCTGAGGAAGGTAAAGGATAGAAATAATTACTTCTTTGATTATTTCTGTTAGCCATTCAGAATAGATATACAATAGCATTTCAACAACTGCAGTACTGAAGAGACATTCATAGTGTCAGTAAATGTTTATTGAATAGAAGGTTGATATTTGGTAGAATGTAGTAGTGTGGCTTATTGGAATTACAAGACTTGTGTTTGAATCACAACTTGAGAAATAGCAATTATATAATCTTACACATATAATTTCTTTATTATTTTTTATAAAACGAGGATAATCTTTATTACACTTAGTTCGTACTTTATTTACCTTGTACGTTCCACTGTTAGAGCTTCTACCATGTTGTTGATAAAGGAGTTCCTTGAGGGGAAGCCCCATGTCTTATATATCCTTGTAGATACTGAGTATTCAAAAATGTCTGTAAAAGAGTAACTGAGGGACTGTCAAGTGAAATGAAATGTGAAAAGTGCCTTATAAAGTTACCCAAGGGTTGGTAATGTTATTTTTCTTACCTTTGAGTTTCTTAACTATAAAAGAGTGATCAATTTATAATTCTCCACTCTATATTGCTAAAGATTATAAACTTTCTGAATGGGTTGATCGTGTTCACCCCAAAACAAAGGGCTTTTATTTTTTGTTTTGTTTTTGTTTTTTGTATTTGCTATTTTTTCTTACTTTTTTGTTTTGTTTTTGTTGTATTATTTTTCATTTTTCTTAAGGACAAAAGACAGGGGTGGGGCAGTCTATCAAAAGTAGTATTAGGCCAGAGCCCTTT
>SJYT01081629.1:437011-481469 GCA_006410635.1 Cephalophus harveyi | reverse complement strand
CCCTGGGATTTCTTTGGAAGGAATGATGCTAAAGCTGAAACTCCAGTACTTTGGCCACCTCATGTGAAGAGTTGACTCATTGGAAAAGACTCTGATGCTGGGAGGGATTGGGGGCAGGAGGAGAAGGGGACGACCGAGGATGAGATGGCTGGATGGCATCACTGACTCGATGGACATGAGTCTGAGTGAACTCCAGGAGTTGGTGATGGACAGGGAGGCCTGGCATGCTGCGATTCATGAGGTCGCAAAGAGTCAGACATGACTGAGTGACTGAACTGAACTGAACTTGTTATAGTAAATTTCAGTTTTTGTATCAAAGAAAAAATTGGCAAATTAAACCCAATAATATATAAAAAAAGAATAATACATGATGGCCAAGTGGGATGTATCCAAAGAGAGTAAAGTTGGCATAATATTCAAAAATAAGTCCATGTAATTCACAGAACAAAAGAGAAAAGATATATGGTCATTTCAATATATGCAAACAAAAGAATTTATATTTTTTCAACATTTGCGATTTTAAAAAGTCTCAAAAGGCTTTGAGTAAAGGGAACACATTTTTTGTTTACTTAACATAAAAGTCATCAGTTTTCATTATTATCTATTTTGTTAATGGGTCAATATTTTGTAGTTTTCAAAATTAATGATGTTTACTTCTATATATAGTTACTAGCATTCATGGCTAATTTTTATCCCCTGAAACTGCTTTTTTATTATCATGTATTCTTTATTACCAGTGGTGTTAAACGAGACTCTTCCAGCAAAAATAGATTTCATTCAATATAAACTCAGAAAAATGAAATGAATGTCCATCTTATTTTTTTTATTTTTTGGCCACCACATGTGACTTGGGATCTTAGTTCCCTGACCAGGGATTGAACTCCTAGTCTCGGCAGTGAAAGTGTGGAGTCCTAACCACTGGACAGCCAGGGAACTCCTTGAATGTCCATTTTAAGTGAGATCCACACCGTGCTGTACTTAGTTGCTCAGTCGTGTCCGATTCTTTTCAACCCCGTGGACTGTAGCTCACCAGGCTCCTCTGTCCATGGGGATTCTCCTGGCAAGAATACTGGAATGGGTTGCCATGCCCTCCTCCAGGATTCACACAAAACATTAAATACTAATCTAGTAATGAGCCATCAATTATATAAAATTAAAATGTCTTTTCACTCTACTACTTACAACCACTCACTAAATCAATATTTATTAAATACTGTTATGTGCCAGGTGCTAAGAGTACAACGGTCTTAACCCCACTTTCTGGGAGCCTAGTCTGTGGAGAAGGAGACGGCCACCCACTCCAGTGTTCTTGCCTGGAGAATCCCAGGGAGCGGGGAGCTGGTGGGCTGCTGGCTATGGGGTCGCACAGAGTCGGACACGACTGAAGCGACTTAGCAGCAGTCTGTGGCCAAAGGCACAGACAGACAGTTACCACATTGAATACAAAGTACTATCCTGTAATAGAAACATGTACAAAGAGCAGTTGAAACAAGGCTAAGAAACTGATTCTGCTTGCAGGAACTTGGGAAATTTTTAAATTTTCACAAATAATTTAAGCAAACCAATTTACTGAGCAAAGCTTCCCTAATCTCTTAAAGAACAAAAATTAAGGCTTTAATGGCTTCTCAACATAGCAGTACCTCTTCCCTTAGGTTGCAACTGCATAAAAACCCTTACAAATTTTATACACACAAAAAAACAAACTTTCATTTTGGGCAAATAAAAAATAGACTTTCAAAAAAAATAGACTGTCATTTCCCAATTCTACGGAAATGGCTGAAGTTTTGATAATTGATAAAATCTATAGTTTACACCTGCATAATGGAAATTGTCTCTGTGTTTTAGGTAGAACAGAGTACTGTTTTTAAGAATGTATATTTTTATGAACAAATTAACTGCAGTTGTGGAATAACTGTATAATGATATGGTAGGAGAGGTGTCAGTACAGGATAGAGAAGTTCACTGTGTGAGCTTGAAGCTGGAGACCCCGGATTCAAATTTTGACCGTGTCTTACTGCTTATGTCTTAATAGTAGTAGTGGAAAAATTAATCAGTTTATCCTACCTTCAGTTTTCTCTTCCGTAAAATGGAAGTAGTTATGATTACCTTTTAAAGTTACTATGAAGGTTAAATAAAGTAATGTAAGAAGGGGAATTTCCTGGTGGTCCAGTGGTTAAGACTCCATGCTTCCAACGTAAGGGGTGCAGGTTCGATCCCTAGTAGGGGGAACTAAGATCCCGCATGTCTCAGTGTATAACCCCCCTCAAAAAATAATAATAATGCAGGAATACTTCCTGAGACAGTGCCTGGCATATACAAGTACCTCTGGGTTGGTGGCTGCTGTAAGCATTGCTACCATATCAATGCTATCATGGTGATGATGATAATGATGATTTTCTTAAGGCATTTATTTATTCATTTTTGGTTGCGAAGGGTCTTCGTTACTGCCCTTGGGCATTCTCTAGTTGCAGTGAGCAGGGGCTATTCTCTACCTTCCATGCTCAGGATTCTCATTGCTATAGCTTCTCTTGTTGCAGAGCACAGACTCTAGAGCTCTGGCTCAGTGGTTGTGGCACATGGGCAGGTGGAATCTTCCTGGACCAGGGATTGAACCAGTGTGTCCCCTGCGTTGGCAGGCAGATTCTTAATCACTAGACCACCAGGGAAGTCCATGTTCTTTGTTTTACTTTAGTTTTTATTGTAGTGTTTTGAGAACAGAAATAATTTTCTCCTTCTAGACTCCTCCAAAAAATGGGTTTGTGATCGCGGATGTTCAACCCATTAGAAGCAGTTCTCCAGGGGGAAAGCTGTCTCCTTCATCCGCTTTCCGATCCTCTTCCTCTTTAAGAAAGAAGAACCACCCAGGGGAGAAAGAACTCCCACCCTGGAGGTCTTCTGATAAGCATCCAACTGATATCATTCGCTTCAATTACCTGGACAACTGTGACCCTATTGAACACAGCTGGCAAGGGTAAGAACTGTGCCCTTCTCCACTTCTTTCCTTTTAGAAACAATTTACTGGCTCTTTGGTATATGAAAAGATGAAAACAGAAGCTACTGTGAAATACAAACGCTTTTCACTGGTGGTGGTTTAGTCACTGAGTCATGTCAGATTCTGTGCAACCCCATGGACTGTAGCCCACCAGGCTCCTCTGTCCATGAGGACTCTCCAGGCAAGAACACTGGAGTGGGTAGCCATTCTCTTCTCCAGGGGATCTTCCCAACCCAGGGATCAAAACTGCATCTGCTGCATTGCAGGTGGATTCTTTACTGCTGAGCCACCAGGGAGGCCCCAAGAAGCAAAAAGTGATTGAAAGGCAATGAACCTTTATTGGTAAATTTGACCTCTTCTTTCGGATATGTTTGCATTTTGTAGCTGTAATGCTTTCCTTACATTTTCTTACATTTCCTTACAGCTTCTTTTAATATTTTAATACTTCAGATTCCAATCCAGCACCATAGGGTTCATTATAGTCTTTTCCGTATTTGCGCCTCCCTTCTGTGACATTGATATACATATATATATTTGATTATATATATATATGATTATATATAAAATATATGATTATATTATATAGATGATTATGATTATATTATATATACATTTGATTATATATGTACATACATAATTTTGTATGGGCTTCCCTGGTGGCTCAGAACCCACTTACAATGCAGGAGACCTGGCTTCCATCCCTGGGTTGAGAAGATCCCCTGGAGGAGGGCGTGGTAACCCACTCCAGTATTCTTGCCTGGAGAATCCCCATGGGACAGAGGAGGCTGGCGGGCTACAGTCCATGGAGTCGCAAAGAGTTGGAGATGATTGAGCGACTAAGCACAGTATAGCATAATTTTGTATAAAAAATATATGAAGTATACACACAGAGAATATATTTACTTAACAAATTCTGGAAGTAATTTCTGAATTGCTAACTCCTATCATTGTCAAAACAAATTTGCTAGCTAGAATTCAATGTTTGTTTCTGGTTCATTTTGGCTTTAGCCTAGGGGTATATACTCATAATAATAATAATGTGGATCCATACTTTACCCTATTATATGCAAGCATTTTAAAAAACAAATATTAATGTTAATACAAACAATAAGATTACTGAAAACAGTTTAAGATGTCTTTGCCTGTGTTTTTGTCCTTAGGATATGTTCTACTAAAGGCTATTCAGACAAATGACTATGTTAAAGTCCCATGAAGTTATTCCTTTGTGTGGGATAACACCACCAGCTGTTTTTAGATTTCTTGAATTTTTTTTCTTTTGTTTCATAATTTTGAGATGGTTCCAAAGTCAAATTTACAAAACAAAGTGTATCTGGAGAAGTCTCCCATACTGTTTCGTGTTCCTAATTGGATCACAGGGGAATCCTATGGATAGGTAACTATTTTTTAAAATGTCCTTACATTAAAAAAATCATAAAGGAGGGGAGTGGGGCGGATGAAAAAAATATAAACAAATATAGACACATGCACCCCTTTCTGAAAGAAATGGTGTCACACAATACATACCACTTTATCCCGCTTTTTTTCTTCTTGTAACAATATATGCTGGAGCTCACTCCACAGGTGTATCAAGAAATACCCTGGCCTCCTTTTCACAGCCCACAGTCCTCCATTGTGTGGATGTGTCAGAGTTTATTCAACCCCTTCTCTATTGATAGACACTTGGCTTGTTTCCAGCTGAGTGAAGATAATCTTTTAAACCGCAGGAACAACAAAATCAAATAGACAAACAGCTATGCCAACCACCAAAGCTTTAAAATGATATTTATAATTTTCCCAATGCTCTCCAATTAACAGAAGAAGGAAAAGACATGAAATGACTCCAGCTTTCAACCGACAGTCACGTGATAAGAAAAATAAATCACAGGAGAGATCTAAACTAAGAAAAGCACAGTCGCTGGTAAGTATTGCTTACAAAACATTCCCCCCCATGTTAATGAAAAATGCTGGATCTCTATAATCCTATTGATTTTTTTTTTATGGGAATCAAGTAGCGGTTTAAATTCTGGTCTCTGACACTGACTGGCTAGCTGTGTGACCTTGAAAATGCCCTTTATTTAATCTCTCTGAGCCTCGGTTTTTTTAAAAGCTTGGATGGATTGATGTGTGTGAATCTGCTTTGAAAACTATACAATATAAAGGAAGTATTATTATCATTGTTTCTTTCTTTTTCTGTGAGTCCTTTGGGGTCAGAGAGCGGAGCCTATAGAAATTTCTCTGTAGAAATTACTTATCTGTAGAATGTAAGTTCCACTGACCTAAGAAAAAGGTATTGTGCTGTCCTTAGTCGCTCAGTTGTGTCCAACTCTCTGCGGTCCCATGGACTGTAGCCCACCAGACTCCTTTGTCCACAGAATTTTCCAGGCTAGAATACTGGAATGGATTGCCTTTTTCTATTCCAGGGGATCTTCCTGACCCAGGGATCAAGCCCACCTTCTCTTGCATCTCCTGCATTGGCAGGAGAATTCTTTACCACTGGCACCACCTTGCAAGCCCAATAAAAAGATATTGAGTTGGCCAAAAACTTGATTCTGGTTTTTCCTTAACATCTTATGGAAAATCCCAAACTTTTCGGCCAGCCTGATACGCGTTCCATAGCTGTTCTGTCACAGTGGCGCATGATGATAAAAGTGCATTCTAAATAATTTCAGGGAAAAAAATGAATTAAGAACTTTTCTTCCCCTAATTAAAAAATAGCTAATTGACAACCTAATAAAAGTCAGTGGTTGTGACTAGGGAGCATTATTATTTCAGAGCAGAATTTCCCCAATTGTGGTTCTGTACCCCCAGTGGATCCCTTTCAGCACATATGAGTCTTTGGAGCCAAGTACAAGGGAATAAGGGTGGAATAAAAAGTTTCTATTAGTAGTAAAGGTTTAGAAAAAGGCTGCAGATACACACTAAAGGAAAATTAATATCAAATGGGTATCAGCTGGGAGAAGGATAAGTTTGTACTCATGAATAAATCACTTTTATAGCTCTCCTTTAAAGCTTAATTACTCTCTGTTTCAATGCATTTTCAAGTGTTATGTTCCAAAAACAGAGAGAGAGAGATGAGCTTTTTGAAATACGTTAGTCTATATTCTGAGGAGACAATCTGGTTGGACGGGATGAGACTTATCACAGACATATGTACGGAGGCCCAAGGGAATGAGGAAGCTTAAAATAGAGCAGTAAAATTGTCAGTGAAAACCATTAATTGGGAAAAATAACTAAGGTTTATCGCCCGAGCCATTCAGGCATGCGGCCACCTAGTTGCTGGCCCCTCCTTAGCCAGAAGTAGAGGAGAGATCTGGGGGAGAACAGGGAATTTGCAAGAAGATAAAAGTTGGTGACGTATGCTTACAAACTGTGAGCACAGTCGGACATTTCTCTGGCTTAAAAAAACAAAACAAAAATCAAAGGCTAAACAGAAACCCTCCCTCTGGGTTTTTGACATTCACCATCTGTCACCCTCTAGCAGGGCTTGCTTAAGTTGAAATAAGACTTCAAAAGTTGTGCTCATTCAAGCTGAAAGGGAAACCAGGGCAAAGTAAACAAGGATGGAACACCATTAAGCAATGAGTAGGTGAAGTGTGCGATTATATGGATCTACTTGTGTGTGTTATTTGCTCAGTCGTATCTGACTCTTTGCGACCCCATGGACTGTAGCCCGCCAGGCTTCTCTGTCCATGGAATTCTCCAGGCAAGAATACTGAAGTGGGTTGCCATTTCCTCCTCCAGAGGATCTTCCCAACTCAGGGATCAAACCTGGGTCTCCTGCATTGCAGGTGGGTTCTTTAAAATCTGAGCCACAGGGAAGCATACTTGTGTGGTTTCTGTAAATATGCTAATTAGAATCACTATTTCTGCTTAATTATGATAGGGAGCGTTAAGATATAGTTAAACCCTCCAAAAGTGAGCTGGGATGTTTGACTCCACGTTGGTGTCTGTGATGTGCGTGCATGCTCAGTCTTGTCTGACTCTTTGCGACCCCATGGACTGTAGCCTGCCAGGCTCCTCCTTTCCATGGAGGCAAGAATACTGCAGTGGTTTGCCATTTCCTATTCCAGGAGATCTTTCAGACCCAGGGATCGAACCGGAGTCTACTGCGTCTCCTGCCTTGGCAGGCAGAGTCTGTGCCACTCTGCCCCTGGGGGAGCCTTGTGGCTGTTCAGGCCGCAGGCTGCAGGTGGCGAAGGCCCCCTCCCTCCACTGCGCCAGTTTGCCCCCTCACCCCCCTCCCTCGGGGGAAAGGAGCAACCTCCTACTTGAGGCAAGGTGACTGTGAAAATGAAATACTAGCTATGGGGCCTGAGACGAGAGGAACTGGGTTTTGAGGAAATTGATTTAGGGGACATAAAGAAAGTAAGGAGTAAGTAAGATCTGACAGTAAAGTGGATAATGAAGGACCGACTGTACGGCACAGGGAACTCTGCTTAATGTTACGCGGCAGCCTGGATGGGAGAGGGGTTTGGGGGAGAATGGACACATGAGTACGCATGTCTGAGTCCCTTTGCTGTCTACCTGAAGCCATCACAACATTGTTAATCGGCTGTACTCCAGTGTAAAATGGTGAAGGTGAAGTCGCTCAGTCGTGTCCGACTCTTTGCGACCCCGTGGACTGTACCCTACTAGGCTTCTCCGTCCATGGGATTCTCCAGGCAACAATACTGGAGTAGATTGCCATTTCCTTCTCCAGGGGATCTTCCCGACCCAGGGATCGAACCCAGGTCTCCCGCATTGGAGGCAGACGCTTTAACCTCTGAGCCACCAGGGAAGTCCAGTGTAAAATAGAAAGCTGAAAACGAAACAGAAACAACAAGTGCAGCTGTGGAGAGTGTGATAGACACAGCCCGGGTGGGATTAAAGTGGAGAAAATCACAGATTCATTAGAGAGAAAGTTCTTGCATCATTTAGACAGGTTTATCTAGGAAGATTCAGGAGGAACTAGAGAAACTGGGGAGCAGGAAGAACTTAGGGGAGCGCCTTACAAAGCCAGGGTGAGAAGGACAGATCACCAGCACCCAGGGAGGACCTGAGGCCTGAGCACTGGCGTGCACCCTGCCCCTCAAAGTGGGAAGAGCATGTGACGCTAGGAGAGGTTCAAGCTTTGTGAGTTGGGGCAGTTAGAAGAAAAACAGTGCAGGTGTGAAGGACAAAGAACATTCCTTTGAATATCCCCAAACTTTTTGGCACCAGGGACCAGTTTCATGAAAGAGAATTTTTTACATGAATTGGGGAAGGGGGGATGATTCAAGGGCATTACATTTATTGTTCACTTTATTTTTATTATTATTACATCAGCTCCACCTCAGATCATCAGGCATTAGATCCTGGAGGTTGGGGACCCCTCTCTGGGCTATCTCTCGAGGGCATGGCTATCAGGTCACTGAAGCATCTTCACTGTTTGCCTGTCATTACTTAGAATGAGTTATTAGAGTTCTCCCTCCAAACAGAAACATTCTCAAGGAAACAGTTTCAAATCTGTGTATATTGCTGTGAGTTGGTGATGTTTTCTACTATTATTAGGTTTGAGTTTCAAGGGTACCTGATTCCCCTTTTAATTCTAGCACTGCCTCATCATAGCTGCTTCACTGAACCACCTTTTGGTGGTTAGAAGTCAAATCATTGATAGAAGCTAGCCTTCCCATGTGGCTCAGTGGTTAAGAATCCATCTGCCAATACTGGAGACATGGGTTTGATCCCTGGGTCGGGAAGATTCCTGGGAGAGGAAATGACAACCCACTCCAATATTCTTGCCTGGGAAAATCCTATGGACAGAGGAGCCTGGCAGGCTACAGTCTGTGGGGTCCCAAAGAGTTGGACATGACTGAGCGAATCTCTTGTCTATTTGATCAGTAATGCTTTATCATTTTGAAGGTGATCTATTAAAATTATATGAACATCAAAGTATGTTCATTACCATTGGTTTTTTGTTATGGTGGTTGTTTGTTTGTTTTGCTTTTTGGCCACACCATGTGGCATCAATTCAGTTCAGTCACTCAGTCGTGTCCGACTCTTTGCGACCCCATGAATCGCAGCACGCCAGGCCTCCCTGTCCATCACCAACTCCCGGAGTTCACTCAGAGTCACATCCATTGAGTCAGTGATGCCATCCAGCCATCTCATCCCCTGTCGTCCCCTTCTCCTCCTGCCTTCAATCCCTCCCAGCATCAGAATCTTTTCCAGTGAATCAACTCTTCGCATGAGGTGGCCAAAGTACTTGAGTTTCAGCTTTAGCATCATTCCTTCCAAAGAAATCCCAGGGCTGATCTCCTTCAGAATGGACTGGTTGGATCTCCTTGCAGTCCAAGGGACTCTCAAGAGTCTTCTCCAACATCACAGTTCAAAAGCATCAATTCTTCAGCGCTCAGCCTGACCAGGGATTGAACCTGTGACCCCTTGCATTGGACTCCCAGAATCTTAACCACTGGACCATTAAGGAAGTCCCATCATTAGTTATAATAAAATTTCAGACAGAACAAAGCCATGAAAAAATATAAGCACCACAGGACAGCCAGGTGCCATCTTAAACTTCAGAGATTTTCCCATCTTGAATAAAGACATGAAAAAAATACTTAAATCTTAACAGCTGGCCCCACGATTTCTTTTTGGGAAGAAGGAGGGAGCTGTCTCCTTGGGGGAAAGCCACTAGGGAGCAAATGCTACGGGCACCTGGACTCCAGGAGAGGGAGAACCTGCCAGGCTGGAGATTAGAGGGGAGGTGGGGCAGAGGGCGGAGAGGAAAGAAATAAGACTGGGAAAGAAAAGCCAGCCAGATGGAGGGAAGCTAAGCCCGGGCAGGGGAAAATGATAGTGTTAGATGGTAACCCAGCCATTCCCAGTCAAATTTGTTCCCTATTACTGGGATGTAAAAAACCTGCCTTCCATCTCTTTAGGAAATTATACTCAATTTACACATGGAAGCAAGATCTCAGTAGTCTAGAAACCAAGGAAGCCCCTCAGGACTATTTACAAAAACCAAGGTGGGGGGGACTTCCCTGGCAGTCCAGTGGTTAAGACTTCATGCTTCCAGTGGGTGACGGTTTGATCCTTGGTAAGGGAACTAAGATCCCACACACTGAGCTTGGCCAAGGAGGGGGGAAAAAATGCTGTCCTTAAAAATAAAACCAAGAAGGATGGGCTTTGGGCTTCCCAGGGCTGGAATTGGGACCCAGCTGAGCTGACATCTTGTTTTTTGTCTGTTTTTTGTTTTTCCTTTTTCCTACCAAGTTAACCATAAAAACAAATGCCTTTTTGTCTCATGCTCAGCTTTTTTTCTTGAAGGTTATAAGTCCTCACTTTCCAGGTTTTGATTTAGCCAAGGATTTCAAAAAGCTTTCTGTTCAGTGTTCAGCTAAATACAAGTAACAAAAGCTTCTAATTGCCTGCTTACTCTAATTGCTTCAGATAAGACCTTATCTTGCCTGGTGCTCCTCCCCTTAACTCCAGCCTCTGTGGTTACTGTCTTGACCTCCTTCCAGGATAACTTGATTCTTAATGTCCTGATTGTTTTTTAATAGTCTTTAAGCTTTCTCAAATTTTTTTTTTCCCTATCTGGATTAAGAGAGGAGGAGAAAGGAGTATTCTCTAAAGCGACTCATGGTTCACATCTAAGAAAGAACAATGGTTTAAGCATTGGGAAACCCCAGCTTCTGGCCTTAGCTTTGCTGTTGACTAGCAGACACTCAAGCTATTTCTAAAATAAGTTAGAATTGCATCTTTTTTTTTTTTTTTAATAACTGAGGTTTCTTTTAAATATTTATCTTATTATTTCACTGCACTGGGTCTTAGTTGCAGCACATAGGATCTTCAGTCCTCCCTGTGGCATCTGGGATCTAGCTCCCTGACCAGGGATCGAACCCACACCCACTGCACTGGGGCACAGAGTCTTAGCCCCTGGACCACCAGGGAAGTCCCTGAAATACCTCTTTAGTGTCTCTTCCAGGCTAAAGTCTGAATCTCTGGACCCTCATAGTTTCCCACCCACATTCACTCTCTGCTTTCCCCTAATACCAAAAAAGAATCCAGTGTATTCATGAATCCTAATTCTAGATCATTAAAAACTGGTTTCTGTCTCCTTTTTTTTTCTTCGAACTTTAGAAAACCTGATTAATTAAAACAGGAGAATTTATAAAACATAGTTTATACAGTGGTTTTCTTGCAAGCAGTCTTCAATAGACTTCTTTCAAATTCTGACAGATACCCTAGGTGTTTAGTTTGGATGTGCAGAGCTAAAAATATCTAAAGGAGAGATTTTTACTTACGTAGTCCAATCTGTGAAATTCCTGAGAATTCCACTGGGAAGAAAGAATAAGAAAGAATATGGGGGACTTCCCTGGTGGTCCAGTGGCTAAGACACTTTACTCCCAAGGTAGGGAGCCTGGGTTTGATCCCTGGTCAGGGAACTAGATTCCACATGCCACAGTGAAGACCTGAAGCAGCCAGATAAATAAATAAGATTTAGGAGCAAAACAACAATGTATTTTTTTTTTTAAATGGAATATGGGCTTTGCAGTCTGAGAGACCTGGCCTTTTTTTTTTTTTTTTTTTTCATGGTAACAAGCAAACAGGATTTATTTCAGAGAGAAAGTACAAAACTCTCAGCATAGACACTGAGAGGGGGTGACATGCCCCAGACCTGGGCTTTTTTACTAAGCACTGCAACTTTAGATAAGTTACTTATCCTCTCTGAGCCCCAATTTTTAAAAAGTTTTCCCTGTTTTATTCATACTTTTTAAACTTTATTTTTTAATTGGAGGAAAATCGCTTTACAGTGTTGTGATGGTTTCTGCCGTTAAAACGTGAAATGCTTCACCAGCTTGCATTTCATCCTTGAGCAGGGGCCATGCTAATCTTCTTTGTATCACTCCAATTGAAGTAGGTATATGTGCTGCCGAAGTGAGCACTGAGCCTCAATCTCTTCATCTATAAAATGGGAATAATGATACCTCCCTTGCAGGACTGTTGTGAGGATCACATGCCAGGTATATATTAAGTACTCAATACATGTTCACGTTCTCCTCCATTAAACACCATCTTATTTTTCACTTTGCTGACCAAGAGCACACGCTTGGGCCTGAAACAGCCTAGGTTCAATGACTGATCCCACAATTTTAGCAACTCAGTGATTTGGGGCAAGTTGTTGACAATCTCGGAAGCACTGTTTTCTCATCTGGAAAATGGAGTTAGCAGCAACAGGGCCCAGCTCCAGGAAGCGTTCATGAACTAGTCACATCCATCAGAATCACATCAGATCACCATGGAGACAGCAGGGATGCTGAGAGAGTGCTGATGCTGAGTGGCTGCTGAGTTGCTGACAAGGGGTCAGCCAGGTGGCCAGGAGGAGGCTCCAACCTTCTCTTTCTCGATTTTACCTTTACTTTCCCCACTTTTCTTTTTTAAAATATTTTTAATTGTTATTTTTTGGCTGTGGTGGGTCTTAATTGCAGCATGTGGGATCTTTCATTGTGGGGCGTGGGCTTCTCTCTGAATGTGGCTCCCGGGCTCAGTAGTCGTGACTTGCAAACTTAATTGCCCTGTGGCTTGTGGGATCTTAGTTCCCCCACCAGGGATCAAACCCTGGTCCCCTGCATTGGAAGGCAGATTCTTAACCACTGGACCACCAGGGACAGCCCCTCCCCACTTTTCTTTGTCTTTATCCTTTGTCTTCTCACTCAGTTTCTGCTGTGCGAAAAATGGTTGCATCCAGAGCGGTATGATGTGTAACCCATATATTTTCTTTCCCTGCATGGCCTCCATAAATCTTGTGTCTGTGCATGACTCCTTCTCAGTGCTGGGTTTTTGATTCCACACCCCCAGGTAGAATACTGTGTGTTGAACTCTGTGCCGTGGATTTGGTGCTGTGCGCCCTCCTCTGCCTCTGATACCTCCAAGATGAAAAGACCTAATTGCTAAGGATCCTGGGGGCAAAATTAATTCTCAGGGAGGACTACGACTTAGCATTTTTGCATTTCTCCTTTGCCTCTGAAGGAGCATAGTCTGCTTGTTCTGTCTTGTGGCCTCTTGTTTGATCATGCTACGCATAATAGATTAACGTGGCATTTCCAACAGGAGTAATTCTCCTTGCTTCTCTTTCCCTGAATATTTAGACTGGGGCCAAATGGCTTCTTGTTTTTACTTAAGAGTTAAACAAAAGGGACTTCCCTGGTGGTGCCGTGGTTAAGACTGTGCCTTCCAGTGCAGGGGCTGCAGGTTCGATCCCTGATGGGGGAACCAAGATCCCACATGCCTCACTGCTCAAAAACCAAGACAAAAAACAGAAGCAATATTGTTATAAATTCCATAAACAACTTTAAAAATGGTCCACATCAAAAAAAATCTTTAAAAAATATATATGTGTGTGTGTGTAGTCTATATGTATGTGCACATTTATAACCCTTTGTATTAAATAGTTTGGCTTTTTACAGCAAACTACATTAGAAGCCAATTTTTTCAGACATGGATACTTTGAAATGTAAATTCATAATCCCTGCTAACAAACAACCATAGGAATTTTATGTCCTGTACACATTTGGCGGCACTGCTGCTGCTGCTGCTGCTAGGTCGCTTCAGTCGTGTCCGACTCTGTGCGACCCCATAGACGGCAGCCCACCAGACTCCCCCATCCCTGGGATTCTCTAGGCAAGAACACTGGAGTGGGTTGCCATTTCCTTTTCCAATGCATGAAGGTGAAAAGTCAAAGTGAAGTCGCTCAGTCATGTCTGACTCTTTGCGACCCCAGGGACTGCAGCCCACCAGGCTCCTCCGTCCATGGGATTTTCCAGGCAAGAGTACTGGAGTGGGGTGCCATTCATCCTGACTATGTCACCTACTTGGGAGGCTGAATGGTGGCATCATATAATCTTGGACTTAAATTTCAAAACCCTGGCTAGAATTTTCTGCTTAGCCTTTCCCTGACAACTGACGGTTTTACCCCAGAGCTAGAGACAACCGAAGAACAAAAACAGGCCTGTTGCTGTGTTGATTATTTCTCGCTCACTTCTATTTCTCTATTTTTAAAAAATTTTAAGGTATATATTTTTTAATGTGGACCAATTTTTTTTCAATGGCCACCTCATACAGCATGCAGCATCTTTAGTTGGGGCGTGCAAACTCTTAGTTGTGGCATGAGGGATCTAGTTCCCTGACCAGGGGTGGAACCCCAGCCCCTTTGCATTGGGAGCTCGGAGTCTTAGCCACTGGACCACCAGGGGAATCATAGACCCAATCTTGACTGCTTTCCTTTCATTCTTGCAGTCCTTTCTTCCCTTAAGATCATTAACTACTGAGACCCGACCAGTGCCCGCTTCACTTACACTGACTCTGGCCTTCCTACATACTTGCCTTGGGCCCCAGCTAGTGATTGCTTTTATCAAAGGAGCAGTGAGGGGTGTGCCCTTCTGCTGGTTTCCCTGGTAATCGATGAGCCCATCTGACATCAACTCCCCTGTAACTGGCAGTGTCCCCCTCCACCAGGAGCAAAGACCGCTGCCACGTCCTGAAGGTGTCTGCTGCGCAGGGTGGGGGGGTCGCTCCAGGACTTTGCTTCAGACACAAAAGCTCCCCATCTGTCAAACCACTGATGTCTCTGTTGCTTGGTGCACGTGTGCGTGCTAAGTCACTTCAGTCAGGCCTGAGTCTTTGCAACCTTATGGGCTGTAGCCCAGCAGGCTCCTCTGCGCATGGGATTCTCCAGTCAAGAACGCTGGAGTGGGTTGCCATTCCCTTCTCCAGGGGATCTTCCTGGCCCAGGGATCGAACCCCCATCTCCTGTGTCTCCTGCATTGCTAGTGGATTTTTCACCGCTGAGCCGCCGGGGAAGCCCTCTGTTGCCCGATCCAGGCTTTCTTCAGTCTTGAAGCTGGGCAAATGCAGGCTTTGTAGGCCTGTGAGGTGCAGTCCAACAGGTGGGCATAAAGAGACCAGCTTCCAGAGCCCCTTAGGAAGGGGTAAGAAACTTGACAGCTTGGGTAGGTGGTGACAATTACCAAGAGGAGACGTGGTGGGGCGGGGGAGTCCCTGGGACCTGCCAGGGTGGAAAAGGAGAGCTTGAGAGGAGCCTGCCTGGGCCTGTGGATCTCCCCCTGGGGGGGCTTAGGAGAAAGCGTTCTTCAAATACAGTGATAAATATACTTTGCACCGTAATAGGATTCCATTTGAAACTGTTACAGCCGAGGTGTTACGAGCCCATTCTTGTGTCACAGAAAGCTAGGCTGTTCCTCCATTTGGAAGGTATTATTTTATTTCCCTTGTTCCTAAAATAGCACAAAGGAAGGCTTCTGTTTGTTCTGTTACCTTGTGGTAATCTTAGAGCAACATGAAAATGCTGACTGTATGCGGATCTTGAAACAACACCGAAAACTTCCAACACAGGAAGACAATTAATTCCCACTCCTTCCCCCTTTCCTCTTGGATTCCAACGACGGGCTGTGTTTAACCCCAATTTTGGCTACTCTTTCTCAGAAAAGTCACAGCTAACATGCATGGATCTATTAAAGGCAGGGGCGTAGATTCAGTAGGCTGTAGGATTCCAGCTTGATTCTCCAGGGGCTGACGTCTCATCAGAGAACTAGTCCTGAAGAGCACATGTTCAGGGCTAAGTTTGGGGGTCTGGATGATAATGGCTTCAGGAATGCAGCCAAGACAAAAATCCCTGAGGCCTGAAACACTCAAGCTTCTTGAAGAAGGTAGGCCTCCAAGGATAGATGTAGAGGAGTAAAGAGAGCAGGTGAGTAAGTCAGAAAGAGAAAAACAAATATTGTATATTAACACATGTATGATATGCATCATGGCAGGCTACAGTCCATGGGGTCTGTATGACCAAAGTCGGGACTGAAGCGACTCCGCATGCACACACCACACATATATACAGAATCTAGGAAAACAGTACTGATGAACCTATTCACAGAGAAGAAATGGAGATGCAGAGGTAGGGAATGGACTTGTGGACATGGCGGGGGAAGGAGAGGCTAGGACAAATTGAGAAAGTAGCGTTGATGTATATACACTCACTCACTCTCAAAGTCACTCAGTCCCGTCCGACTCTTTGAGACCCCATGGACTGCAGCCTGCCAGGCTCCTCTGTCCATGGGATTTTCCAGGCAAAAATACTGGAGTGGGTTGCCATTCCCTTCTCCAGGAGATCTTCCCAACCCAGGGGTCAAACCTGAGTCTCCTGCATTACAGGCAGATTCTTTACCATTTGAACCACCAAGGAAGCCCCATGTTCAGAACTTGTGGGAGGCTGCTATATAGCACAAGGAGCCCAACCTGGAGCTCTGTGATGATCTAGAAGGGTGGGATGACGGGGGAGGGAGGCTCAAGAGGGTAAGGAGGTATATATATATGTGTGTGTGTGTGTGTGTGTGTGTCTCATTATGACTGATTAACATTGATGTATGGCAGAGACCACCACAACATTGTAAGGCAATTATCCTCCAATTTAAAAATATATAGAGAGAGACGGCGGTGGAGGGTGCAGGCGAGAGAGCAGCCTGTGTGAGGCATCTCTGTGGAGGGAGAGGGACCCAGTTCACTGGAGACAGCAGTCATGGCTGCAGCCATTTCTGATTCAGTGAAAGCCTAAAGTAGGATTTCCCCCAGATTAATGGAAACCCTGTGTGTTGCAAACATATCCATCAGAGCATTAGAGGGAGGTAACGGATGACCTGACTCCTGGGACCTGCCAGCTGAATATGGAGTCGGGAGGGGGACAGTGTCCGGAGAGGCTCAGCCTCTGTACGTCTGCTTGCTCTCCTGTGCTGCTCTGCCCAGTTGGGGCCGAGATAAGGGTGCATGTGCCCCCTCCCACTCCCTGTAAACTCAGCTCATATGTCTTTCTCTCACTCTCTTCTCCCTTCCTCTGCCTCTTCTGCTAACGGCCAGATGTTGAGAAGTCCCTCCTCGCTGTGAGTTTTGGATGGAATGTCCACCTGTGACATCAGTCTTTTGTGCGTATGCCCAGATTAGCAGGGAGGATAAACGATGGGAACTCTATCGATACCCACCTGATCTCAGGATCATGAGTCTCCAGACCCAGCTCTAACACCTTTTAGCTCCTCGAACACTGGCATTTCAACTACCTGCTCTTCGGTTTCATTTATTTGTAAAATGAAGACATTAATACCTCCCTATCTACCTCACACAATTTCCTTGAGGCTCAAATGAAATGTGCTTGTGAAAGTGCTTTGGAGACAAAGAAATGTATTTATTAGGAGTAACTCAATACTTGTAACTCAATACTTGAGGGGTTGCATGAGGGGGAAGGTGGTGAAACTGGCACGTCTCAATAAATCCCATCCCGCCCTATGATTTTACAAAATTGTTTTATACTACTTTGTCGTTGGTTAGTAACTAGGTTGTGTCCGACTCTTTTGCAACCCTGTGGACTGTAGCCCACCAGGCTCCCTCTGTCCATGGAATTTCTGGGCAAGAACACTGGAGTGGGTTGCCATTCCTTTCTCCCAGGGATTTTCCCAACCCAGGAATTAAACCCACATCTCCTGCTTGGCAGGTGGATGCTTTACCACTGAGCCGCTAGGGAAGCCCTTTATATTCCTTAAATAAGTTGAATTGGATAGCTTTTTCTGCTGTTCTAACAACTCTCACTCTAGCGGTATCTTTTTTCCTCCCTAGAGCTCCTTAAATGCAGAACCCAGGGCCTCCCTACACGTTCCAGCTCACCTTGCTTGGCTTCCTCACCAGCCACTGCGCCTCCCAGCCACTGAAGCAGCAACAAAAACTCTCACACGGCACCTCCAGAGGCTCTCTGGACTTCAGTCATCACCCCAGGCCTTCCAGCAGCAGCTGATGTGAAAAAACGTGAAAAGATTTTTCCAAAAATGACAAGATGCTCTACACAGAGACTGGGATGTCACTTGGATCCTCGCTTAGAAACGGCTTAGGAACTTTATTGTGAAAGCGAGTCCTGCAGTATTTCAGGAACAGGTATTCACCGCACAAACGTTACATATTTATAAACTTAGGAATGTGATGATAGATACCATGGAGTGGATAAAGGGATATATGATAGTCTCCTTGGTGAAGCTGGCTGTGCGAGGCCAGGTCCGAGAAGGATATAACCAGCACATCCCCAAGGCTCCACAAGCGGTTTAGAGATGGGATGACTGACCGTGGTGTCATAGTTTGCTGGGGCTGCTGTAACAAAGTCTTAGTCTATTTAGGGTGCTTTAACAAAAGTACCACTGATACTTCCCTGGCTTCCCTGATGGCTCAGAGGTAAAGAAACAGCATGCAATGCAGGAGACTTGGGTTTGATCCCTGGGTTGGGAAGATGCCCTGGAGAAGGAAATGGCAACCCACTCCAGTATTCTTGCCTGGGAAATCCCATGGACAGAGAGCCTGGTGGGCTACAGCCCACAGGGTCACAAAGCGTTGGACACGACTTAGTGACTAAACCACCACCACCATTGATGAGTGGCTTAAAAACAACAGACATTTATTTTCTGGAGGCTGGGAAGTCCCAGATTAAGATGTGGGCAGGGCTGGTTTCTTCTGAGACCTCTCTCCTTGGCTTGCGGACGGCTGCCTTCCCCACAGACTGTCTTCCTTCTCTGCATGTCGATGTCCTAATCTTCTCTTACTGTGTATATGCTAAGTTACTCAGTTGTGTCGGACTCTTTGCCACCCCATGGACTGTAGCCCGCCAGCCTCCTCTGTCCATGGGATTCTCCAGGCAAGAATGCTGGAGTGGGTTGTCATGCCCTCCTCCAAGGTGATCTTCCGGACACAGGGATCGAACCCACATTTGTTATGTCTCCTGCATTGGTAGGTGGGTTCTTTACCACTAGTGCCACCTGGGCCTCTTATTATAAGGACACAAGTCAGGTTGGATTAAGATCCACCTATATGACTTTGTTTAACTTTAATTACCTTTTTGAAGACACTCTCCTAAGACAGTCACATTCTGAGGTCTTGGGGGTTAGAACTTCAACATAGGAATGGGGGACAGGAGTTACAACTCAACCCTTAACTCACACTGTGGGCAAGGTAAAGAGAATCAAGACGAGATGGAGAAGCCACTGGCAACTATTAACAGCAGAAGCCTCTATCATCCTTGGGCCTGGAGAAACAAAAGAGAAAGGGCCTGTTATTCCTAGAACCCATCCAGAGCGGTGGTCATAGGAGAGGGGCCGCCCAGCGAGGGTGCTATATGACAGAGGAAGGCACCCATGGTGGAGACCAGGCTCTGGCAGGGAGGGAGGGAGGGAGAAGACCCACCCCTCTCTCTCCCCGCCCTTCACACTCCTCCATTCACACTCTAATAGTGCTTCCCTGTGGCCAAGAGCCGAGAAAGAGGAGCTGAGAACAGCGAAGCCTGGGGGCTGCAGCTTGTAGATGTCAGGCTTTGAGGCAGGGAACGTGCTGACAAATGTGGCCAGGGGTGGGAGGGGAGCGGTGAAATTTGAGTGGGACGATGAAGAATCACCAGCTCAGTGGAGAAAACAAAGACATTTCCAAAGGAGGAATTAATTATGCATACTCAGGTAACATAAATGGGCTTTAAAGTGTCATCGGAAAACAGAAAATGCTATTTAGCTGCAAAAAATATTAGTCATACATTTGAAACTGAACCACGTATTCATGCAACCATTTCCAGTCCCAGAAGTTACTATTCTAAGATACTTGTTTGCAGAAGTAAAGCAGAATGAGAGAAAAATAAGTTTGTCAGTCTTGTCATGTTGAACACTTATGTTCTTAAAATGGGATGGGAAGTATTACTGGAACTGTTTTGGAACAGAAAGCAACTCTCTGCCTCAGGAGGGTGCCTGTGTGACCGCACCCATCAATGGTCACAGCATGGTTATATGAACTGGGTACGTCCCCTGTGTTATTGCGCTGGGGCTGCCATAACAAAATATCATAGGCTGGTGGCTTTGACAACAGAAATTTGTTTTCTCACCACTCTGGAGGCTGGGAGCCTGAGACCCAGTGTTGACAGGGTGGATGTCTGCTGAGAGCTCCCTTTGGGTTGCCTTTTCAGTGTGTGCTCACATGGTCTTTCCTGGGTGACTTTGCAGGGGGGAAAAGCGAGGGGATGGAGGGAGGAGGAGAGAGAGCGATCTCTTGGTGTCTCTTCTTCTTTTTTTCCCTAAGTTCAAATCATCCTGATTTTATGATCACAGAAATACTACAAATATCCACAATTGGTGAACACCATTATAACAAATACAGATAGAGGGATGGATAGAGAGCTACATAGACAGAGTGACTGTAACAGGAATAGGCTCAATCTGCACGTGCTGTTTTTAAAGTGTAGTGTTGAATTTAGTGTTACTTGAATTTAAAAAAAAAACTTATTTGACCACACCAGGGCTTAGTTGCAGCATGTAGGATCTAGTTTGCTGACCATGGATCAAACCCAGGCCCCCTGCACTGGGACACAGGCTTGATCCCTGGGTCAGGAAGATCCCCTGGAGGAGGAAATGGCAACCCAATCCATTATTCTTGCCTGGAAAATCCCATGGACAGAGGAGCCTGGGAGGCTGCAGTCCATGGGGTCACAGAGAGTTGGAGATGACTGAGCGACTTAACACACACTCATGCATTTCCTTAAAAGCCCCCCGTCCAAATACAGCCCCCCTCTGGGGGTTAAGACTTCAACATATGAGTTTTGGAGGGGACCCAAACATTCAATCCATAACATCCCACATAGTGCTGTGAAATAGATGACACTTGATACCTAGATACTGATAGTCATTAAATCAAGAAAACTTCATTGCACACCTACTGTGTGCCAGAATCTCCGCTAGGCTCTGAGATTATAGGTAGAAGTAAAAAAAAAAAAAAAGAGCCTCAGTGTTTAATGAGTTTATAACTTGAAGAGAGACAGAGTGGCTCTTAGAACACAGTGGTCGCTGCCAGGAGAGCTTGAGCATTTGTGCTAAGTCATTCCGTCATGTTCAGCGCTTTGAGACCCCATGGACTGTAGCCCGCCAGACTCCTCTATCCATGGGATTCTCCAGGCAAGAATACTGGAGTGGGTTGCCATTTCCTTTTCCAGACCCAGGAATCGAACCCACGTCTCTTGGGTCTCCTGAATTGGCAGCGGGTTCTTTACCACTAGCTCCCCTGGTTGCTCAGATGGTAAAGATTTCACCTACAGTGCGGGAGACCTGGGTTCTATCCCCAGGTCAGGAAGATCTCCTGGAAGAGGGCGTGGGTACCCACTCCAGTATTCTTGCCTGGGAATTCCATGGACAGAAGAGCCTGGCAGCCTACAGTCCATGAGGTCGCAAAAGAGTCAGGACACGACTGAGCGACTAACACTTCCACTTTCTGTTCGGTGCCTCCTGGGAATCCCCCAGAGTGCCTAGATACAACGAATAAACCACTCCCTGGGGGCTGCAGAAATGATGTGCAAGCAGAAACAGAGGTGAGGAGCTGGATAGTAAACACGGGGTGGGACAGACAGGGGGAGCATTCAGGATTGAGGAAGACGATACACAGAACTAGGGTGACCAGGATCCTGGCTTGCCCAGGGCTGTCCTGGTTTTAGCGCTAAAAATCCCACATCCGGGAAAGCTCGGCGTTGCGGAGCCTGATGTGTAGAGGTGTCAGTAGTGCAGTAGAGCTGGTGCACAGAGGAGGAGGGTTGCAGCAGGGTTGATGCGAAAAAAGCTGGAAAGTAGGCAGGAACTGAGCCATGCTCAGGAGGTGAGGCTTTCTTTTGGAGCCAGCTGAGTACTCAGTGCCGCTGAGCTGTGCTTCCTCGATCAGTCATGTCTGACTCTTTGGACCCCGTGGACTATACAGTCCATGGGGATTCTCCAGGCAAGAATACTTGAGTGGGTTGCCATGCCCTCCTCCAGGGGAATCTTCCCAACCCAGGGACTGAACCCAGGTCTCCTGCATTGCAGACAGATTCTTTACCACCTGAGCCACCAGGGAAGCCCAAGAATACTGGAGTGGATAGCCTATCCCTTCTCCAGGGGATTTTCCCCACCCAGGAGTCCAACCAGGGTCTCCAGCATTGTAGGCGGATTCATTACCAATTGAGCTACCAGGGAAGCAAGTAATCAGTAAGTGATCTTAAGCAGGGGAGCAACTTGCTGAGACCAGATTTTTTTTTTCTACAGCAAATTATTGTAATATTTATTTATTTATTTTCTGTAATCTGTAGTTTGACTTTATTTTTAAATTTTTATCAGAGTATAGCTGCTTTACAATATTGTGTTAGTTTCTGCTGTATACTTTGCTGTACATATTATTGTTCAGTCGTGTCTGACTCTTTGCGACCCCATGGACTGAAGCACACCAGGCCGCCTAGTCCTTCAGCATCTCCTGGAGTTCGCTGAAGCTCATGTCCATTGAGTCTGTGATGCCATCCAACCATCTCATCCTCTGTCGTCCCCTTCGCCTCCTGCCTTTAGTCTTTCCCAGGATCAGGGTCTTTTCCAGTGAGTTTGGCTTTTCAGGTAGCCAAAGTATTGGAGCTTCAGCATCAGTCCTCCCAATGAATTTTCAGGGTTGATGTCCTTTAGGATTAACTGGTTTGGATCTCCCTGCTGTCTTTTTTTGGATGTCCTTCCCATCTAGGTCACCACAGGGCACTGAGTAGGGTTCCCTGTGCTCTGTAGCAGATTCTCTTTAGTTATCTATTTTATATATAGTATCAGTAGTGTCGGGCTTCCCAGGTGGTGCTGGTGGTAAAGAGCCTGCCTGCCAGTGCAGGTGACTAAGAGACACAGGTCCAATCCCTGGTTCAGGAAGATCCCCTGAAGGAGGGCACGACAATCCACTCTAGTATTCTTGCCTGGAGAATCCCACGGACAGATGAGCCTGGTGGGCTACAGTTCATGGGGTCGCAAAGAGTCGGAGATGACTGAAGGGGCTTAGCAGGCATGCATGCAAATCTGAAGGGGCTTAGCAGGCATGCATGCAAATCAGTAGTGTATATGTGTCAGTCCCAATCTCCCAACTTCTCCCATCATCCCCAGAGTCTTGCATTTAGAAAGAGCTCTATCTGCTGGGTGATGAGGAAGAGGGACAATATTGAGGGCCATTCAGGAAGCTGTAGTGGTTTTCCAGGGAACAGCAATGGAGAGTGAAAGTAAAACAATGGAGGGAGACGGAGAGACCCAGAGGATTTGGAATGTCTTAAGGAGGAGTAACAGGCTTTAGAAATACACGTATGGGAGGTGAGAGAGGAGGAGCAGTCAAGGATGACTCCCAGGTTGCTGGCTTGGGCAACTGGAAAAAGTCTTGGGAAGTAATTAAGACGATTTGGAAATACCTTCCCCACTGCACCCTGCATGAGAATACGAAACAAAGCAGCCTTTCTTCTGCTTCCCAGACAGCTCTTGGTGACCTAACATCTCAGTTATTGTGCAACTGCCCCAGAGGTCTCAGGCCCTTGCAGCCGGGAGACTTACAGCATGCTCAGATTGGAGAGGAGGTTTGCAGTGAGAGGGGGAAGCAGAGGGGCATTTATGACTCTAAATACTTCCTCAAGGTCTGTGTATTCTGTCTTATTTAAGCTTCATGAGAATCTTACCAGAGCGGGAGGTGGGGACTGTTATTCCCATCTCAGGGCTGCTGAATGGTGATAAAGTAACATGCCCTGGGGGGCCATGGGCACAGAGCAGCAGAGCTGAGCTTTAAACCCAGCTGTGGGGACTTCCCTGGTGGTCCAGTGGTTAAGAGTCCACCTGCCAATGCAGGGGACATGGGTTCGATCCTTGGTCGGGAAAGAGTCCACAAGCCACAGAACACAGCTACCGAAGCCCGTGCGCCCTAGAGCCTATGCTTCCCAACCGGAAAACCCACCGCAGTGGGTTCATCAAGAACCCAGAACTAGCGAGGAGCCCCCACTCACCACAACTAGAGAAAAGCCTACGCAGTAGTGAAAACCCAGTGCAGCCAAAATAAATAAATAAAAAAGACTCCACCTCCCAACGCAGGAGGTGTGGGCTCGATCCCTGGTCAGGAAACTAAGATCACACATGCTGCAGTGTGTGGCCCAAAATTATTAAATGAGTAAAAGTTTTTAAAAGATATATTAAAAAAATTAAAAACCCACCTGTGTCTGACTCTGAAGAACGGCTCTTTCCACCAATGAGCTCCCTAGTTTCTACCCAGCTGGATATGTGGTCGGTGTACTGCCATGCCTTGATTCTGTCTTTATTCAGCAGTCCAGCAGGATGCAGAGAAGGTAAGGACTGTCTCTTTCAGGGCCCTAAGAGGCCAGCTGAAGGCTGCTTGCCTGATGGAGCGAGGTTTGCAAGAGAACATCATCCTCTGTAACTGGTCCCCACGCTGATGAAACCTGCAAAACTCTGAAAGCCGTACTTTCTGTATAATTATCTTTGTGAGCATCAAGGCTATGGAGACAGTGTGCCCATCGACAGCCTGTTCAGGGAGGTGGGGAGGTGTGTGTTAGTCGCTAAGTTGTGTCTGACTCTTTTCGAGCCCACCAGCCTCCTCTGTCCATGGAATTCTCCAGGCAAGAATACTGGAGCGGGTTGCCATTTCCTTCTCCAGAGGATCTTCCCCACCCAGGGATCGAACCTGGGTCTCTTGCATTGCAGGCAGATTCTTTACCATCTGAGCCACCAGGGAAGCCCAGAGGGTTGGGGGAAGGAGATGAAACTCAAGAGACAGGTAGGCATGAGCAGGATACTACACGGAAGAAAGGCCCACAGGAGGAGTCTCCAGGGCCTCCCTCCCAAAGATGGGAGTGTACAGCAAGCTTGTCATGAAAGGAGCCCACAGGGAGGCTGCCTTCATAGGTCGGGGACCTTCTAGAACTGGAGCCTTGAAAGAAACCCGAGAGCCAACGCCAGCTCCTTTGTAACCAGCCACACTTGTATTTTGATGTGACTCTTGACCTAATTCCTGCAGTCTTAATAGATAATCCATCCGTTTTGCATAGTCTTCTATTGTTATTTCTGCATGTATTTTGTTCCTCTACCCCTTCTAGATTTCTTTAAAAGACCCTAGTTTCACTCTGTCCATGTTTTCACAAGTTCTTTTACCCAGTAGACACGTGACTGGCGTTTGTTGGCCTTGGAGTGAAAGGGATGTTTCTCGACTACCTTCTTTAGTCACTGACACTGGCAGAGAAAGGACACAAGAGGGCGCTCCGTCCCCACTGATCTGAGTTCAGGCCTTGGAAACAGGACAGACAATAGAAACATGTTTTTAAACTAATTTGGGGGAGTTTTGAATATTTACACTGCCACACTTAGGAAAATCTTTTTTCAGCTCAAGCCTTCGATTCCATTTGAATCAAACTAATATTCATATAATTTTTGAAGAATTTATAATCTAAGGAAGAAGCATCTATTTAAAAAACCAACCAACCACATTATATCCATTAGTATGATTCTTACTGAAAACGCAAAATAGCAAGTGTTGGCAAGGATGTGTGGAGAAATTGGAAGCTTTCTGTGTTGCTGGGGGGAAGGTAAAATGACCACTGCTATGGAAAACAGTATGGTGGTTCCTCAAAAAAATCAAACATAGAATTACTATACGATCCAAGCAATGTCACTTCTGGGTGTATTCCCAAAGGAATTGAAAGTGGCAACTCAAAGAGCTGTTTGTACAGCCATGTGCATAGCAGTATTATTTGCAATAACCAAAGGGTGGAAGCAACCCAAGTATCCACTGACAGATGAATGCATAAACAAAATGCAGTGTAACATATGCACTGCCATGTCCAACTCTGCGACCCCATGGACTGTAGCCCACCAGGCTCTTCTGTCCATGGGATTCTCCAGGCAAGAGTATTGGACTGGGTTGCCATTTCCTTCTCCAGGGGATCTTCCCGACCCAGCAATTGAACCTGAGTCTCCTGCTTTGGCAAGCAGATTCTTTACGACTGAGCCACTAGGGAAGCCTGTAACATACAAGGGAACAGTATCAAGCCTTAAAAAGGAAAGCACTTCTGACACGTGCTGTAATGTGTAAAGAACAGCGTGTGGTTCCACTTATTGGAGGTCCCTAGAGTAGTCAGATTCATAGAGACAGAAAGTAGAATGGGGGTACCAAGCATTTATTTTATTTTTAAAACCAAGACTGTATCTTTTAAGTTATTTGTTTATTTGGCTGTGTCGGGTCTGAGTTGCGACATGCGCGATCTGCATGCTGCCACGCAGGATCTTTCCATTTGGTGCACAGGCTCTAGTTGCGGTGCATGGGCTTAGTTGCTCCGCAGCATGTGGGACCTTAGTTCCCCAACCAGGGATTGAACCTGCATCCCTTGCATTGCAAGGCAGATTCTTTATGGCTGGGCCACCAGGGAAGTCCCACCAAGCACTTAATAGATACAGAATTTCGCTTTGGGAAGATGAAAAAGTTCTGGAGATGGATGATGTTGGGAGGTTGCACAGCAATATGAATCTACTCCATTCTACTAAAACATAACATTTAAAAATGGAAGAATTAATTTAAAAAAAAAGGACAGAGAAAGATGTGTCTTTAAGCCCAGTTTCACGTACAGCCTTATCTCTTGCCGAGGTGCCTTAGAGTAGTGAAGACCCTCGTGACCATGCATCATGCTGTTGGTGAGGGGGAGAGCCAAAGTTTCCGAGCATGGCCCCTGCTATGTCCAGTGTCCCACCCATCTGGGCTCCTGGTTCCGTCCACTTTGGTGCTGGGACCACACTGAGTTCAGCATCTTTCAGGTGCCTTACATGCTTCACCCCGCACGTAACCACTCGTCTTTACACCGTTATCATTGGACTCAGCCCTATTCCTCTCCTTCATCTCACTAAACACTTCCCTGCAAGTTCCATGTGTGTCTGTCTTTTGTTCTTTAACATCTCCCTCCACTCCTTAAACCAGGAAACCGGGTCTCAGCCCTCACCTCGTGGCAATTTTACTCTCATGGTGCATCAGTCCAGTCTGGGCTGCCAAAGCAAAATACTGTGGATCAAGGGGCTTAAAAACCACAGACATTTATTCCTCGCAGTTCTGGTGGCTGGAGTTCAAGATCAAGGTGCCGCAGGTTCCGTGTCTGGTCAGGCCGCATACCTCCTTCCTGTTTCCTCACCTCTGGGGTCTCCTTTATAAGGGTGCTCATTCCACTCATGGGGCTCCCCGGCTGGCTCAGCGGTAAAGCATTCGCCTGCCAATGCAGGAGAAGCAGGAGGCGCGGGTCTGATCCCTGGGTTGGGAAGATCCCTTGTAGGAGGGCTTGGCAACCCACTCGAGTATTCTTGCCTGGAGAATCCCATGGACAGAGGAGCCAGGCAGGCTACAGTCCATGGGGTCCGTGCCTTAATCCGGCTCTGTTCCTTGAATCTGCAGTGAGCTCCTGCTTACTCCGTGGACATTCTCGCGGTCTTGCCTGAGAGGTGCTCAGCTCTGTCAGCTTCACCCGATTGTGATGACGACTCCCAAATCTCCGTACTCGAGGACAGCCACCCTCCCTCACGTCAACTTCTTTCCCCCGATTTATAGGGTGTTTGTGCTTTGGGTGTTCTGCCAGCACCTCACACTCAGCACTGAGGCTGTCTCGCTTATTTCCTAAACACGAGATGGGGCGGGAGGGGTCTTAGGCACTTCTGACAGGGTTGCTCCACTCGGCTTCATGGTTGAGGTGGGGGGGATCATTTAATTTCTCAGTTTCCTTACAGAGGAAGAGATTTACTTCCCCAAAAATCCTACTTGTGAGGAATAAGAAAAAAAGTTATCTGGGACTGCCCGGGAGTCCATGGCTAAGACTCTGCGCTTCTAATGAAGGGGACGCGGGTTCACTGATCAGGGAACTAGGATCCTGAGTGCTGGAACTGAGACCCAGTGCAGCCAAATAAGTGAATAAATAAAATCCCACATGCTGAGCGGTATGGCCAAAACAATATATATATATGTGTGTGTGTGTGTACTGTAAGGAAAAATACACAGGTGCCAATGAGTGGAAGAAGCTGGGAATGAGAGGCTTTGCCTTCTCCTGAGTGCACCATCGCACACAAGTGGAAGCTCAGGTGGTCTAGAAATGCTTGTGGCAAGAGCGGGTGAGCTGTCGGGGTGGTCTGCCCTGCCTGCTGGTGTGGAGACACAGGTTAACTCCTAGACCTGGCATATTCTACCCCACTTTGTCTAGCAGACTCCCTTACTCATCAGTTGTCAAAGAACTCAGAAGTTATATACTCTCAGAAAGGCATAGTTCTAACCCAGTAGGACTGAAATAACCTCATCTTAACAAATACCACCAACACCTTCAATTCCTATTATGATGGTTCTCAACCCCAATATACTCGAGGGATATGACGCTCCTATGACTCTGTGCTGATGATTCTGGGAGAGTGCATAAAAGTCGGGGTGCATAACATGATCTAGAATTTGGGAGGGCATGCACCCCCAGTTGAGAATGATGGCTCTATTACAAGATAGTCTTGTGGAAAAGACCAACTTTATTTATTTATTTATTCCCTTGCTAAATCATTGAAACACTAATAACTGAGTTTTTCATGAGCCCCCATCCACTTGTCATCAGTGTATTTAACAAAGATACCATCCTTTTGTACTTAAAGAAGTTGTTTCTCTTTGAGACTCCATAAAGGATTCTAAAGGCGAATAGGATCCTTGCAATTAAGGGAACTATAATGTAACAGGAAGATTTCTTATAGAAAAGAAACAATTGGAGGGACTTGCCTGGTGGTCCAGTGGCTAAGACTCCCTGCTCCCAATGCTGGGGGCCCGAGTTAGATCCCTGGTCAGGGAAGTAGATCCCACATGCCACATCTAAAGATCCCTTTACGGGGATCCCTTTTTAAGATGCTGCATCTTAAAAAAAAAAAAATCCCACATGCAGCTACTAAGACCCACTGTAGCCAAATAGATAAATAATTTTAATTAAAAAGATTCCCGGATATTTCTTATGTTCTTTTATGTTTGAAGAACACTGTTGTATACCATTCTGGTTTTTTCCCATGCACTTTTCATAGCAACATACAATTGTGAGTTAGAACAAGAGATTGTTATGATTTTAGAGGTTTTCACCAAGTAGAGAGTTGATTTGTTCCTTTAAGGCTGGATGGGATTTGTATGCAAGGCGTGGGCCAGGACAGAGTTCCAGGGAGATAAAATTGTTTATGCAAAGGGGGGAAAAAAAAAAGCAAATGTGAACAGAGATTAGAAAACTTTCTGAAGTCAAGGATTCATGAAGGGGAGTAGTAGTGATAAGGTTGAATAAACTCTGAAGAAGAGGCCAAAGTATTTACTCGGGAGGGCGGTGTTTTCTCTAATGTGCTATGATGAAATTTTGATATATTTCATTCCATCATCCCAAAGAGAAACAATTTTTAAGAAAGAAAAAGACCATATCTTTAACATTGTAATGATCGCAACTACCAGCCTGAGTGCCTGGGAGAAAATCAAGCTGTTAAAATAAATATGACCTGCAATTGCCAAATCTTTTATTATTTACTTGCTGCTTGTTCGTCCAGTTTGTCATCAGTTAATGTGAGCAGATGGGCTTCCCTGGTGGCTCAGACAGTAAAGAATCCGCCTGCCAATGCAGGAGACACCAGTTTGATCCCTGGGTCTTCTTCAGAGGGAAGACCTCCCTGGAGAAGGGAATGGCTACCCATTCCAGTACTCTTGCCTGGAGAATTGCAGAGGAGACTGGCGGGCTACAGTCCATGGGGCCGCAAAGAGTCAGACATGACTGAGTGACTAACACTTCAATGCTAGCAGATAAAAGTTTGGATCCTTACCATAGAAAAACAAATGGGGCAGGGGGAACTTACAAGCTGAGGAAATTCTACCCATTAAATGTTCTTTTCTCTATGAATTGGGGAAGGGTCACAAGGGCAGACCACCTTGGTTCAGCTCATGGAACATCAGACTTCCCAGAGAAAATGGATTAAGACCCACTGTCAACTGTGGGAAGTAAGGCCCGGAAAGGATAAAGGTGTGCTTTTAGGCAGATTACTTTGGTAACCATATACACACTGGGTTGTTGAAGGGAGCAACCAAAGACAAGAAGAAGATTACAGCAGTAAACAGCAGTAATCCAGACTGAAGATGGAGTAATAGGACCTTCTATCTAATCTACCCTGCTTTACGTTATACACATTCTTTTCACAGGCACTCCCTAAAACAATTATGTGAGGAAAGAAATGTCATTCAAACAAACAAACAAACAAAAATGGAAGTTTAATTTAAAAGGTGGCTCTGTGAGCAATTTTTTTTTGTATTCGTTTTTATTTATTTGACTACACCAAATCATAGTTGCAGCACTCAGGATTTTCAGTCTATTAGTTGCTATGAATTTTTTTTTTTTTTTTAAGTTGTGTCATGGGAACTCTTAGTTGCAACATGTGGGATCTAGTTCCCTGACCAAGGATGGAACCCTGGCACCCTACATTGGGAGCACGGAGTCTTAGCCACTGGACCACCAGGGAAGTCCTTGTAAGCAATATATATATTTTTTTAATTGACAGCACTTAGTGAGTGGTTGGTTGGTGGGCTAAAGAGCAGCAGGGGAGGGGAATCCATGGTGATCTCAAAGTTTTTGAACTTGGGCACTTGGGAGACAGTTGCTGCTATTAACAGATGCCTAGAGTAAAAGCTAATTTGGAGGGGGGTGTGTAATGGCAAGTTTTCTTTAACTTTTGCAATAATTTCAAAGTTAGAGAAAAGTTATACCAAAAGAGGGACTTCCCTGCTGGTCCAGTGGCTAAGAATCTACCTTCCAATGCAGGGGACACGGGTTCGATCCTGGCCCCTGGTCTGGGAACTAAGATCCCATGTGCTGCGGAGCAACTAAGCCCGTGCACTGCAACTACTGAGTGTGAGCACTGCAACTACTGAGCGTGAGCACTGCAACTACTGAGTGTGAGCACTGCAACTACTGAGTGTGAGCACTGCAACTACTGAGTGTGAGCACTGCAACTAGAGAAGTAAACGCACAGCAATGAAGATCCAATGCAGCCCTCCCCCGCCAAAAAAAAGATAAAAAAAATTTACATGGAATGAATCATACAAGATACTTGAGATAAGACTTTCACCCTTGTCTCAATTATGCCCTTCTTAAGAAAAGGCCACAACATAGGGCCACACAGTGCACTCAGCTATTACATCTTTCAAATCTCCTTCCATCTAGAAAAGCTCTGTGATTTTCCTTTACTTTCACGGCTGTGACATTTTTTAATATTACAGGCCATTCTGTAGGCTTGTCCCCCCGTTTGGGTTTGTGCATGGTTTCCTCCGTATTAGACCCCAGCGATACATCTCTGATCGGACTGTCACAGAAGTGACTGTTCTCACTGCATCAGCGAAGTGATTTATCTCATTACTTGTCATGTTAACTTTATGGTTTGATCTTAATCTGTATCTGGCAGTTTCCTATCTAATGACTAAAATACACTGTGAAGATTTGAAAGGGTGCTGGTTTTGTGGCAGTACCACCTGTGTCGTTGTATCGGACCCTGCACTTAGACGGGTCCCAGGTTTGGTTTATTTTTGTTCATTTCTTAGAAAGAGGGAGAAAAAGAAGGCGAAAAGAAGAATATACTCAACTTTAAATTTTTCTTAAATTATTATTTTTAAAAAATGTGTGTGTATTTGGCTGCACTGGGTCTTAATTGAGGTATGTATGATCTTCAGTCTTTACTTGCAGCACTAGAACTCAGCTGGGGCATGTGGGCTCTACTTCCCTGACCAGGCGACCCAGGACCCCTGCGTGGGGAGCATGGCGTCTTAGCCACTGGACCACTAGAGAAGTCCCTCCCGATTTTTTATTATTTATTTATTGACCCTGCTGCAGTGCTTGGAGATCTTATTTCCCCAACCAGAAATTAAACCCACTGCCCTTGGCAGTGAGAGCTCAGAGTCCTATTGGGTGAGCAGTCCCTTCAGTCTTGTCCAATTCTTTCTGAGCCTATGGACTGAGCCTGCCAGGCTCCTCTGTCCATGAGATTCTCCAGGCAAGAATACTGAAGTGGGTTGCCATGCCCTTCTCCAGGGAATCTTCTCGACCCAGGGATTGAACCTGAGTCTCTTAGGTCTCCTATATTGGCAGGCAGGTTCTTTACCACTAGTGACACCTGGGAAGCCCTCTAACCACCTGACAGATAGGGAATTCCCAACATTCAAGTTTTAACTTGTGACATTTGATTTGCCAGGATACCTAAGAGTTAGAAGAGTGAGACTAGGGCTTGGGAGGGAAATCTGGACAGGAGATCAAGGCTGGGGAGTTACATGCACAAAGGTGATGATTGAAATAGTAATCTCTCCAAGGGAATCAGAAAAGAGGAACTGGGGAACTAACTTTTAGGAACATGCACAGAAGCAGTATAGAAGGAGAAGGGGAGCCTGCAAAGCACCTAAAGGAATGCATTAGAGAGGGAGGGAAACCCAATGGTGCGGCATCACAGAAACCAAAGGAAAGGTGGTTTCATAAGGAAAAGAGACATCAGCCACGTGAGTGCTGCAAAGAATTTAAAGGAGATGTCTGACCAAGGAAGGAACCCTAGTTCTGATAACTAGCCACAGTGAAGACATCCTCTGTTCTTTCTTGTATGCATTGGACAACCATGGCAGGGAGGGATAGTTAGGACGTTGAGGATGGGGGTGGGGAGTGGTTAGGGCATAGTCTTGAAGATGGAAAGGGTACTGCCAAGGCCAACATCCTGGGTGTATAACCTGTGTGCGTGAGTGCAAGCTCTGTCATGCCCGACTGTTTGTGACCCCATGGACTGTAGCAGACAGGCTCCTCTGTCCATGGGATTTCCCAGGCAAGAATACTGGAGTGGGGTGCCATTTCCTACTCCAGGAGATCTTCCCGACCCAAGGATCAAACCTACATTTTCTGGATCTCCTGAATTAAAAGGCAGATTCTTTGCCACTGAGCCACCTGGGAAGCCCTTTAGAAGAGTCAAAGGCTTGGTTTAATGCTGTTGAAATTCTTTTTTTTTTTTTTCATTTGTTTTAATTGAAGGATAATTGCTTTACCATATTGGTTTGGTTTCTGCCAAACCTGGAGGACGGTATGGCAACCCACTCCAGTATTCTTGCCTGGAAAATCCAAGGGACAGAGGAGCCTGGCGGACTATACAGTTCATGGGGTCGCAAGGAGTTGGATAGGAGTCTAGCTAAGGCTGCCAAACATCAACGTGAATCAGCCATAGGTATACCTATGTTTTCTCCCTCTTGAACTTCCCTCCCATCTGAAATTCTTTCTAAGCATTTGGTCCCTTATGGGACCCTGCAAATTTATGTAGCTGCTTCTGAGTGACTCCCAAGTGTAAACTGTTCTTTCCTTTGGGAATATTTGTAAGTAGCAGGCATAGAGCGGTACCTTGTACCAGGAGCAAAGCACAGGTGAAATTTCACTTAGCGTTGGACACGTGTGTTGGCAGAGGATAGTGTATGGTGGAAGGAGATTACCGAAGCTGGGGAGGGAGGATAGATTTACAGACAGGGCCAGAGTGAACTCAAGGCCCTTGGGGAGGTAGAATTAGCCTTGGACAGACAGCGGGACAGGAGCAAAGTCGATGAAAAGACAGCTAAGGCCACGAAGGTGAGGGGACTGGCTGAGGACAAGCCAAGTGCCCACTGAAATTCTTGTCTGGAGGCTAGGACTTAGCGGACCTTAACGATCGATCTGGTTGGTAGAGAGTCCGCAGGACTCGACGCGAGGGCGCACGCCGCCGGGAGAGGCCTGCCACCGGGCGCAGAAGCGCACCCACGGCCCGGAGACGCCAGTCCCATCTGCCGGCCGAGCACGACTCGGGAACAAAGAGGCCTCGCAGGCCGCGGGGCAGGCAGCGCGTCCGGGCTGCGGGGCTGCCTGGCCTCGCGTTCCCTCCCCGCGTCTCCTCCGCTCTCCCCGCCCGCGGGCCGCGCGCCTGGGGCGGCGCAGGAAGGCCTCCGTGGGGCCGGGCACGTCCGCGCTGCCGCCCTCGCCGCCCCGCGCGCCTGGAGGATGAGCTGGCGGGGATTGGGGGGGGGGAGGGGGGGGGGGGGGGGGGGGGGGGGGGGGCAGGAGAGGGGAATTCCCTGGCCATCCAGTGGTTAGGACCCAGAACTTTCACTGCCAAGGGCCTGGGTTCCAGCCAGACTACTGGGGACTTTGTTCATTTCCTGGTGGGGGAACTAAGATCTCACAAGCTATGCAAAGGTAGGAGTTGAGGGGAAGAAAAGAAATCTCTGCTTCCTAAGTACAGGTAGAGGATGAATGGCAAAAGAAGATACCAGATATACATAATTCAGTCTTTAGGGCATTATGCTAGGTGGGATAAATCAGACAGAGAAAGACAAATATCACTTTTATGTGGAATCTGAAAAAAAAAAAAAAAAAACTGGTAAAAATGGAATGGAATGGTGGTTACCAGGGTCTGGGGGGTGGCAGATTAGGGGAGGTATTGTTTAAGGGTGTGTGTGTGTGTGTGTGTGTGTGTGTGTGTCCAGTCAGTCACTCAGTCATGTCTTGATTCTTTGGAACCTCACAGACTGTAGCCCACCAGGCTCCTCTGTCCATGGGATTTCCCAGGTGAGAATACTGGAGCGTGGTGGCATTTTCTACTTCAGGGGATTTTCCCCACCCAGGGATTGAACCCACATCTCTTGAGTCTCTTGCATCTCCTGCATTGTGAGCCGGATTCTTTACCATTGGGCCACTGTAATGATACATACATGCTTGCAACTATAGATGAGTAAGTCCTGGAGATCTAGGGCTCAGTACAGGGATTATGGACAACCATATTGTTTTATAAACAAACTTGTCAAGAGACTAGATCTTAATTCTTCCCACCACAAAAATTCAGTAGTCTTATGATGTGATCAAAGTGCTAGCTAATGCTCCAATGGTAATCACATTGTAACTGTATCAGTTCAACATGTTGTACAGTTTAAACTTACACAATATTATATGTCAAATGCATTTCAGTTTTTTAAAAAGTCCCATATAGGGACTTCCTTGGTGGTTGAGTGGTTAAGAGTCTGCCTTCCAATTCAGGAGAGTAGGTTCAATCCCTGGTCTGGGAATTAAGATCCCACATGCCCCGGGGTGACTAAGCCTGTGCACAGTGACAGCTCTAGCACCCCAAGGAAGAGACTGCATCGGGCCACAAGGAAAGATCCCGTATGCCACAACTAGGACCAGACAGAGCCAAAAATAAAATAAATTCATAAATAATTTTTTAATAAGTCCCATATTGCTGGAACCTTAGAGAATAAAATAGAAAACATACAACATTGTGCATACAAGTGACTTCACTCTCACCTCATCCCACAAAATATTAGCATTTAAATGGATAAGAGCTATAATAAAGGTGAATTCAAAATGCCAAGAGGAGAAAAAATAATCTCTTCTTCTCCAAAACTGGAGTGCCTCCCCATGCAGGACTTGCTTGGCAAGTCACAAGACTAGATTCCCCAAATCTGAGTGCCTGAAGGGACTCTGAGTGACTTTCCAGAGCTTCGTCATAGTGTAGTAAGTAATATGGGTCAGTGGTAAAGAATCTGCCTGCCAATGGGAGAGACGAGGGTTTGATCCCTGGGTGAGGAAGATCCTCTAGAGAAGGAAATGGCAACCCACTCCAGTATTCTTGCCTGGGAAATCCCATGGACAGAGGAACCTGGTGGGCTGCAGTCCTTGAGGGTCACAAAGAGTCAACAGGACTTAAAGACTTAGCAACAACGAATAATAGAATAAATAATAATAGCCACTGTATTGAGCAGGAGCTTGCATGCTCTGAGAGTTAGATCATAATCACCCTTTGAGGAAGTTTTATTATTCATGGCCCTCATTTTACAGTTGAGGACACTGAAGTCAGAGTGGTTTGTCTGATTCCTTGATACTCTGTAACAGATAGAATCTGTCGCTCTCTCCTTTACCCCTTTGCACCAGCAGAGAAAGAGTGTGAATATGAACATAATCTGCACTTTCCCTTAAATTCTAAACCCTTGTGTAAAAGGTCTTCCCAATCATAGCACAACACTGATGAAATAAAAAAGCAGCAGCAACCCACTTTTCATGTTTACTTCTATCTGGGTGCGCATATATCATCACGTGGTTTTCCCATGTCCTATTCATTAAGCTGGCCTGCATTTCCAGCCCCATAATTTCAGCTCACTCCTGCTGCTGCCGTTGGAGCCCCTGTTCTGGCCTTATCTCTGATGTTCAGTTCAGTTCAGTCGCTCAGTTGTGTCTGACTCTTTGCAACCCCATGGACTGCCGCATGCCAGGCTTCCCTGTCCATCACCAACTCCCAAAGCCTGCTCAAACTCATCTTTGATGTTAGTTATATACATATATTTGTCTTGCATCGCCCATCTGGGCCCCTGGCCTTGTGATGTTTTTAAAAACTGCTTTCACTATTCTTTCCGGAGTGGATGTGTTCTTTGCAGTTTCGTTAAGATAATGAACGCTTCTCTTAGCATCACTAAATCACAAAATGACTGAATTATCAAGCCAGAAGAGACCTTTGCTAGTGTCTACTCATCATTTTTTAAAATAATTTTATTTATTTCTTTATGGTTGTGCTGGCTCTTGTTGCTTCTCAAGCTTTTCTCTAGTTGTGAGGCACAGGCAGTGGCTTCTCTTGTTGCAGAGCATGGGCTCTGCTCTGCAGTGGGTGGGCTTCAGTAATTGCGGCTCCCAGGCTCTAGAGCGCAGGCTCAACAGTTGTGGCTCACTGGTTTAGTTACTGTGCGACACATGTGGGATCTTCGCTGATCAGGAATTGAACTTGCGTCTCCTGCTTTGGCAGGCAGATTCTTTACCACTGGGCCACGGGGCAGCCCTCTACTCATCATTTTAAAGAAGAGGTGTTCACTCAGCTAGTTGAGTCACTGAGGCTAAGCAAAGGCTAGGACACGGGTGTCAGTGCTGTTTCCTGCAGCCTCTGGAGACTGGTTGCTTCCTCGGCTCCAAGCTCTGGAGATGAGCACGGGTAATCCACCAGTGCCCTGAGATGAGCAGAAACTTCTGTCTCCTGGCTTTTCAGGATGATTGCTTAGCTAATCCTGAATTCTTGAGCAAAGTGGATTTTGCTTGTACTATTCTGCAGAATATCCTAATAAACTGTCTCTCTCTTTTTTTTTGGCCAGGCTGCCCAGCGTATAGAGTCTTAGTTCCCCAGCCAGGAATTGAAACCCAGGCCCTCAGCAGTGAAAGCACAGAGTCCTAACCAGTGGACTGCCAGGGAGTTCCCATAATGGGCCTGCACTGGCTCAGCATCTGACCCTCAGTAGTATGACAGAGAGAAAAGCAGGGACAAAGGAGCCCCTTTCAAAAATCCTACTATTTCATGCAGAAGGAACAGAGACTCCCTCTTCCTGGCCCAAGTCTTAAAGCTTCCTGGGAGCTGGCAAGAGGTTTATTTTATTTCTTCTTTCAAATGATTTAAAATTTATTTTAAAACCTTATCACAGGACTTCCCTAGTGATCCAGTGGTAAAGAATCTGCCTGCCATTGCAGGGGACATGGGTTTGATCCCTGGCCCAGGAAGATTCCACTTGCTGCAGAGCGACTAAGCCTGTGCGCCACAACTGCTGTGTCCGTGTGTCACAGCTGCTGAAGCCTGTGCTCCTAGAGCCCATACTCCGCAACAGGAGAGTAGCCCCTGCTCACCGCAACTAGAGAAAGACTACTCAAAGCAATGAAAACCAGTGTAGCCCCCAAATTAAATAAAAACCGAACAAAACAAAAACTATTCTGCATTTGTACTGTGGAATACTATGTACCGGAGAAGTAAAATGGCACCCCACTCCAGTACTCTTGCCTGGAAAATCCCATGGACGGAAGAGCCTGGTAGGCTGCGGTCCATGGGGTCGCTAAGAGCTGCTAAGCTCTTTCCCTTTCATAGGCCTCTCTGGTAGCTCAGCTAGTAAAGAATCTGCCGGCAATACAGGAGATCTTGTTTCAATCTCTGTGTTGGGAAGATCCCCTGGAGAAGGGAAAGGCTACTCACTCCAGTATTCTGGCCTGGAGAATTCCATGTGCAGGCCTTGGGATCGCTAAGAGCCGGACATGACTGAGCGACTTCACTTTCACTTTTCACTTTTATGCATTGGAGAAGGAAATGGCAACCCACTCCAGTGTTCTTGCCTGGAGAATCCCAGGGACGGGGGAGCCTGGTGGGCTGCTGTCTATGGGGTCGCACAGAGTTGGACACGACTGAAGCGACTTAGCAGCAGCAGCATACTATGTACCATTAAAAAAAAAAAAAAACCGAAACAAACCCTATCACAAACAACACAGGAACATCGTGACAGTTTATTGTCAGGATTTTTTGGTTTTTATTTTTAATTTTAAAAACTCTGTGTTATATTTCTATGTAACTTATATATTGCTTCAGTTCTGCAATTTGCTTTCCTTCTTTTTTGTAAAGTGTTACACATACACACATAGACATAGAGATGCAAATACCAAAAGTGTACAGTGTGATGAATTTTCCTGAACTGAACACACCCAGTTACTTGTTTTCAGATCAAGAAACAACATTTCCATCACCCCAAAAGCCCCCCTGCATAGACTTTTTTTTTCTTCCCTCTTTTCATAAATTTGCCTGATGTGAAATGGGATTTTTTAAAAAATTGTTTATTTTTAATTGGAGAATAATTGCTTTACAATATTGTGTTGGTTTCTGCCATGATGGACAGGGAGGCCTGGCGTGCTGCGATTCATGGGGTCACAAAGAGTCGGACACGACTGAGCAACTGAACTGAATGCATAGGTTTCAGTGCTGCTGTGTCAGTTTGTCTCACCCTCTCCTTCCCTCAAAATGGGATTTTTATTTGACTTGAAGATGGCACACTCTGCAGCTTCCTAGCATCCAGCATATGTACAACAGAAGAAATATTTCCCTTTTCATTGGAAAAAACCCTGATGCTGGGAAAGACTGAGGGCAGGAGGAAAAGGGGATGACTGAGGACAAGATGGTTGGATGGTATCAACGACTCAGCAGACATGAGTTTGAGCAAGCTCCAGGAGATGGTGAAGGACAGGTGAGCCTGGTGTGCTGCAGTCCGTGGGGTCACAAAGAGTTGGACACAACTGAGCAACTGAACAACAGCAGTCTTTTAAGGTCAACTTAAAGTCAAGTTCATTAAAAAACTCTGGTTGCTCAGGAGAGAGATTGAGTGTAGATCTGTACATATTTAAAGCTGGAAGGAATTTTGGAAAGAGAAACTTACAGTCAAGGCATTGGAGCTTTCAAGTGACAGACCCAGCACTGGAGCCCAGGCCTTCCAACAAACCACCATTATTTCTTATATTGTTAACGTCATGTATATAGCCATGGCCCAGATTGGAGAGACAGCAGGAAGGGCAACTTCAAGAAGATTTCCTTTAGATGGTTAAGTGATAAGGGCTTCCCAAATGCCACAGTGGTAAAGAATCCGCATGCCAATGCAGGAGATGCAAGAGATGTTGGTTCAATCCTTGGGTTGGGAAGATCCCCTGGAGAAGGAAATGGCAACCCACTCTAGTATTCTTGCCTCGGACATCCCATGGACAGAGGAGCCTGGTGAGCCACAGTCCATGGGGTTGCAGAGTTGGACACGACTGAGGGACTGAACACAGGCACATAGCTGAATAATAACGCTGTGGCAAACCTTGAACAAGCATTTAGGTGGGGACTTCTCTGGTGGTCCAGTGGTTAAGAATCCACTTGCCAATGCAGGGAACATAGGTTCAATCCCTGGTCCGGGAGGCTCCCACATGCCATGGAGCAAATAAGCTGGTGTGCCACAACTGCTGAGCCTGCATGCCCTAGAGTCTGTGCTCCAAAGCAAGAGAAGCCACCGCAATGAGAAGCCTGGGCACCCCAGCTAGAGGGTAGCCCACACTAGAGAAAGCCACCCCCACATCCCACAGCAACAAAGACCCAGTATGGCTAAAATTAAAAAAAAAAAAATTGTTTGGACCTAACTGCTTGATAAATAGATCCATTAGTTTTTTTTTTTTATTTTTATAATTCCTTTACATAATTTTGTTGTTTTCTGTCAAACCTCAACATGAAACAGCCATGGATATACATATATCCCCTCCCTTTTGAACTCCCCTCCTGTCTCCTTCCTCATCCCACCCCTCTTGGTTGATACAGGGCCCCTGTTTGAGTTTCTTGAACCATACATCAAATTCCATTGGCTATCTATTTTACATATGGTAATGTAAGTTTCCATGTTACTCTCTCCATACATCTCACTCTCCCCTCCCCTCCCCTCTCCCCATGTCCATAAGTCTGTTCTCTATGTCTGTTTCTCCACTGCTGACCTGTAAATAAATTCTTCAAAGTTCCATATATATGTGCATTCGAATACAATATTTATCGTTCTCTTTCTGACTCACTTCAGTCTGTATAATAGATTCTAGGTTCATCCACCTAATTAGAACTAACTCAAATGCATTCCTTTATATGGCTGAGTAATATTCCATTGTGTATATGTACCACAACTTCTTTATCCATTCATCTGTTGATGGGCATCTAGGTTGCTTCCATGTTCTAGCTATTGTAAATAGTGCTGCGATGAACAATGGGATACATGTGTCTTTTTGGATCCACTAGGTTGTTTTCTTTTTTATACCTAAGGTGAAGAAAGATCAGGCTCTTCAGTATCTTTAGTCCTATGTGTCAACAGATGTTCAGCTGGTACACCAGAGTCTATGATGTTTTTTACACAGACAAGAAAATTAAGTCTCAGACAGTAACTTGAGTTACTTTAAATAACCGAGTTAAGTCATCCAGATGAGGCTGACCCAGGTTTTATCTGGCCTGAAGCTTATACAACTGTCGGAGCCCTCTGTACATAAAATAATGCACAATTAGGTCAAGGGCTAAACTGGGTCGAGGGCTTGTTGAAGCCTATTCAAAGAGGAGTTCTGATTTTAAAAATAAAACTAGAAAAGGTGAGAACAGATAAGCATTTCGTTGTTGCTTAGTCGCTCAGTCACGTCTGACTCTTTTGCAACCCCATGGACTGTAGCCTGCCAGGCTCCTCTGTCCATGGGATTCTCCAGGCAAGAATCCTGGAGTGGGTAGCATTCCTTGCTCCAGGGGATCTTCCTGAACCAGGGACTGAATCCGAGTCTCCTGCACTGCAGGCAGATTCTTTACATCTGAACCACTGGGGAAGCCTGGAAAGATAAAAATAGGAAACCAGGGATGAGAAAGCACTCCTAGAAATATGAGTCCAGTTGGGTCATCTGCACACTTGGCCTCTCTAAGCAGGAAACTGAGAGTGGGAAGACAGCTCCTGTGCCTTCTCAGGGGGCTGGAAAGGGCTTCAGCATCCAAGTTGAGTTTGACTTCTGGCTCCACCACTTCCTAGCTCCATAATCTGGGTAAGTCACTTACCATTTACTATCTCTGGTGTTATGGCAGCAGTAAAACTCACGCTCCACAAGATCGTGAGGGTTATACAAAGGGATGTCTGAGATATCAACAGATGAAAGTGTCTGCTCGACAGCAGGCATGCACACTCTCTGAATCTCCCTCTTTCCTCTGTTCCCACACAGATATGTACATTTGGAGACGAAACAAATATAGACGAACTGGTGAGTGGAGTTTCCTTCTTGTGTGGGTATAAATAAATGCACATATATGGCAAGCAACTGTCTACGAAAGATGTAAATCAGACCAAGTTGGCAGATATCTGGTTGGTGTCTCGTCTTGGTGCAGCACCTAGCTCGGTGTCTATTTTCAGGGGTTCCCAATTATCCACAGACCAAGGTCGAAACTCCTTATCCTGGTATTTGAAATTTCCTGAAATCTCAACTTAGTCCTTCTGGAACTTCCCTGCAGGTCCAGTGGTTAGAACTCTGCTTTCATTGCTGAGGGCCCAGGTTCAATGCCTAGTTGGGAAACTAAGATCCTGTAAGCAGTGTGTCCGAAAGAAAAAAAAAGGATTCAACTTAACCTTCTGACACCCGCCTCGCTCCCCGGGACCCAACTCAAACCAGTCTTCTAACCAGACTGGTTTCTTCACTGATCTTTAAATACCACCAGGGCCTCAGGGAAAGCCAGGAATTGTCTTTTCTCTTGACAGTCCTGGATCCTACCCATCTTTTACTGGTGCCCTCTCCTGCAGGGGAGGGCAGGAGACTGATCCCAGGCCCTGGGAATTGCAGTCCTCCCATTTGAACCATGCAGTCAGGAATTAACCATGCACTACCTTATTTTGTTTTATAGCTTTTAGGGAGTTTGTTTTTCCTTCCAATTGCGTTGTAAGTTCAGTGCAATGTCATGGAAATAACATCAGACCGAAAGCAGAGACTTGGCTTCTGTTTCTAACTTTCTGTGTAACCCCAGGGCAAATTAACTCAGAAGTCAGGGTACTGGATAGGGAAATTCTTAACTCCTTTTCTTAAAAATTAGGACCTGCTCCTCAAGCCCCCAACTCAGTGATACGCAAGTTATAATTTAATAAAAAAAAAAAAATCCAATCATTTGTTGATGACTTAGGTCCACAGTCAGTATTAAGCTAGGATGAGAAAAGGAGACCAAAACACAGAGCTTGCTCTCAAGAAATTTGCAAGATGGGATTAGATGCACATACTCACTTGTGGAATTTACTGAATGAAGGGTCAGGAGCTAAAAGGTCAGAAATTAGTTGGGTATTTGACATTCTATCTAGCAGTGGCCTTTGTCTCCCCATTGCACTGAATCCCAGCTTTTCCCCTACTCAAGCACCCCACCTTGGGCACTCTAAAAGCGCAGAGCTCGGAGGGTCCCTGCTTGGCCCTCCCTCTGGCACACAACCTTTTCCCCTTGGCTTAGAACTCAGCTGTGGGGCTCTCAGCCTGGGGAGGTCCCAGCCAACAGAATCCCCCAGCCTCTACCCTTCCAGCCACTATCTGCGTGGAGCCTGAAGTCACTCCTTCAAAGCTGAGCCTGGCCCAATAAGTTAATCTGGCTGCAATATCTGGAGGGAAGCACCAGGAGATAGGACTTAAGAAACCCAGCACAATGACTAGCCCAGAGTAGTTTCTTTGATGGCTTTATTATATGCAAAGCGCCAGTTCTACCTCTTTCTATATTAACTTGGTTCATCCTCAGATTATTTTCCATCTACAGATGAAGGGCAAGAGGCAGACAGAAATCACATGGCTTGCCCAAGACACCTAGGAGGAGGAAGGGCTCGGCCTGGGGCCGTCTGCCTCCAAGTCTTCTCTTCCAACCTCTGGCTCAAACTGTCTCCCATAAAGGTTTTCTATTCTGCTAGCTCTGATCTATTTCCTCAGCTACCCTGGGACAGACAGGAGGTAGAGGACAGATACACTTTCCCCCGGGGAGAGGAAGATCTAGAGGGTATTAACTGATAACCGAGGCTGGAACTACCGGTTCAGGGTAGTCAGCCTGACCCTGAATAGCAGGCAAGGATGGGGCAGACAGAAAGGCCCTGGCCACCGGGAGGTCTGGTCTTGGCTCCGGCTCTAGGAAATCTTTTCACCTTTTGAACCTCAGGTTTTCCCCCACCTTCAGAGTAAGAGAAAGGGAAGGGAGGTAGGCTGGGTGAGCTAGCTAGCGGGTCCCTCTCATGTTCGGGTTACGGAGTGGTGATGAACGGAGAAGTGTGCGAAGACTGTACAATCAGGTCTGTGTGCAGGAGGGCGTCTCCGCTGGTGGAGGCAGGAAGGCGGTGTGTCCGTGCAGCCTTGTGAGTACGCAGGGCTGCAGCCGGGACAGGAAACTTGAGAGGCTCTGCCGAGTGGGGGCTTGGGGGCGAGGAGTCGGGGGCGAGCCCAGCGGCCGGGCTGCGCCGGGAGGCTGCGCGAGGAGGAGCAGCCACAGTGGCAAAGTCACTGGGAGGCCTAGCGCAACGATCTCCGGGCTCGGGGCCAAAGCGGGGCCCCAGCCGGGCCCGAGGAGGCGCGGGCGCGGGCCGTGGCCCAGGCGGGCTGGAGGGAGTGAGGGAGGCGAGGCCGGGCCCGCCCTCCCCGCCGCCCCTGCCCTCGCCGCCCAGGCTCGCGCAGGCTCCGCCCACAACACGAGTCACGTGTGCGCCACGCACCCTCCCTCTGCCTGGGCTGGGGGCGCGCGGGCGGGCTGGCAGGCCGCGGGGTCCCCAGGGAGGAGGCTCCGGGGGCGGACTGGGGACTGGGCCCGCCGCCCGGACCCGGCTAGAGCCGGCGGACGCCGCGAGGGGAAGGGCCGATGGCCTGGGGCGGGGCCTGTCGCTAAGGGCGGGGCCTGTTGCTGAGGCTGGCGCAGGAAACGGGGCGAGGGGGCCGGTCCTACCGGCTGCCAGTCGGAGACTTGTTTACTCCTGGCGGGGGAGCTTTAACCCGAAGGGCGGGAGAGCGGCAGGGAAAACGCGGAGCTGGCTCTGCGAGCCGCCGGAGCGGGAGTGGGGCGGAGGAGGGGCGGACGGCGGGGCTGACTGCGGCGAAGGTGCCAAGACTGCAACGTTCCTGGAAGGGTCTAGCCAAAGACGGCCAGCGCAGCTTTATTTTTGTTGTTGGTTTGGGGAGGGTGTGTTTTTCTAATTTCCTAGCCTATATAGGTCTCCTCCACTCCCCGCAGCCCGTCCCCCCCCCCCCCC
>SJYT01081629.1:357450-436895 GCA_006410635.1 Cephalophus harveyi | reverse complement strand
CCCCCCCCCCCCCACACACACATACACACACACTCACATACACACTCACTCACTCGCCGGCAGTCCTTTCGGCCCTGAAATTCCTTAAACCTAGACTGGGCTCCCCTCCCTGGAGGAGGGGCTGTGCGGACGTGCTCCTAGGGATCGCTGCCTTAAGAGGTGGATGCCTGCGTGCGTTTTGTCCCGGAGCGGGTCTCTGCCACTTCTCAGTCCAGGAAATGATTCAGTTGCAGGATCGTCATGTATTTTGTGTGTCTGCGTGGGGCCACAGTTACACAAGTTAATTTCGGCTTATAGTCTAGGCATTGCCTCTTGAACTTTATTTTTGCAATTTGTACGGTAGATGAAAAAAGCCTTTGGTAAAATGTAAAGTGCTCTATAAATGTATCCATATAAAACTAAGAGGACGGAGGGCACCGTTTCACTGCTTTCCTCAACTAAGTCAGTTTTCCATTATCTGAAAGATCACCTGGTACCATACAGAGACACTGTAACATATCACTTAATATTGTAACTAGTAATTGCCAGGTAACCATTTTATACTTGAGGAACTGAGGCTCAGAAAGAAGTGGCAAGTCAAAAATCACCCAACTGATAAACGAGCAGAGGAACATGAGTCCTTTGACTCCCAAATGCTGTCTTCCCCTCCCTCCCTCCCGTTTCTGTAGTGGAGACAGGTAACGACTCTCTCCAGCATTTATTCCTCTGGGGACGTCAGTCCTCTATTGCTTGTGGTTTGATTTAGCCTCGAAAGCCTAGTAAACCATCCCTCTGGCAGCAGTAGTCCAAAGTGGGGCATTTCAACTAAGCAGAATCAATTAGAGGCTCTCCCTGGAACGAATATGTGAATACTGAGTTAGTTTTGTTTTCTGCTGGTGTTGCTGAATGGGGATGTCAGAGTTGGTAGCTGCCAGCAACAGGATTCCCAAGTGTATGAAGGAAGCTGTTTTTATTGGGGGTGGGGGGCTATTTTGAGATAGGAAAGAAAGGGACTCCTAAGAAGGGACAAGCAGAAAGAAGAGATTTAGAGTACACACCCTGACAATTTTGTTTAAACCTGAGGTCTGGCTGTGCCCGTGGCCAGTCCAAACTCCTGGATTTCCCAGTTCAGTGAGCCAACAAATTCTCTCTCTCTGTCTTTTTTTTTTTTTGCTTAAGTTAGCATGAATTGAGTTCCTGTCACTTGCCTCCAAAGAGAGGCTTGACTAATAAGTTTGGCACAATATTATTTCTTTATCCTTCAGAAAATAATGGAAGTTGGGTGCTGGCCACAACTATCACTTCTTCAGCGTTCTAGTTCCCATGAGTCATACCAAATGTGAGTCCCATGGATATGGGTAAACAGAAGAAAATAGAATTCTTCTTCAATATTATTGTATGGTGAACAGGACACCAGCCAACAAACCTGAATTCAGAGTTGGGTAGATAACATTTAACCTTGGGCTAGTGTGACAGTCTGAATCAGGGAGAGGATAAGATTGAGGGTTGTTTTTTTTTTTAATATCTATATATTTATTTGGCTGCATCAGGTTTTAGTTCTGGTACTTGGGGTCATCAGTCTTCCTTGCAGCATGCCGTTCTTTTTTCAGTCGTGGGTTCCACGTGGGGTATCTTTTAGTTGTGGCATTCGAACTCTTAGCTGCGACATGTGGGATCTAGTTCCCTGATCAGGTATCGAACCTGGGCTCCCCGCCTTGGGAGCACGGAGTCTTAGCCACTGGACCACCAGGGAAGTCCCAAGATTGAGATTTTTGAGATGAGATTATTAGAAGGATTTTAGTGAAATGGTAAAGAAAACGAGTGGGTCTGATACCAACTACTGTATTAGTGGGTTCAAGCTGAAGTGTTGGAAGGGTAGTGGTCAGTTTTTGAGGAACAACATAAAAGCTGGTCAGTGGTCCAAGGACAGCAGGGAGGAATCCTCCTTCCCATCCTTTGTCAGCTGCTCTAAGCTGTCTGGGGATAAAACTGTGGAGGCCCCAGAGAGCCTGGAACTGATCTGATACTAATACTGCTGTCATGAGATGAAGAAAAGAGAAACATTAAAATTTCAGTGTATACAGTACCAATCCCTTGCCACTCCCTAATTTCAAGGGAGAGGATTCTTGGCTGGCTCAGTCAGCTGCCAAATCTCCCTGACAAAGTTAAGAGACCAAACTCAGGAGCAGCCTCTTTCTTCACTTGAGGAAGAAGAAAGAGGAGAAGGGGTAAAAAGGAGACAAGAGAACAAGGGGAGGACAGTGGAAGACAGAAGGAGGAGAAATTGGGGACAGAAGCTTGAAAAGAGGATTTTTGGAAGTGTCACTGTGTATGGTGAGATGAAATTCCTCCTTGGTTTCCTCCTCAAGAAAATGTTAGCAAAGACTTGCATTATTTTTAAGGCTTTTTTGAACTGAATTGGTTTTTCTCCTGGCTGTGTCACCCAGGTTTCATAAGACTGTCCTCTGCATTTCTTCACCTCTCTGGCTCACTGAGAGTAATATCGCGTCTCACCTCCTGCACCTTTCCCAGTAGCAAATCAGAGTGACAGTGAGAACTATCATTTATCAAGTGGTGGGTTAGCATGTTGGCCATGAGGCCAACGGATGCTAAAGTACATCATAGTAATGATTTTCCAGTCATTTTTGGCTCTTAGTACTCATGTCAAAGAAGCTTAGCAGATTATCAGCTAGTGAATTTCCAAACTTCTCTTTGGGTAGTTAGTTTGGATCAGGAGATCAGCCATGAAGGAAGAAGAGAAATATCAGAGGGATGGCACTAGCTGGTTCAGAATCCAGTGGTTAAGAATCCAGGGGACATAGTTTCGATCCCTGCTCTGGAAAAGTTCCACATGCAGTGAAGCAAGTAAACTCGAGCATCACAACTGTTGAGCCTGTGCTCTAGGGCCCATGCACCGCAATTACTGAGACCGCGTGCTGCAGCTGCTGAAACCTATGCATCCCGGAGTCCGTGCTACACAAGAGAGGCTACTGCAATGAGAAGTCAGCACAGCACAACTAGAGGGTAGCCCCAGTTCGCCGCAGCTACAGAAAAGTCCACACACAGCAAAAAAGACCCAGGGCAGCCAAAAAATTAATTAATTAATTTAAAAAATAAAACAAAAACCCTAGGATGGTCTGGGAGTGGATAGAGGTCTGGTTCCTATATATGGCAGATCTTCACTCCCACGTTTGGATGCTAAATGGCTGAAAACCTAGGTGCTAGCCATTTCTCTTACCTTCGGGAATCATTTCAGGCTTGTCAGGGGTGATCTGAGAGGCAATCAATTACACTGTCAGATGGAGAAGGTTGAGATTTGGTGGTTCAACAATTTATAAATGAGAAGATTGTGAATGGCCATGTTGAAAACAAGTATTGGCAAACTGGAGTGCTCCCAGGTGGATAACGCAAAAGGGTAATTGAACAGGATTTTGTTAACTCACAGGATTTCTGCTCTAATATATTGGGATTATTAAGGCGGGATGTGGCCTAAAGCTAGAGGAATTGTAGGTTAAGAGAATCACTATGGTGATTATATGCATATATTATCAAGGTAAGATTATGGGTTTCACAGGCAAGTATTGGCTTGACTTTCTTCAGAAAACCAAAGATCAGGAAGGTTCACTCCTTTCATCTAAATTAGTTTAGGCAGGTCTATGGAAAGAGGTCTGTGATGAGAATTGGACCATAAAGAAGGCTGATGCTTTCAATTTATGGTGTTGGAGAAGACTCTTGAGAGGCCCTTTGACAACAAGGAGATCAAACCAGTCAATCCTAAAGGAAATAAATCCTGAAAGTACTGATGCGGAAGCTGAAGGTCCAATACTTCGGCCACCTGATGCAAAGAACTGATTCATTGGAAGAGCCCTTGATGCTGGGAAAGATTGATGGCAGGAGGAGAAGGGGACCTCAGAGGATGAGATGGTTGGATGGCATCACCGACTCAATGGACGTGAATTTGAGCAAACTCCCGGAGATAGTAGAGGACAGGGGAGCCTGGCGTGCTGTAGTCCATGGGGTTGGAAAGAGACACAACTGAGTGACAATAACAACAACATGGAAAGAGTAGAAACTTTCTGTCCATAAATGATTTCAACTTTAAAAAAGTAAATTTGGAGGAGAATCTAAGTGTCAGATCTTGCAATCTATGCTGAAAACAAGAGGGAATTCAATAGTGTCCTTCAATCTCCTTTAGCCTCTAAAGATTTAGAAATCGGTCTTGTGAAGTTGAACATCCCACCAGGTCGTGATAGAGGCCAAGCTGTGATGGATGTACAAAACTGTGCTGACTGCAAATAGAGTAAGATGTCTGGTACAAATAAGGAACAGTGTCTGCTGTTTAATTCAAAAGAGCCAGAAATTGTCATCCAATGACTGGCAGCCTTTAAATTGCTTTTTAAAACTGGCTTTTATAGTTGGGGTTTTGTCTAATTGGTATATGGATTTATGGACTGAAACAAACAAAAATTTTCTTTTTATCATTTTTGTTTGTTAAGAAGTCATTCAGTTCATGACGCCCAGTCCTGGGCAATGGTTAGTTAGCACATCACTGGTGTGACCTTGTGGAGGTTGTTAGCCTGGCCCAGTGCTCCGTGGTGCTGTCGTCCCATGGCGTGTATGCTGGGTTCAGATCTTCCTGTGCCCTTTGCGTGTCGGTTGTCCAAAACTGTGGTATTCCCAGATGATCATTCCGCCTTGGAGGAGGCAGCCAGGCTCTGAGTCATTTAATTAATCTATTTAGCTGAGCTCGGTCTCAGTGGCAGCACTCGAACTCTCAGTCTTGGCATGTAGGATCTAGGTCCCTGCTGCTGCTGCTGCTGCTAAGTCGCTTCAGTCGTGTTCAACTCTGTGTGACCCTATAGACGGCAGCCCACCAGGCTCCCCCGTCCCTGGGATTCTCCAGGCAAGAACACTGGAGTGGGTTGCCATTTCCTTCTCCAATGCAGGAAAGTGAAAAGTGAAAGTGAAGTCACTCAGTTGTGTCCGACTCGCAGCGACCCCATGGACTGCAGTCTACCAGGCTTCTCTGTCCATGGGATTTTCCAGGCAAGAGCACTGGAGTGGGGTGCCATCACCTTCTCTGTGACTGGGGATCAAACCTGGGTTCATTGGGAGTTCAGACTCAGCCACTGAACCACCAGGGAAATCCCTGAGCCACTCTTAACCATCTGGGTAGTCTGGGTTGCGGCAGACACACCTGTCTTGGGCAGGAGTTTGGTCTCACAGAAGAATAAGGAAGAGGGCAGAATACTTATGTGGGGCTAGTGAAGAGAATGGTTGGTATTTGAGGGGATGAAGGTTAACAGCTTAACAAAATGAAACTCTGGTGAACTCTCCAGAGAAAAGCCCACTAACCCCTTCTCTGGGAGGCTGGGGAGGGGATGAAGTACTACTGCCATGGGAAGGAGAATAAAAATAGAAGGCTTGGGACTTCCCTGGTGGTCCGGTGGTTAAGACTCCAGGCATCCACTGCAGGGGACACAGGTTGGGTCTCTGGTCAGGGACCGAAGACCTCCCTTGCTGCCTGGCACAGAAAAAACTTACAAACAAAAGGCTTCAGAGCAACATGGGGCAAAAAAGTAACAACTGGTTTTTGTTTCGTTTTGTTTTTAAGGGCATCTAGCAGCTTGTAGAATCTTAGTTCTGCAACCAGGGATCGAACCCAGGCCCCCTGCTGTGGAAGCTCAGAGTCCTAACTCCTGGACCAGGGAATTTCTGAAAAGTAATTGTCATTGATTGGAACCTAAGAAACTAAAATAAGGAGTGGCCTGGGTGCGCATTCACAGTACACAGTTTTCTGGCACTTCTTGGCTTCTTACTGTTTGTTGGGCCTTTGGTTGATCTCTCTTTTCTCCCAATCTGTTTTTCTACTCATGTTTGTTATTGAGGGTGCGAGATAACTTCACTCCTAACCCCACTGGGGTGGGACCCAGTCCTCTTTTTCCCTTTCGGAGTCTAAGTTTTCCTGTCCTTTCCCACCTAATTTAATGTTGCTCGTCTCTTAAACAGCTCTGTGTTTTCTCATGGAGTGAGAAAGCTGGCTGCTTCTGCCCACTTTAAGGACTTTTTATGAGAAGACTCTTTTTTTTTTTTTTAACAAAGGTTACACTGTGAAAGCCAAATGGAGAAGGGCTCCCAGTGAGATTGAGAGTGGTTCCAATAGTATTAATGTTGGTTGAGTTGACTGAACTGCTTTTTTCACCACGTGGTATTTTCCTGTACTTGGTCTGCTTCAGAGTGAGAGCCATGCCTAGATTATCTTAAGCCTGTGCAGAATTTTTTTGCTTGGCCTCTCATTCCTCTGGTCTCAGTTACTTAGCATCTCCCCTGGGGCACAGTGGAGAATGAAGCAGGAGTTGGTCCACCCCCAAATCGGTACTGTTCTGGATTTTATCTTCCTGCCCTCAACAGTGAGATAAACAGACTTTTAATCCTCATTTTTTATGTACTCACTAGAAAGCAGACAGGGTTGTTCCAGAGTGGATTTCCTGTGTCATAGAAATCACAGAAGCATAAAAGGGAAAACCAGATGTGCACAGAAAGCCTGCCTGGGCTTATGCATTCTTTCATACCCAGTCACAGGGCTTTCTGGTCTGTGTTCCTAAAGCCAGCTCATTTCTTCCCCATTTTGAATATGTACTCCTGCTCATATTCCTAGTTTCAGAGCTGGGAAGAGATAAGCAGGAATCTGGGTGTTTATGGACTGGGGTGTGTCTGTGGGTAGCTTACACACATGGGGGCTTGTTTGCTCAAAAATATGGCTGTGCAGGGTTTTCCCAGGTGGCTCAGTGGTAAAGAACACATCTGTTAATGTAGGAGACGTCCATGGGGTCACAAAGAGTTGGACACGGCTCAGCTACTAAACAACAACGTGGCTGTGTAGATCTAAGCAACTACTCCAGGTGTATCCTTAAACTCTGAACAGCCTACTTGCAACCTATCAATCCTTTCTGTTCAATGAAATACAAAACCCAGCTTCTCCAGGATAGCTTTACAAATTGGGTAGATTAGAGAGAAGATGCCAATTGCCACAGGCCTACCTACAAGTGACTTTCTCTTTAGAGTTCCTAAATCTTATACATTTTAACCTGAAAAGCTTAAAATAGGAGTTTTTGTCACTAGGAAACATTGTGACATTTTCTCAATCAAAAGAAAAGCATCAAGTCTGCTACAGTTGCAAAATTGGCAGTATTATCCTTTTCATTTGAAACTCATAGCTAGTTTGAGGTTGAGGTATGGAAGCTGAGTTTCAAACTGGGTAGCACAGAGGTAACAGAAGTCCCTGGTCTAAGTGGGTGAGAAGCAGGGTGGCAGAGCAGTTGAGCAGCTGGTATCCTGATGGTGTATAGCTGGTATTCCCAAGAGACTCAGTTCAGTTCAGTCGCTCAGTCATGTGCGACTCTTTGCAACCCCATGGACTGCAGCATACCAGGCCTCCCTGTCCATCACCAACTCCTGGAGTTGACTCAAACTTAAGTCCATTGAGTCGGTGATGCCATCCAGCTATCTCATCTCTGTTGTCCCCTTCTCCTCCTGTCCTCAATCTTTCCCAGCATCAGGGTCTTTTCAAATGAGTCACATTAAAGTAGTGGATACCTGTCCTTGATTCATGATTCTTTCTTTTTTTAAACAAATCATTTATTGATTTATCTTATTTTTGGTTGTGCTGGGTCTTCGTTGCTGCGCTTGGACTTTTTAGCTGTGGTGAGCAGGGGCTACTCTCTCGTTGCTGAGCATGGGCTTCTCATTGTGCTGAGTGCTCTTGTTGCAAAGCACAGGCTCTAGGGTGCACAGCTTCAGTAGTTTTGGCACAGGGTCTCATTAGTTGTGGCCCTCAGGCCCTGGAGCATGCAGACTTCAGTGACTGCAGCATGCAGGCTCAGTAGCTGCAGCCTGAGAGCTTTAGAGCACAGGCTCTGTAGTTGTGACTCGTGGGCTTAACTGCTCCTCAGTATGTGGAATCTTCTCGGGTCAGGGATCAAACCTATATCCCCTGCACTGGCAGACGGATTCTTTACCAGTGTGCCACCAGGGCAGTCCTGTGATTATTTCCGGAATGCCTACAATATGATAGACACTGTTCTAGAAGCTGGGGATACATAAACAAAGCGACAGTCTCTACTATCCTTGAACTTACAGTCGATGAATGGAGACAGCCTGTTAGGTGGTGATAAGTGCTAAGGGGGAAAATAAAGCTAGGCCAAGGGATGGTTGGGTGGTGCTGCTTTAGATAGGTGAGGGAGGGAATGTCTTTCCCATTAGAGTGCTTTTGAGTCAAGTGACAGCGCTGCCCATGTGGATACCTGGAGGAAGATCTGTCCAGCCCAAAGGAATAGCTTTGAAAAGGCTGAATTGGAAGTGGGTCTAATGAAGGGCAAGGGGGCTGGTGTGGCTGGCATTGGGAGAGCCAGGGAAGTGTGGTAGGTTTTGGGGCCAGAGAGTTGACTGGAGACCTTGTAGTGAGGGAAGCGGGAAGCAGTTGAAGGTTCTGAGCAGAATGGTAATATGATCTGACTTAGGTTTTGAAAGGATCACTTTGGTCGCTGTGGTGTTGAGTCGAGTGTAGAGAGGCAACCAAAAAAGCGAGGAGAGGACTTCCCTGGTGGTCCAGTGGTTGGGAATCTGCCTGCCAATGTGGATAGGAGTCTATTTTAGAAATCCAGCTCAGGGAGATGGTGGTCCAGCTAGGGAAAGAGGGCTGGAAATGGAGAAATGTAATTGATTCTGGATATATTTCAGCAATTTTCTGGTGGGTTTGATGTGGAGTATAAGAAAATAAAAGAAGTTAAGGATTAAAGAAAGGACTCCAAGGTTTTGCCTGTCTCTTTGTTTCCTGAGCAACTAGAAGGATGGAATTGCCACTTACTGGAATGGGGAGAAGCTAACTGGGAGTGAAATTGGAAGTCTGACTTTGGACATGGACCTTTGAGATACTATCTGACATCCAAGTGGAGGTGTCAAGTAGATCACTGGTGTTCAAGAAGCCAGGATAAGTGTCAAATGAGGCTCTGGTGGAACCCCAAAACTGAGTTCATTCCATAGGCTGCATCCAAATATTAATAAATGGTTAGAAAGTCTTCACCAGTCCTGACATCTTGCGGGCATCTGAGGCATGCTTCCAACTAGTAATTGCCTGGACTATGGATGGAAAAGCTCTAGTTACTCCCCAAAGTTCAACAAGCAACTCATTATTCACCAGTGTTTATCAGGTGCCCACCTCATGCCAGGTACTCTGCCAAATGCTGGGTGTTGCATGGAGACAAGACACACTCCTTGTCTGCATAGAATGTTCAGTACTTTAAAATATATATTTTAATTTATTTGGCTGTGCTGGGTCTTAGTTACGGTACATGGAACCTTCGATCTTTGTTGCAGCATGCAAACTTTTAGTCATGGCATGTGGGATCTAGTTCCTTGACCAGGGATCAAACTCAGGCTCCCTGCATTGGGAACATGGAGTCTTAGCCACTGCCAGAGAAGTCCCTAGAATGTTCAGACTTGTGGGAGATTGGACAAGGGAATGGAGATTTCAGAATGATGCTGTGTTGACGGTAAGGTGGGGTGAGTAGAGGTACTACTGGAGTTAAAGGACAGGCAGGTAATCCAGCCTTGGGGAGGCCAGAGAAAGTGCTGTCTAAGCTGACTCCTGAAGAATGGGCAGGAATAGTAAGATGAAGAGATGAGAGAGACGGATGGAGAGTATTCGAGGCGGTGAAAACAGCTTGGGTCAAGCAACGAGAAAGTCTGTTCAGGCAAAGGACAGAAGTTCAGTTTAGTATGTATAGAGTGCAGAGCGAAGGGGGTGGAGGCAGAGAGAGGCAACTAGTGGCTGGAGAACTAATTAAGAGCCCCACCAGGAACGATCTTAATGAGCAATGCTGGGACTTTATTATAAAAGCTACAGGAAGCCTTTGAGGAGTCTGGAGCAGAGCAAAGAGGCGGGTGTAAAAGCATGGACTGGAGGGAGGCAAGCCTGGAAACAGTCATCAGGTGATGGGAGACAGTGGCAATTTCAGATTCACCCTGAAAATCTCCTATGAATGTGTCCATAGAATATGAGAAATAAGAGACAAGTCCTGAGTCTGCTTTGCTGAACCTCAGCTTAATGAGTGGTAAAGAATCCACTTGTCAATACAAGAGACTTGAGTTTGATCCCTGGGTCAGAAAGATCCCCTTGAGGAGGAAATGGCAACCCACTCCAGTATTCTTGACTGGGAAATGCCATGGACAGAGGAGCCTGGAGGGCTACAGTCCATGGGGTCACAAAGAGTAGGACATGATTGAGCAAGCACTGTTCTAACAGCGCTGAGAAGCTAATGACTTTGAAGGGGAGGAGGTACCAGAGGACTACTTTTTTTTTTTTTTTAAATGTTTGCTTGTTGTATTTGTTTAGTTTTGACTGCACGGGGTCTTTGTTGCTGTGAGTGGCTTTTCTCTAGTTGTGGTGAATGGGACTGCTCTCCAGTTGCGGTGCTTGGGCTTCTCATTGTGGTGGCCTCTGATGTAGACTACAGGCCCTAGACCAGAGTTCAGTAGTTGTGGTGCTTGGGCTTAGTTGCCCCAAGGCATGTGGAAAAACCTCCCGGACCAGGTTCAAGGAATCAGACCGTGTCCGCTGTATTGGCAGGTGGGTTCTGAACCACTGGACCACCAGGGAAGTCCCCAGGTGCCTACATTTTAATAGGGGGTCAAGCTGTGGGAGAAAGCAAGGTGAAGGGCAGTTCTCGGATGGGACAGTCTCCAGGGAGGGTAAGCTCTACTTTGGGGGTACCGCTGGTGGTTGGAGTTAGGGGAGGGAGCCAAGATTGGAAACCAACCAGTTATAATCTTTCTAAGCACATCCTGCTTTGTGTCTGGTGTGCTATGGGGTGTGTTCAGGACTGGGCCAGGAGACTGAGTGCTGGGTATGTGTTTGGGAACGGATGTTTGTGAGGGAAAGTTCAGAGTCTGTATTAATGTGCAAAACTCTGGAATGCATACTGACAAGTACATACCTGCAGTCAAAGGGGATATTCATTCAATATATGCAGTAAGAGAGCACATGCCTTTGGATGACCTGTCTCAAACAGAACAAGCTCTGGGTTCTGTGCAAATTTAGAGACCCGTGGCTCACACTGCACACAGCAGGCACTGACATAGCTGTCAAATGAATAATTGTTTCCGTTTTATTAAAGTTCAATCATTTTCAGAAATATATAGGTTAGGTTACAAGTTTGAACTGGATGTTTTAAGAAAAATAAACTCACAGCCAGGCACCGACATCCTTTTATAAAGGGTAGCAGTTTAAAAAGACTGGAATAGACTTTACCTGGAGTCCTATCTGGTGTCAAAAGTGTTCACTATTTCAATTCATTCAACAAACATTGGCAGAACACCTCAGCCAGGTAGCACCTGGTGTTGCTGGACTCAGTTTCCTCACTACCTTGGTCTGGGTGCTGCAATTAAAGCTTAATTATATGCTATCTGGTATTGTTCCTTAATTATTGCAAGTGCAGTCATTTACTTCCAACTGTGCTGGATGTCCCTTGGGGGCAGGGACTATTTTATAAATGTCAGGATCGGGGAGGGACTTGGCAGAGAGGTGAATCTGCAGAAGCCAGTAAGCACCTATGGTCTGAAGAGAAAGGGAAACAGAACCGAAAGCTATTCATGAACTGTATGTGTGTGCTAAGTCGCTTCGTGTCCAACTCTGTGTGACCTTATGAACTGTAGCCCGCCAGGCTCCTCGATCCAAAGGGATTCTCCAGGCAAGAATACTAGAGTTGGTTGCCATGCCCTCCTCCAGGGGATCTTCCCGACCCAGGAATCGAACCCGAGTCTCCTACATTAGTAGGCCAGTTCTTTACCACAGGTGCCACCTGGGAAATACATTCGTGAATTGTAGTAATACATAATACATCATAAGATACCTTAATAATAAGGGTGCACACATTGGTTGTTAATGAAGTAGAATATTCCTTTAATAATAAAAAGTAAAATTCAAATCTGCATTTTCCCATTAAGGGGAGGTTTTGCATATTCATATCATCGCTGTGATCCCCCAAATGCTTTGCTTTCTGTTCTTCTTTTGAATGCAAAAGAAGAATGTTTCCTTGAGGATAAGAAGGAAAAGGGGGAACCAGTCTTTGGTGAATTGTTTGATGGCCGAATGAGCCTCTAGCAGGATTTTTCAACAGTGTCACTATTGACAATTCAGACCAGGTAATTCTTTGTGGTGTGGGGCCGTCCTGTGCCTTGCAGGACATTTAGCAGTAACATTGCCCTATACCTGTTTAGATCCCGGGAGCACCACTACTCCCAGTTGTGACAATCAAAAATACTTCCAGACATTGCCAAAATGTCTCTTGGGGGCAAAAGTCACCCCTAGTTGAGCACTGATATCCTTTAGGGACTTTGGAGTTTTTTAAAGGAGATTTTTCTTATGTTAAGAAATGGTGGACCATGAGGGAAGGGAAAGAATATTTCGTGTTTCTTTGGTGTGAGCTAGGCACTGTACCCATGTTTTTTATTTCATCTTACAGATAAAGAAACTGAGGTTCAGATAGAGAAAAGAACCTGTTGAAAAGCATAAAACTAGTTTGACAGTAAAATCCGGATTGCAAACCAGGCTTGTCTGATTGCAAAGCCTCTAGTCCTTTCCTGCACATTCCCCACCGTCTCACTGCAAGAAAAACTGTACACTTCAAATTGAAGGTGAACTGACTGCAAACTCAAGTAAGTCCAAAAATATTTAAAAACTTTTTGGGGGAGGGGATTGGTTTCTTCTATCCTTTAAATTTATTTGAATGTGAGTCTATATGCCCACGCATACAGGCACTAGGGCCCTTCACTACCGTTGTGGCTCTTGGTCTTATCTCTGAAAAACACAGAGCAACACAATGGAACAGCTTCAATTCTCCTCGTTACAAATTATACAAAAGCCAGAGCCTAACGGTGCCAAAAGCAACTGGTATTGTTTACATAAGGGCTGAAAGCTAATAGTTAACTTTCTCTCCTGTTAATTCCAGAAACAGTAAATAACGCCTCACTTTACAACTACAAACGAGTGAGCTCGAGTAAAATGTCATAAAATGGAGAAGAAAACATTAAAGCAAAGGAAGATGGAAAGGTTGGCTGCAATCTTCACTCCCTCCGGCCTTTCGTTCTCGCTCGGCGGGCCGGGGCTGCGCGGCCTGGGTCTTCATTGCCCCCGCCCAGCGTCCGTCGGTGGCGCCCGGAGCCTGATGGCGGCCTTTCCCGCCCTGGGGCAAGCTCGGCCTGTCTCGGTGAAGCCGGTCCCAGAGCCCGGCCTGGAAAAACAACAGTTGGCCCCCGCGCTCGCTGGCTGGCGCGCGCCTCCGCTCCCTTCCCGGCCTGGGAATCCGGGCCGGGTTGTGGCCGCGGCCGCGTACGTGAGCGCAGTGTCCCGGAGAGGGAGGGCAGGCCGGCCAGGTGGGCGCGAACGGAGCCTCGGCGGGCGGGCGGCCGCAGCGGAGCGGAGCGGGGCGGTGGGCCGCGCCGGGCGGGCGGGGGCCGCGGCAGCCGCAGCCGCGAACCGAGCCGAGCTGTCCGAGGGGGAGCTGCCCGGCCCGTGCCGCCACTCGTGGCGGGGCGAGGTGAGCTGCGCGAGGACCTCGCGGCTGCAGCCCGGGGACTGGGGGCGGCCCGGGAACTTCCCACGCTCTGCACGCCCGCGGGGGCCGGGCCGGAGGGCCGGGAGGCGGGCGCCGCCGGGGCAGCGGCCGGTCGGAGCACGGGGGCGCTGCGGCAGTGGCCGCGCCGGCCGGGAGGGGGGTGGCTGCGCGCCCTCCCTCCCTCCCGTGAGCTGCCTTGTTTATCACGCTCGCCGAGGAATCCCCTCCCCAACTTTGAGCGCCGGTCCGGAGTCGCCTCTCCGCCGGAGGGTGACCTGCCCCCTCCCTGACCCTTTCCGGCTGGGCGGCCGGCCCAGTCGTTCCGGCGCCCCGCGCGTTCCTGCCCGCTCCGCCGAGCGGCCGGGCGGGCGAGTGCCGGGCTCCGGGACGCGCGGCGCGACACACCCTCCACCTCGGGGGCTGGCCCCCACCCTCCCGGTCCACTTCTGCCCTTCTGTCCACCCCCCTACTTCCTTCTGCGCGCCTTCACCCTGCCGCTCCTCGCCGGCAGCCCCGGGCGCAGGCACTGTGGGCTTGTGGGGGCCTGGACGGGGAGTTTGTCATGTGCAAACAATTTCCAAGGCAGCGTTTTCTTCTCTGCCTGGGAGTTCGGGGCTCGGCGCCTTCACTTTAGGACGGACTCAGAAATCTAGAGACGCCCACCTGCCAGGGGACCAGGGGGCTCAGTTGCCTCTTGGTTTCAGGCGGCCTTGGCCAATGCCCGGTGACTTTGGAGAGCTTCCCGCAGGCCAGCGTTCTCCAGATGTCAGGCAGCCAGGTGCAGGGGTTACCTGCAGGCCACCGACCCGTTCTTTACACCCCGTATGGTGCACTTTGCCTGCAAGTGAGTGATCAACAGGTATCCAAGGCCTTTTTGCATCCTGCTAAGGTTTTGTGTAAACAGAGATTCCGGGTCTCAGGACTCTGGAAACACCAGAAAACAGCAATTAAGTTCAATTCCACAGGTACCTTTGGGGGACTGCAGGCCTTCTCAGCACCATGCCAGGCTGTCTGGGAGAGAGCACCCAAGGAAAGGTGGGAGTGATTTGAGAGCTCAAGTTCAAATTAATGTACTCTGACTGCCTGAGTGACTAAATGCTGGGGGGCAGGGGGACTGTCAAAGGCAAGGTCAGAGCTGGGGACTGGACTTAGAGTCCTAAGTTATGAAATCAGTTATGCACATGGAAAATAACTCTGGCAAAGGCAGGAGGTAGGGGAGGAAGAAGTAACAGGTGTGAGAGGTCAGAAAGGGATTGGATATGAGAGGAGAAGAGGTTCAGACAGCTATTCAATGAGGAGGATGTAAAAGATACAGGAGATGATTTCCTCCAGGGTTTATCATCTCAGTGGGGAGACAGAAAGACTTGAGCATGGGAAATAAAGCCTCAAGACAGGGCACCATTACCTGTCAATCTGCAAAGTGTAGAATAGGTGCTGTTGGAGTTCAGAGAAGGAATAGGGTAGGAATCACAGAACTGCTTTCCCGGAGACCCTTGAGGTGGGCCACAAGGTACAAACGGACATGACTTTCCTGAGAGACAGGAGATGTCCTTGGTCAGACCAGGGGATGTTTCTTGAGCAGTAGGAGTAAAGATGGGGAAGGACGATGACTGAGGTTGTGAACATCCTAGAAGGCCAGGCTGAGGGATTGCACTTTACTCTGTGTGTACACCCTGGGGAGCCAGTCAAGGTTTCTGAGCCAGAGAATGATGTCACGAGAGGGTCTTTGGAAAGATTTTGAAAAATAATGTTGTTTAGCCTGACTCTGCGATCCTATGGACTGTAGCCCTCCAGGCTCTTCGGCCCATGAGATTTTCCAGGCTAGAATACTGGAATAGGTTGCCATTTCCTCCTCTAGGGGACCTTCCTGACCCAGGGATCAAACTGGTGTTGACCTGAGGCTTCTGCATTGGCAGGCGGATTCTCTGCTGCTGAGCCACCAGGGAAGCCCTTTGAAAAGTTATGTTATGAGACAAATCAGTAGGCTGTTACAGTTGTGGAATGCCCAGGATTTGGACTGGGATAACTGGAAATGCAAAAGTGGATGAGTTTTAGAAACATTATGGTTTAAATAATCTATTGACAGGGGCAGGGTGAAGGAGGAGATGAATGCAAATTAATTCTTTGTGGAAATTGATTACACGCCAGGGCCTTGGAGCTGCTGTGCTTGGTAACTCGAGAAATCGGAAATGTGTGTTTTGGAGAGAAGTAATTGATACTCGGACTGCAGAGAAGTTTCTTTTGTTTGCTAAGAAGTTGAAACATAGGTGTCCTGCTAGCAACTGCAGCCCTGAGATTGGTGGGAAACCAGGGTGTATAGGGTGGGAAAGGCTGCCGGAGCCGGGGGTTGGAAGGCACTCTGATGAGTGTCTTCCACTCTGATAAGTGTCTTCTTGGGGTGGGGGGTGCAGTAGAGGTTGTTGGTGAGGGGATCTGGGGTCTGAGTTGGAAGGCTTTGTTCTGTCTTGCCATCCAGATGACATCACCTGGTCCTGAACCTCTGGTGAGCAAAGCAGCTCAGAGGAATTGAGGCTCCAAGGAATATGGGACACTTTTGCTTCTAACTGGGAGGGAGGGATTGGAGAATGGCAGGAACTAGAATGGAATTCACTGAGCACATAAATTGCTGGACTTTGAAACATGTTGAGTTTTGCTCTCCACAGAGACCTTGTCTAGTCCTGGTGTCCCACTGCAGGTGTGCATGGGGGAAGCAACAAGACGAGGGGACAGCCGGATGATCTAAAAGAGGAAGGAGGAAATTTTGGACCCAAATTTGGGATAGTGCCTTTTCCAGGGCCAGGTTCCTCCTAACCGGAGCCCTAGCCAGGTCCCAGGAAGCCAGCCACTTGCCTGTCTGTCTGCAGAAGGTGCTTCTCTTGAGCTGAGCAAGGCTGAGCAAGGGTGATTTACTGAACAAATTCCCCAGGCCTCAACTTGCAACATCCCAGGGCTGGTGAATTTGAAGGATATGATTGCACAGAGTTGCAGAATGAGTGACAATGTAATTGCAGCTACTTAGTCTTCCTCCTCTTCTGGATGCACAGGATCAATGAATTAGCAGGGCAAACTGGCTCATATGGGGAGAGGTGGCCATCAGATATTTTTTTTCTTTTTAGGGAATATATGACTGTCAAAAAAAAAAAAAAAAAAAGGTTGCATGGAGCCCTGGTGGAACTAATCTACTGATTACAGAACAGTGTTTTCTACACTGTTTCAGCCATGACCTACATTAAGAAATAAAATTTACATCATGAACTAGTACACCCTAATTTAAGTTCATGAGTACTACCTCTTTTGCTTGGTGCAATCTCCTCTGATATTTTTATTTAATGAATTTTTATTGGAGTGTAGTTGATTTACAATGTTGTGTTAGTTTCAGGTGTAGAGTGAATCAGTTATTCATATACATGCATCCACTCTGTTTTAGATCCTTTTCCCATATAGATCATTACAGTGTTGCGTAGAGGTCCCTGTGCTATACGGTAGCTCCTTGTTAGTTCCTGATGGCTCAGTGGCTAAAGAATCCACCTGCAACGCAGGAGACAGAGGAAACACGAATTTGATCCCTGGCTTGGGAAGATTCCCTGGAGGAGGAAATGGCAACCCACTCCAGTATTCTTGCCTGGGAAATCCTGTGGACAGTGGAGCCTGGTAGGCTACAGTCCACGGGGTCTCAGAGAGTCGGACACGACTCAGCACAGCACAGTGTGTACATGTCAATCTCAGTCCTGGTACTTTTATTTTCTGTTCCATTATTTTTCATTTACAAATGTTTATTGTCTTCCACCAAGTCAACGTAACGAGTCTGTAATGGATCATAACCCACAGTTAGGAAAACAGTTAAAGAGCATTTTCACGTCGAAGAAGTATTTAGTAAACTGCTTCTGTGCAGAGCGCCCCTGATTAGCGCTGAAGGTGGAAGGAAGCATGAGGAAGGGAATGAACGTTTACAGGCTCCATGAGAGATAAGGTCCACCTGTGATTAAGGAGCAAGGCAAGGTGATGAAATGCCAAGATGAAAAATAAGTAGCCACAGGGTACAAGGGAAGGAGCTATGCTTGTGTGACTTGGAAAAAACTTCTGAAATAGGGAAGGAAGTCTGGGGTGATTCCTTTGTGGTATCTCATGGTGCCTCACAGGTGGGGGGTTTATCACTAGGATGCTGCACACGTGGGGGCCCACGGCCAGAGGTTAGGGGTGTACACAGTGTGTAGAAGAGGTCCTTGTGAGAGAGGAGGGAGCAGTCAGACTGGAAAGGTTGGTTAGGATCAAAGGGTAGTGGAGGGGTTGTAAACAGGAGGCCCGAAGAATGTGTTCAGTTTGCAGACTGGGGCTGTCCCTGGGAGGTTTTCTGCCACACGGAGGTTTTCAAAAATCAGGAGCAGTCCAGAAAAACCTCTGAAGTTGGAACTCTCGTAAAAAGTCAGATCAGGCCGGCCTGTGCAACTGAGTGGTGGCTGCCCCCTGGAGATGGGAGACAGCACCACCCTGGGGGGGGTGGGCCGACAAATATTCAGGTTCCCCTGCTCTCCGCTGCTTTAATCCAGTTGATACCAGTTCCCTGCTCCGCTCTGCAGGCCTTTGGGTTTGTGACCTGAGTTTCCGAGACTCAGAGGCCAAGGAGGGAATTTGGGATTGCTGTCCGAGGATTCCGGTAGGAGTGTGACACTGAATTTGAGAGCTTTGTGTGCAGATGACTTGTTGGAGGCTTGTCAATAGTCTTTTCTGATTTGCTGCCGGCTGGCACTGTGAAATATTTTCCTGATGATTGGAATGGTACTAATCAGAGATGGCCTTGGACTATATTCTCTGGTGAGGCCGGTTTCTAGTGACCCCCAGGCTCTCTCAGTCCTCCCCCTTTCCACTTCTGGCTGGCCTGGTTGGATGGTGACTCCTGGCACGTACTTTCTGGGAACCATGTTGAGGTAATAATTTGGTGAGATGTGAGTCACAACTGCCAAGTGCCATTTGACATTAGGTTCTCAGGAGCTTTGGTTCTGTGAGTGAATAATAAAGGAATGGCAAGGAGACGGTGTCATTTCTTCTCTTAGATCCTTCCTAGGGTGGTCTCGGAGGTGGGCTTCCAGGATCCAGAGACTGATAATCCAGAATGCGTAATGACCATGCAATAATTGGTTCAAGACCAGGTATGAATGCAAATGAAAACTAGGGGATCCGTAACCACTCGTGATTGATTGTCCTTCCCTGGGGGAAGCTACAGGTGACAGGCACTGAACAAGAACCACTCTGCTTTTTACAGATGTGCAGCCTGACTATTTTAAAATACAGTTTTTTAAAAAACTTTATTTATTTATTGGGACTGTATTGAGTCTTTGTTGCTGTGTAGGCTTTTCTCTAGTTTCAGCGAGCGGGGGCTACTCTCCAGTTGCGGTGTGCAGGCTTCTCATTGTGGTGGCTTCTCTTGTTGGGCAGCGAGGGCCATACAATGAGTGGGCTTCAGTAGTTGCCACGTGTGGCCTCAGCAGTCAAGGCTCCAGGCTCTAGAGCACAGGCTCAGTAGCTGCGGTGCACGGGCTTAGCTGCTCCGCCCCACGTGGGATCTTCCACACCCAGGGATTGAACCCGTGTGGGATCTTCCACACCCAGGGATTGAACCCGTGCATTAGCAGGTGGATTCTTTACCACTGAGCCACCAGGGAAGCCCCTAAAATATAGTCTTTGTAAAAAAAAAAAAAGTTGAAACTGAAATACTTTTTGCCAAATTGCTTAAAAATGTGTGACCATAGGATGCAAGGATAACCAGAAGTCAGCCGAATCATATCAAATTAAAACCCATTTCCTGCTTTTTTAAAAATAAGTGTCCAGTGCCCCTCTTTCACTTTATATCTTCATTTTATTTATTTACTGGCCACGTTAGATCTCAATTGCAACGTGGAGTCTTTCATTGCTTTGTGTGGACTCCAGAACGCCTGTGGGCTCAGCAGTTGCAGCGCGAGGGGTTCTCTAGTTACGGCATGTGGGGTCTTAGCTCCCCGAGCAGGGTTGGAACCTGAATTCCCTGCGTCAGAAGGCGGATTCTTAACCACTGGACCACCAGGGAAGTCCCCCATTTCCTGTTTTATATAACTGTTTGGTTACTACATCAGAGAAGCCATGCGTTAGCTATGGTACACTTTGGTTTTAGTAAAGTATTTATCAGTTTCTTTAGGTAGGATGGTCCATATTAAATAAGTGTGGAATGTGGGCTGGGTGGTGGTTTTAATTTAATTTGACAGTTGTATGCAAAAACTGTTAAATTGTGGCCCTGAGTCAGCCTGGAAAGGGGTCTAAAAATGAGTTCTATAGGGTTCTATTCTTGGTGTTGAGCTGTTCAACATTTTTTTTCCATCGTTGTGGATGAAGATGCAGAAGGTATATTTGTCAGCATTGTTGCCAGTGTAGAAGTGGGAGGAACTGCTTAGTTAGTAGGTAACCCAAGATTCAGAGATATACAGAATGAGGGCTCAAATTTTAAAAAGAAATTCCATAAGTGATAAATGTAAAGCCTAATTTAGTTTTTAAAATTTGAATTGTAATGCTTATACATTCTAGTAAGATAATCCCCCTCCTGGAGACCACATCACAAGTGTACATGATGCTTTGTACACAGAAATAATAATAGAGTTTTTTCTTAAACTGTAATGAAAAATTGGAAACAATGTAAATATCCAGTAGAGTGACTGGGCAGGAAGGAATCCATAAGTGATTCTGATGGATGTGTCTTCATAATGGAATATTATGCCATTAAAAATCATGGCTAGGAATATTTTAAAATAACATGGACAGATGTTTCTGCAGAAAGTTAAGGAGCATCTACAGTATGATTTCAAATCTTTTTAAGTTTTTGAAAATAGTTTTGTTTATTCTGGGTGTGCTGGGTCTTCCTTGCTGCTCGTGGGCTTTTCTCTCATTGTGACGAGCGGGGTCTCCTCTAGCTGTGGTGTGCGGGCTTCTCATTGTGGTGGCTTCTCCTGTGTGTAGCCCGGGCTCTAGGGCACGCAGGCTTCAGCAGTTGCAGAACGTAAGCTCAGTAGTTGTGGCACACGGGTTTAGTTGCTACAAGGCATGTGGGATCCTCCCGGATCAGGGATCGAACCCGTGTTTCCTGCATTGGCAGGCAGATTCTTTGCCACTGAGCCACCAGGAAGCCCCTATGGTTTCAAATCTTAAAATAAAAAAGTGCATAGAAAATGGCTGGAAGGAAATATTCCAATAATTCTAATACTGAAATACTAATATTGGTTATTTCTAGATAGATGAGTTGAGTGACTTTTTTTTTAATGTTTTAAGTTTGCTATTTATACTTTTTATAGGGTGTATGTATGTCACAGTGGGAAAAACACTACCATATATTTTTTAAAAAATACTTTATTTTCTCGAGCGGTTTTATATTCACAGCAAAACTGAGAGGAAGATACAGAAATTTCCCACATACTCCCTGCCCCTCTCATGCACAGCCTCTCCAGCCATCAACATCCCCTACCAGATGGTACATTTGTTGTAACTGATGAACCTACGCTGACCATTACTAATCACCCAAAATCCATAGTTTATATTTGGATATTCTGATTATGGACAAATGTATCCACTGTTACAGTATCATATAGAGTATTTTCACTGCCCTAAAATCCTCTGTGCTCGGCCTGTTCATCCATCCCTCTCCCTAACCCCAGGTAGCCCCTTTTATTTTTACTGGCTCCATGGTTTTGCTTTTTCTAGAATGTTATATCATTGGAATTGTACAGTGTGTTGTCTTTTCAGATTGGCTTGTGTCACTCGATAATATGCATCTAATCTTCCTGCATGTCCTTTCCTGGCTTGGTAGTATAATTCTTTTCAGCATTTCTTTTTAGCACTGAATAATATCCCATTATCTGGATGTAGCGCAGTGTATTTATCCGTTCACCTTGGTTGCTTCCAAGTATGGGCGGTCATTATGAATGAAGCTGCTGTAAACATCTGTGTGCAGGTTTTTATGTGGATGTAATTTTTCAGCTCCTTTGGATAAATACCAAGGAATGCAACTGCTGAATCGTATGGTAAGAGAGTGTTTAGTTTTGGAAGAAACCACCAAACTTTTCCAAAGCGGCTACACCGCTTTGCATTCCCACCCGCAATAAATGAGAGTCCCTGCTGCTCTGTATCCTCACCAGCATTTGGCGTTGTCAGTTATCTGGATTTTGGCCATGCTCATCGGTGGGTAGTGGTATCATTTTAATTTGCATTTCCCTAATGACTTGTGATCACATCTTTTCATGTGCTTTTTTGGTTACCTGTATGTCTTTGGTGAGGTATCTGTTAAGGTTTTTGGCTCGCTTTTTAAAATTGAGTTGTTTGCTTTCTTACTGTTGAGTTTTAAGAGTTCTTTGTATATTATGGATAATAGTCCTTTATCAGTTGTGTCTTTTGCAAATATTTTCTCCCAGCCTGTGGTTTGTCTCTTCACTCTCCTGAACACATGTATTTTTAAAAAACATTTCATCGTTCAGGGACAGGATGGGGTAAAGGTAGATGATTCATTCAGTGACTAATCTTGAGTTATTTACCTGCTATGTGTCAAGCACTGACTGGAGACACAAAGGAAGGCTCAGTCTCTGACCTGAATTTGACGATCTGATTGAAAGCGGGAGACTAACAGTCAAACAGACAAGCACAGTGTAGCCCCAGTGGCCCTCCAGGTGCCACGGAGGGGACAGACCACGTGGGAAAAAGCTGGAGATTGTTCTGTTGTTCACAAGTTTAATGGGAGCCCTGGGTGACGTGAGGTTTTTTAGAAGTTAGTGTTAGTTGCTCAGTCACATCCGACTCTTTGAGACCCCATGGACTGTAGCCCGCAAGGCTCCTCTGTCCATGGAATTCTCCAGGTAAGAATACTGGAGTGGGTAGCCATTCCCTTCTCCAGGGGATCTTCCCAACCCAGGAGTCGAACCCTGGTCTGCTGCCTTGGCAGGCAGATTCTTTACAATCTGAGCTACTGGGCAAGCCCTATTTTAGAATTCAAATCCCGTTCATAACTGGATCAGAAATTCATCAGTCCAATCCCAGGATCTGGTTTTAATGGCCTCTGCTGGTCTTGTGACATTTGGACCACTGTGGGGCTATGATTTTAAAGAAGCACAAACAAAGAAGACTTCACCCACAGGAAGGAGCCTGGGATGCTGTGAGTTTAGGATTGACAGGAGCATACTCAGGGGCATGGGCACCCAGTAGTACTTTCAGATATTTTCATGGTTATTGACTTTTTCATGTCTGCTCCTGGTGTTAGAATGTGACCAATGGACGGAACAATTACTTTATCCTCTCCGGCTTCAGATTCTTCCTCTGTAGAATGATTGCTTTACATGATTCCTTACCGGTTGAATGATTACACTGAAAGTGATGAGCTTTAAGGTTCCTTTAAACCATAAAGACTGGGAGACCAGATTTCAGTTCTGTCAGAAAAGGAATTTTTAAAAAATTTGATTTTTTTATTTAGCTGTGCCAGATCTCAGTTGTGGCACAGAATCTTTAATCTCTGTTGCCATGAGGGATTTTTAGTTCCGACATTTGAACTCTTGGTTGCAGCATGTGGAATCTAGTTCCCTGACCAGGGATGAAACCCCTGCACTGGGAGTGTGGAGTCTTAGCCACTGGACCACCAGAGGAGTCCTGGAAAAGGAATTTTCTAGCTGGCAGGTCTGACCAACAGTGGAAATGTCTTCCCATGGAGTAGTGAGCTCCCCATCATTGGAGGTATTCAACATGGGCTGAATGCTGTGGATTAAGGGTGCCGTAGAAGAGAACAAGAATTAGGCTGGCTTACAAATCCTTTCCAATTCCTAGGTTATTGTGTGACTTGTCAAAGCTGAAAGATAATGTGAAATATGGGATATACCTCTAATTGTACAGTTCTAGGGTCAGCATCATCATTGTAAGCTTTTTAGAAAATGTTAATAAGTGGGTCCCAACATTTTCAAGAAATCTGCTGGGGTCATTTTAGAAAGGAGGAAGAGAACTATTCAATGGTGGCTCAGGAGTCAGTTTGTGGCCAGGACTGCTGAAAATTGAATTTTGTCTTTAGGAAAAGCAAGAAGACAGAGGTGGAGTGGAGATGGCAAATAATAATAAACAAAGCAGGTTGACATATGGAAGACTAACGTGTTTATTGGGCAGCTGTATTCAGTATAATGAATGAATCAAGCTGGGAGCCTTTAATTGACTCCTGAGGTCCTGTGCTTGGCTGTGGAGGACCTGAAAGTATCCCTGGCTACCTCCTTCCTCATGTTTTCCAGGCAGATTTATATTACCAGGTTATTGTTGTTATTGAGCTCAGTCACTCAGTCGTATCCGACTCTTTGCGACCCCATGGACTGTAGCCTTCCAGGCTCTTCTGTCCATGGGAATTCTCCAAGGAAGAATACTGGAGTGGGTTGCTATTTCCTTCTCCTGGGGATCTTCTGGACCCAGAGATCAAACCTCGAACCCAAGTCACCTGCATTGCAGGCTGATTCTTTACCATCTGAGTCACCTGGGAGGCCCCCAGCACATTAAATGCCATCCTGACACCAGGGATGAGTCTGAACCTTGTGGCTGCTCTGTGGATCTAGTGACAGTGACGACAAAGAACAGATAAACTTTTGGGTGAGATTTTCCAGAAATGCTTATGTTAATGTTATTTTATTTTGGACAGTAACTTTGTGATTTGAATAAAAATGTTTTTGTTTTCACATTTTTATTTGTTGCTTTCATGTGGAAGCTTAATTTTGCCTAAATTTTACTTAAATATGTGGTTTACTTAGAATCCACTCCGGTTAAACATTTTAGATTTTCTTGCTGATATTTTTGGATTCCTTCTTTTGTTGGGAGCACTGTCAGGGCTAACTCACATAGCAAATGTTTCTCAGAAATTCCGCAAGGAGAATAGAGGTTTATCTCATCTTTTGGAGAAGAACGCAAGATTTATGTCACCAGGCCATTCATGCCGGCCTTTTAGCATTTGAAAGAATCAGTATTAGGCGAGAGAGTGGTTTTTTGGTTTTTTTAAATTGAATTTTATTTTTTGGCTGGACTGGGTCTTTGTGGCTGTGCAGGCTTTTCCCTTGTTGAGACGAGTAGGCATGCTCTCCAGTCGAGGTCCGCGGGCTTCTCATCGCAGCGGCTTCTTTTGTTGCAGAACATGGGCTCTGTGGTTCAGGGGCTTCAGCAGTTGCGGCTCCCAGGCTCTGGAGCACAGGCTTTGTAGTTGTGGTGCGTGGGCTTAGTAGCTCCCAGACATGTGGAATCCCCCCGGACTGGGGATTGAACCTGTGTCCTCTGCATTGGCAGGCAAATGCTTTACCTTTGAGCTGCCAGGGAAGCCCGAAAGTGCTTTCTTCATGTGAAGCAATTTCGGGGTGCTTACCTAGGGGGCGTCAGTTTCAGATGTATGTAAAAAGTACAGACAGAACTCTGTAATTGAGAACTAAAGTGGGAAATCTTTGTGCATTCGATGATGAAGGGCTCAGGCCGCCTTTATCTCAGCATCATTTGGATCTTACACAGTATATGGCACATCGACTGTGCTTGTTGAGTTGCTCAGAATCAGTTCCCTGGGCCACATAATAGTGAGTATGGGAAAAACTTAGGCTATCAGATTTTTTTCTTTTTTAAGGCAAAAACACGATAAGAAATAACAGCTCTCAGCCGTTTTTGTCCTTTGAGTATTAGGAAGCCATAAAACTCTTTTAGTAAAAACAACCACACTGGGTGGCTGTTTTTCAAAGTGCAAGGGGGCGGGGGAGTTGGTGGTGGTGGTGGAATGAAAACCTCCCTGTCCTCTATTTTTCTTCCTCAGCTGAACACGAATTGCTCCTGGTGTGCCGTTCTTAAATTCCTGTGTCCTCTATCCATTTTAATCTTGTTATCTATTTTTATGGTGACTGTCGCCATGGTACTTGTGCACTTTACATAGCACAACAGAGATTTCAGATATCTCATAGGACAGCTCAAAGTTCTGCTGCAGCCAGGGAGAAAGGCTGCTGGGGTAGTTTTCTTTTTAAATTGAGGTGTAATTTGCATACAGTGGAATGCTCAGATCTGAACTGTGCTGTTTGATCAGTTTTGACAAATGCATCCCGAGACAGAACCTTTCTATCACCTCCGAGGCGTTCCCTGTGACCTTTTTGAGTGAATCCTCATCGCACCAGAAGGACCACAACTCTGATTTCTAAGACCCTAGGCTAGTTTTGGTGACCCTAGGTCCTTAATAATAGACTTTTGTGTTTCTATGGGCTTTTCACGTGGCGTTTTGAAGAGGTGGAGAGTATGTGTGTGTGTTTAAAAGATCAGTGTTTTGTGTGATTAGGTGGCCCTCAGGAGTAAATGAGATTTTAGAGCTTGTCTGATGTGGTGGTCAGCTTCTTCCTTCTCATGAACCCATGGGATTGGAATTGATGTTAAAAATCCTGATTCCCAGATAGAAGGGTCTGAAGCACAGCTGGTTGGCTAGGGGCCCTGGTGTGATTTACATGTGGTTGGGTGAGAGCTGCCATTGTGGGCGAGTCTGTGTGTGTGTGTGTGAGTGTGTGATGTTGGACAGCTGGAACGCTCAACTCACACAACTGAAATCTTTCCTAGGACATCCCTTTATATTACCCAGAAGCCCTCTGACATGCCTTTCTCTTTTTTTCTTGCCGCTTCCCTGAACTGGCGTATAAATTGAACCATCCACAGAGTCACAGAGCTGGGATTCTAATACTTAAAGTAAGATCTGTGTTGCAAAGCCCACTGCTTTGCACCTCTCTGCTTTCAGCCTCCTAGGGAATTGTATGGCAGATTCAGTTAGAAATTGCCCCCAAACATAGGACTGAAATGTATGGAACAAGGTCGGTTTCTTTTCTTTTTTTTTAAATCACATGGTGAAATGCAATTTTCATTACACAAGTAGTACATGAACACATTCTCTGTAGGGAAAAAAAAAGAAAAAAACGCAAACCTTCCAGAGCAAACCCAAATCTTAACAACCACTTGTAATCCCAGTCCTTCCCCAGAGGTTAACCACTGTTACAAGTTTGTTGGTGTTCTCAGATGCTTAATATACTTGCATTTATACCTGTAGAACTAAAAAAAAAAGTGCATGGCAAGTAGTATTGTGCTCCCCCCACCCCCCTTACATCTTGGTGATGGCTTTCTGCCACTGTGGATAGGTCTTACTGATTTTACCTCCTGCATAACCTTCCTTAGAACCAAAAGGCTGAACCATTGTTTGTGGGCTTCCCAGGTGGCGCTAGGGGTAAAGAACCTGCCTGCCAATGGAGAAGACTTAAGAAATGTGGGTTTGATCCCTGGGTGGAGAAGATCCCCTGGAGAAGGGAATGGCAACCCACTCCAGTATTCTGGCCTGGAGAATCCCATGGACAGAGGAGCCTGGTGGACTACAGTCTATGGGGTTGCAAAGAGTTGGACATGACTGAAGCGACTTAGCACACACACAAACAGTTGTTTAATTTAGCCTAATTGATGGCCATTGAAGTTATTTCCAAATCCCCTACTGATACAAATGCTGTTACAGTCAACATGGCCAGACATGCCTGCTTGTCACGCATGTGACCAAGGATAGATACTGAGAAAGGGGATTTGCTGGTTAACAGGGTACTTTAATTTTAATTTTTTTTTTTATTTTATTTATTTATTTGTCTGTGCTGAGTTTCAGCTGTGGCACGTGGAATCTTTAGTTGAGGCACATGGCATCTAGTTCCCTGACCAGCGATGAAACCCGCGCCCCCTGCATTGGGCATGCGGAATCTCAGCCACTGGACCACCAGGGAATTCCTGATACTTTAATTTAAAAAAAATAATAAAGACCCATTACAGGGTCAGTTCTGAGCTTAGGCTTGATGTAGGCCAGAAGTTCTTCGGGTGGGCTCAGACACAAAGCAGTTGTTTTCTGAGAATGGTGTGCGAGTGTGCAAGTATGCAGTGTGGCTGGGAGGCTGGGTGTTGGGGAGAGTCCACTGAACCCCATAGTCAGTTGGGTCTAGTTCCCCGAGGACTTTGACCTGTGTGTTGGAGAAAAATCACTGGATGGATGAGCAGCCGTGGTGGCCCCTAGATGGTAAATTCTAACCTAGCTCACTCCCTAGCTGGAGACCTTCAACCCATCTGTGATAGTTTTCTGTCCATCTTTAGAATACAAAGTGTGGCTTCAACATGCAAGCCAAGGGTCAGGCCTGTGGAAGCATTTTTGTGTTCTTAAAAAAAAAGAAAAAAACCTAGAACATTGCGTTGCTCCTGTCAGCAGTTCCATTGTGCTTGGAGAAGGATGGAGTATGTCTCTCTGTGTTTACCCTTCTTCCCATCATCTCTAGATCTCTGAGAACTCCTGGAAGACAGGAAAGATTATCGTCAGGCCAAACCCATGCCTTTAGGAGGGTGTGTGGCAAGGAAGGGCTTGGCTCTGTCCCTTTTGAATGGAGCATGCTGGTGCCACTGGTCACCCAGCTGGTGAGGGCAAGGTCCCGTTGCAACCTTAATCATCCTACATGCATTCACCTTCAGATTTCTTACGCAGAGGTTAGAAAACAGTTCTGGTTCTGAGTCCAGGGACCCCCCACTGACTGCACTCACACAGTTGTCTAAACCCAGTAAGGCAATTTTTATTGCCTTCTTTGGGGGTGTTGACCCGCTTCAGTCAATGTTGGGACCCTATTTTATCTCTCTCACTTGCTAGACTCTCCCAGGGCTCACTGGCCTTAATCGTTCCTTTGAGTGTGCCCTCCCCGTGACAGCCCATTGAGCTGACTGTCCTGGGGTTTCACAAGTTCGTTCTCCATGGGCAGCCACCTGTGTCCCCAGGATGAATGATTCTCTTAAGTTTATTGGTGGTGGTGGGTAGCGTGTTTCCTTTTGGTTTAGTACTTTTGCATTGGTGCTGGACAAAACGATTTGTTTTTTTGACTTTGTGATCACGGTACGATGACAATCCAGTGTACACAGACAGAGGTCCCTATGTCAGAGCTCTTCCATGATTTCTGTTTCCCCTCCCCCCTTAAATGTATTACACTGCCCTTGGCGGTGTTCAGCTTTACCGTCAGCTTTTCCCCTCCTTGAGCGAAGTTTTCCCTGTAGTCTTGTCTCATCACCACCCAGAGCTTGGTGCCTTTTTTAAGGCTAACGTTTATTGAACTTTGGAGAAGGAAATGGCAACCCACTCCAGTACTCTTGCCTGGAAAATTCCATGGACAGAGGAGCCTAGTAGGCTACAGTCCACGGGTTCGCAAAGAGTCGGACACGACTGAGTGACTTCACTTCACTTCACTTATTGAACTGAGTCTTGGAGGATTCTTTTCCCATTCCTTCCTGGGCTTTTTTCTCAGACCGGGGGGATCAGAATATCTAGGAAGGGAATCTTGGTGACTCTCTCTCTTTTTTGTTTCTAAATTATTTTTTAAAAATTTATTTGGTTGTCCTGGGTCTTAATTGTGTCATGCGAGATCTTTGTTCCCTGACCAGGGATCAAACCTGGCACCCCTGCATTGGCAGGTGGATTCTTATCCACTGTGCCACTAGGGAACACTTTGTTTTTAAAGAAGTTGTATTGGAGTGTAGTTAATTTGCAGCGTTGTCTTATTTCTGCTGTCCAGCAGAGTGACTCAGTGATACCTGGTTCTGTCACTTCCTAGCTCTGTGGCCTTGGGAATGTTGCTCAACCTTCCCACGTCTCAGTTTCCTCATCTGTCAAGTGGAGGAGGTGATCCTGCTTATCTCGTGGGGCTACTGTGAGGGATGAAGTGAGATACAGTCTGTGAAATACATAGCCAGTGGCCAGCCCTTCTGTCTTTGAGTAATGATAGCTCTCGGAACATTCCTGAACAACTGTAGTCTTCGAAAGGCTGCAGGATGGACAGAATGCTGGGTTTCTCTTGCCCTTGACTCTAACAGTTCTAATGAAGCAGATAGACATGATCTGGGGGCTTGTGAATACCCCGGGCCCTTTCCTCTCAAAAGAGTCTAGTTGTCTGCGTGACCCTAAGTTCAGTCTCCCTGCCTGACCTGGGGTGGGATTCCATGTGGTCCCAGGGGCCAGCAGTGGCTTACTAGTGCTGGACAGCCACTGTGGCGACCCACCGCATGCCAGGGTCGTTCTTCTCTCTTCTCAGAGTGCATGCGTGTGGGCCCACTGGTCCTTCTGTTTGGTCCACACTAACTTTGTTACTTTGTCTCGGTCACCAGCTAATGTGCTCTCATCCTCTGTCCATTTCAGGAAAAACATCCAAGAGTGGATGCCTGGATGTCCTGAGCTCAGACAGGCATGCCCACTCGTTTCGCCTGTTTCTCCATCTCTCTGCAGCCTTTGAAATCATCCTCAGGCCCACGGTTATTGGGACATGTGTGTGCACGTGCTCAATCATGTCTGACTCTCTGTGGCCCCATGGACGGTAGCCCAACAGACAGGCTCCTCTGTCCTTGCGATTTCCCAGGCAAGAATACTGGAATGGGTTACCATTTCCTTCTCTAGGGGATCTTCCCGACCCTGGGATCAAACTTGCATCTCCCACATTGGTGGGTGGATTCTTTACCACTGAGCTACATGGGAAGCTGAGAATTCCATAAATGGCCACTCTAGAGAAAGACACTTCCTTGGTGGGTTGGGCCTGGGGCAAGCCCCCTCCTTCACTGTGCCCATTTTCACAATGTGTTTATTTAAACCATCTTCTATACGGTATTCACTTAGGTTGACTTTCTGTTTTCTGGAGGAAATGTGTTTTTCTCCCTCACCCTCCAGTCACTCAGCAGATTTTTTTTTTGTTCGACCCATAACATTTTATTTCAACTTAACTGTGTCAAGCACTGAAAATATTAACATGCATAGTCATCTGTGTTTATGAGCTTCATCCTAAAAACCATCTTTTTTAAAACTGGGCTTTGGTTTCAGTTTGCTGATTTTTTTTTTTTTTTTTTTGCCTTTTCCTGAAAGAAGCAGATTCTGATCCGTTCATCTAATTGCACAGATCGATGACTGTCACTCTTGAGCATATGAAGTGCTTTAATAAACGAGCTGGGTGTGGGATGCAAGTGAAGCTCAGTGAGGCCTAAAGTTCTCTGATTATTCAGCAGATTATTTTAGCTCACAGGTGCTGGGGTCCTGTGGTGCCCCTTCCCCTGGGTTTCCAGTGAGTGGTGCTGCCCTGTGTGCTGGGTGGGTCTGCATGGGTGAACGCCTGTCCAGATCCAGGCAGCTGGGATCTGGGACCGAGGTGTCAGATTTGGGAGGGTTGCTCGCAGAGGCTGGTCACGCTGGTCACGCTCCACCTCGGGGAGGCTTGGCAGCGGTCCTTGAACAGCCCTGGGCAGGCCACCAAGACGGAGATTTTGGCCAGAGGTGGGGGAGGAGGGCAGACTTGGAACTGTGTGCTGTGAGCCAGGTGAGGGGCCAGTCACATGGGCCCTGCCTTGGGCTCAGGGCAGAGCCGGCTAGCTGGGTGTTGAGCTCGAAGCTGGGAGCCCTGGGGTTGGTTCCCCATGGCCAGCTGGCCTCTAAGTGGAATATGTTGAATTTCTCAGTTCCCCTGCTTGCTTAAATCAGTTCCGTTGTGATTTCAGTTAATCAGTAACTCACCGTAGTCAACTTTTTAAAAAAGTATTTTATTATTTTATAGTAAATAATATTATAATATATAATTATGTTATTTATGAATATATGTAAAACATAAATATATAAACAAAATATATATAATAAAATATAATATTATTATATATTAATATTGGCTGTGTCTTGCAGCATGTGAGATCTTAGTTCCATGACCGGGGATCGAACCCATGCCCCCTGCCCTGGAAGCTAGAAGTCTTAACCCCTGGACCACAAGGGAGGTCCCATGGCCAGCTTCTTGATTCCCTTTCGAGTTATTAGCTGCATCACTGATTCTGGCTGAACACCCTTTCACAGCCTCCGTTCCCAGGTGCCGAGAGGACCGTGGCCGCTAAGCTGTCTGAGTGGCCGGCCATGTCTGTTAGCTGTCTAGTGCCAGTCTGAGATCAGGCAGCAGAGGAGGGGACACGTCTGTGGAGATCCTTCCGGACACTGGGTAGTGGCCTCAGTTTTCACGGAGAGGCAGGAAACTGAGGCTCTGAGGTGGTGGCTTGTCGCCAGACGTCACACGGGTCAGGGTCACGGGCTTGCCTGGAGCGCGTTTCCTGAAGCAGTGCCCTTGGCAGGGTGCCCAGACTCAGCTTCTCTGGTTCCATTTTGAGGAGCCGGTTTTAGTTACTCAGGTGTATCCAGCCTTTTCTTTCCCTCGGCCACAGAGCTCCTGGAGGATGGGAGGCATTCGTGCGGCTCTTGGGGAAAATGCTTCAGTCCCAGGAGCGAAGGTGCCAGAGTGAGAGTGTGGGGGAACTGCCCCCATCCTGAGACAGGAAGCTTGTACTGGGAAGCGGGGAGTCAGAGTGGAGGCAACGTTTAGATGAAAGATTGATCCGTGGAAGGACCTGATCCAGTGATTAAGACTCGGAGCTCCCAATACAGGGGGCCAGGGTGCATCCCAGTCAGGGAACTAGGTCTCACATGGCACAGCCCTCCCCTCCCCCCCAAAAAAGTTGATCCATGGAAGCGGGGTACGGTCCTTCCGACCAGACACGTCTGTCCCCTTGGCCAGTCAGCCATTCTGGTCTTGAAACTAGTTCTGTTCATTATCCAGCTCTTATTTCAAGCTTTTAAGTGTTATCGGCCACTAGAATGTTCTGTCATTCCAGCGGCACGTGCTCCTTGTCTCATTACCTGTAATTTCCAAGACTACGCTTTATTTTGTCCTGGCTTGTTCGGCTCTGGTGGCTCCCAGGTGGGACTTGGATTCCAGAGGGGTATTTGGGCCCTTCCCTTCCCTGTTGCTCTTTTCTGCTTGGCCCATTCTTATTTGCGTGTACATGGTTTCTCATCCATAAATTTGGTTCCCCCTCTCCCGGCCCGGCCCTCAGACCAGGTGGCTCCTTTCTTGGGTACCTGCAACCCTGTGTGCTCTGATTGTCCACCCTGGGAGAGGGCTCCCACCTTCTTATTACCTGTTGATTCTGGCCAGGAAAGCCACCAGGCGACTCACCTTCCCTACAACCCCCTGGCACCACCCGCCTCCCCCAGTCTGTTTATTTAGGATTGCCAGAGTCGGTGATTATTCATTCAAATGACTGCTGAGTCCCACATGGTTTTTCTGTTCAGTGAAGAAATAGAGCCTGCGTCTCTCTGCCTTCAGCGGAGCAGGAATACAAGGGGCCCCTGTGTCTCGAGATCAGCATTTCAGGCATCACAATCACACAGCTTCCCTTTCTGAGGTGTGCACCATTCAGGGAGTTACCTAAGGGGTCCCATGTTGTTAGGCATTTTATTTTTAAATTTTTATTTATTAAAAAAAAATTTATTTATTCGGCTGTGCTGGGTCTTAGTTGTGGCAGGCAGCATCTAGTTCTCTGATGACCAGTGATCCAGCCAGGGCCCCCTGCATTTGGGAGCTTGGAGTGTGAGCCACTGGACCACCAGGAAACTCCCTGTTAGGCATTTTAAATTCTCTCCTCTGTGCTTTAGATTTGGGAAGGTGGTTCTTAGGGTGCCAATTTTCCCTTTTCATAACTGTAAGTGCCTCTGATAGACTTCCCTGGTGACTCAAGGTAAAGAACTTGCCTGCCAGTGCAGGAGGTGCCGGAGACACTGGCTCAATCCCTGGGTCAAGAAGATCCCCTGGAGAAGGGTATGGCAGCCCACTCCAGTATTCTTGCCTGGAGAATCCCATGGACTGAGGAGCTTGGCGGGCTACAGTCCATGGGGCCGCAAAGACTCAGACACAGCTGAGCGACTGAGCATGCATACACACAAGCGCCTCCGATCGATCCCTTCTTCCCAGTGAAGCTCACACTTCCTTCCTCACAGCACTGTGAGGATCAGACAAGGCAGCACGAAGGCCCCAGGGAACTCCAAAGCCCTTCCATCTGAGCCCCTGTCCTGCTCCAGGGTCCAGGGATGAGAGAACGAGTCCAGGGATGAACTAGGAAAAGCTGCAGACAGCCCAGCTGACTAGGCCAGCAAAGCAGTGGCCTTCTGAAGGAGCCTCCGTTTTCTCAGCTATAAAATTGGGATTAAGTTGTCCCTCCATGTTTCCTTGAGTTGCTGGGAGGTCAGGGAAAAAAGGAAGCCCCCAGATGTGTGTATCAAAGTACGTGGAATCCCGAGTGCGATGCAGGCATGCATGGGTGGTTTGGGTTAATGTGCAGGTGGGAAGCTTTCCCTGCAAACCGCTGGAGGGAACTGTCAGTGCTCTGAGGCCGGTTCTCCCCGCCTCCCCCTGCCGGCTGGCTCTGGGTAGAATGCCGAGTCAGCAGTCAGGCATCTCCCTGCCTCCTACGGGAACTCTCACATAGTTTTGGTACAGCCGAATCAGGTTTAACCACAGTGCAGGCACCCACATGTACACACGTGCATGCGTGCCCCATGCAGGTAGGAAAACAGTGCTGGCCCTGCCCTCCACCTCGCCTGGCATGTTTGTAGGTGTGCTTTTACTTATCCCTGCTTCCTTAAACAGCATGCTCTACCTGTTTTCAAGAACATACTGTTTAAGTCCCCTACACATGAGCCTTCAAGATGTGAACTTTCAAAGATGCGAACGTGAATTCTCAGGTTTCACCTCATAAATTAGTTCACGTGTCTGGCATGCATTGTCACGTGCGTGTGTCCTCTACAAGTGGTTGTACTTTTGTGTACTTTACAGAGTACAGTGTCTTTATTTGAACCCCAGGATGTCCCAAAGCAGGGCTTCCCAGGTGATGCTACTGGTAAAGAACCAGCCTGCCAATGCAAGAGACATAAGAGACCTGGGTTTGATCCCTGGGTCAGGAAGATGCCCTGGAGGAGGGCATGGCAACCCACTCCAGTATTCTTGCCTGGAAAATCCTGTGCACAGAGGAACCTTGCAGGCTACAGTCCTTGGGGTTGCACAGATTCTGACATGACTGAAGCGATTTAGCATGCACACATCCAAAAGCAAGTGTAAAAGCAGCGGTGATGTATATGGTACTGTTAAGTGCCAGCCGTTATACTATACTAGTGACTTTTCAAGGTACTGTAAGATTAAAAACAATTTTCATTTTTTATGTACTGTTTGTGTGAAAAATATCATAAACCTATCACAGTACACTACTATATAACTGATTGTGTTAGCTGGATACCTAGGCTAACTTTGTTAGACTTACGAACACGTTGGCCTTACTAACACTCTTTCAGAACTTGTTTGTATATAGGGGACTTACTGTACTTTCTTAGAACCAAGTCTTTTAAACGCTAAAATGCTACCCTTATTTTTGACATCTGCCTGTCATTTTAGGGTGAGTAGTAGGTCTTATTTCTTACAACACATTATTTTTTTAACTGTATTTTATTTTTAAAATTTTTACTTATTTATTTTTGGCTGCACTGTGTCTTTGTTGCCTCGGAAGGGCTTCTCATTGAGGTGGCTTCTCATCGTGGCGCACAGGCTGTCGACCACGTGGGCTTTAGCAGTTGTGACGCATGGGCTTAGTTGCTCCATGGCGTATGGAACCTTCCCAGACCAGGGATCGAAGCCACATCTCCTGCGTTGGCAGGTGGATTCTTAACCAATGGACCACCAGGGAAGTACACAACATATTATTTTTTAATCTGGGGCTTTCCTTACCTATGGGAATAGCAACATCTGCTCAAAATCATGCATCGAATGGGGATAAGCAGGGGCTTGCTGTCTTGGGGAGATGGAGTCCCTTGGAGTTTCAGGTCCCTGAGCCCTGTGCTCATACAGAGTAGTGCATGCATGACAGCTGTGAATAAAGGACACTGCTGGTTTTGTAAGTAGATGAGGAGGTAGGTGTGAAGGAAGAGGAAGTACAGTTGCTCCTGGGCTGAACTGTGAAAACCCTTTCCTTCCCTGTGGGCAGCAGAAACAGAATGGTCTCTTTTACTTGACTAGAATGGCTCTTGTGCAGTCACATCAACAAAAGTATTTGTGGATCGGGGTCATTTATTGTTTGCTGGAGAAAATTCAGTGTAACCAGATCAGGTGACCTGTTTCTGCAGCCCATATGCTGGGATATGAAAATAGCACCGCTATTTGGGGCCCTAATTTTCCCCTTCCATTTTGCTGTTACTTCTATTACTCAACGATGGGAAGGGTGGGCCCTCAGTTACAGGAGATCCTGTGGAGAAGATCCAGCCCTGAACGGGAGATAGGCAGCCTTTAAGATCCTTGCCAGTCCTGATCACCTAATTTTAATTTTACCAGCAGTCTAAACTGTTATACATTGAGACAGTATAATCCGGTTTTTAAAAACCTTCAGATGAAGACAACGATTAAGATGACTTGAGAATAGAAATGGTCATTCTCTGAACAGCTGATTTAGAAATCTTGGCATTGAATCAATTACTAATATGCTCAATGCTATGATCTTAAGCTCATACCATGAAAAACTTAAAATGCACACTACACATTTAAAAAATGGTGTCATAGGGCCTTATGGGTAACTTGAGAGGCCTGGATGTTTTAGCACAGGCCCTTGGCTACTCTTGGAGATTTTTCTGTACAAGACCAGGCTGAGAAAAAGGTCCTCTGGGAAGAAATAATCAATATATGCTCAATGAAGTGAAAGGTTTTTTTTTTTTTTTTTTTTTACTTTTCCTGGAGAAGGCACCCAGAATAAAGCTTGAGAACCAGGTAGCATTTGGGCAGTGAGGACAAAGTATGACAATTTGCTTCTTTCTGCCAAGCAAGGTTCAGATGGTGAGGACCACAGGCATATTTGCATATAATCATCAGTATGCTGTGGACGCATGCAGCATCTCTCAACAGAGATCATCCCTGGGCAAGGATTGCTGAAACATGAATTGTTTGGGACCAATGAATTGTCCTATTCTCCACCGAATTCCATTAGGCAATAAAAGATGTGGTGTACTGCAGCATTTTTGACCTTTACGTGAGCTTGAAATGTCACATGGAAGGAAGACATTAAGTGAAAACTTTACAGATTTAAAAGAAAATAATAGCAACACCGATAAAAGATTAAGAACAATACGCAGAATATTAGCCAAAGATCTTAAAAACTCAAATCGTTGCTCTTTGCAGTGGTTACTCAGGGGAGATCATAAAATAGAAAGCTGAGGTTTAGTGGGGAATCTCAGCAGAGGAGTGACGCCCCTGACCTTGGTCCCTAAATTGTTCATTAGAGAAGCAGCCGTCTTCCATGCTTTGGCATATGGAAGTCTTACTCCAAGCCTCACCCTCTTTAGTGACAAAAACAAACAGGAAAACAAAACAACCCCTCCCCCTGCAAAAAAAAAAACCCCTTTGGTTGTGTAATGAGTCAGTTTGACTCTATGACCTGTGTCCTGCAAGTGCTACTCAGTGATGTCATAGCTTGTTGCCATGGGAGGCTAAAGAGAGCAATCATTGTGCATGAGGGTGTGCACACGCACACACACGTGGATGTGCTGAGACGAGGGGTTGTCTGGCAACAGTCACATGTCAAATGGCAATTTGCAGCTGAGAACCACAGAGAGGGTTTGTTTTCTTCTGTCTGTTCCAGTTATTAAACTGATGGCAGATGTCCTCATTAAGAGCTATTAGCACATCAGAAGATGTTTGCTGAGCTTGGAAAAGGGCTCACCCCTTTTGGACATGGACCAAAAATACATCTCCAGTAGCCAACCGCACCCTGAGGGGGACAGCAGAGGGGATGAGAAGCAAAGAGAAGCAGGTTCTCTTAAAAGTCTACATCGGCCAGGAAGTCTTTTTTAGCATGAGTTTATGTTTTGGTCAAAGACTTCTGTAACTCGAGAATGTAACATTGTAAAGTTGGATTTGCCTACTTGTTGAAACACTGTTATTGTTACCCTGAAATAGATGTTTCTTGATTTCTCTTTATGGTACCAGAACCCTGTGGCAAGTTAGGGACTGACTGGCTTATATGGAACATCTATAGCTCTGAAGAAAGAAACTAATAGGGAAGTGAGTAGGAAGTAGAGATCAGGGAAGGAAGATTGGAAGGAGGCAGTGGTTGTATTGATAGAAACATACTGGGAGAGAGTTGGGACCCTCGATCTAAGGTATAAAGTGACGAGCAGTCCTGGAAAGCCCCTGGCAAATTCGATATTAACCTGGTACCTCTGCCTGGCTGCATGGCAGACCTTTGTACGTGTGTGCATGCTAAGTCACTTCAGTCATATCCGACTCTTGGACTGTAGCCTGCCAGGCTCCTCTGTCCATGGGATTCTTCAGGCAAGATTCCTCTAGAATGGGTTGCCACGCCTTCCTTCAGGGGATCTTCCCAACCCTAGGAATCAGACATGCGTCTGTTACTCTCCGTTACTCTCCGGTATTGGCAGAGGGTTCTTTACCACTAGCGCCTCCTGGGAAGCCTGGCACACCTCTGTAGGTGCTTGAGTTCACTTCTGAATTCCTGAAGGACTTGAGGCATGGTGTTATCTCCCAAGCCATGTTCCTGATTCAGTGCTGGTCAACATACTTGGCCATCCCGCCCGGCCTACATTTAATCTAGAGTCATATTTTTTCACTTCCATGCTATCAGTCCCCAGTGTAAATTTGGCTAAAAATTTCCTTAACTTTTGGGATTGATTCTGTATCTCTCTGTGCCCTCACGAGGGCAATATGTGTATAAAGTTCTTCCCAAACCACTAAATGATTAACAATGACCTGGACTGTTGAACAAGATCAGAGGAAAGCATTGACCTTTATTTTGTAGGTAGGAAGCTAAGGCGGAGAAGGCAATGGCATCCCACTCCAGTAATCTCGCCTGGAAACTCCCATGGACGGAGGAGCCTGGTAGGCTGCAGTCCATGGGGTCGCGAACAGTCGGACACGACTGAGCGACTTCACTTTCACTTTTCACTTTCATGCATTGGAGAAGGAAATGGCAACCCACTCCAGTGTTCTTGCCTGGAGAATCCCAGGGATGGCGAAGCCCGATGGGCTGCCATCTGTGGGGTCACACAGAGTCGGACACGACTGAAGCGACTTAGCAGCAGCAGCAGCAGGAAGCTAAGGTGCAAGTGGAAAAGGGATTTTCAAGGAAAGAAAAAAGCACAGGAGATGGATGCAGAAACTTGCAGGATTTGGGAGCTGGGTTTTATTTGGTTTTGCTTTATTTTTTTTCCTATTGAGGTTCACTGACATAGAGAAAAAAATGCCATGTAGGCCAGAAGCAACTTGAGTCTTTTCTTTTGAGAGATCTCATACCTACTGGACTAATGGCAGTATCATGCCCTTTGACACCAACAAGGCAAGAGTTCAGTCCCTTGGGACTGCCTTTCATGGTTGTGTTGCCTTGGCAACCTAAGCTGGCAGTGGCTCAGTTTCCTCATCAGAAATGAAAGACCGTATGTTTGTCTTAAGTTGTTCTGAGGATTAAATTAGATACAGTTTGTGAAAGCTCATGCTATTGGGCATTTAATAAAGGCAGTTTCCCTTCCTTCTTTCTCTTCTGCTTTTAAAAATTAAGATTTGAGCGTGCTATAAATAAAGCAAATCATAAAATGTATTTCAGGGTGGAATTCAGGCCAGTCAAAGGAGAAAGGCCAGAGAACGCGTGTGGAAAGAAGCCGGAAGTGGGCATGTTCACCAGCTGTGCAAATCCAGCAAGCTTTGGAAGGTGCAGCTTCACAAACCAAATAAAAAGTGTTCTTTACATTAAAAAAAAAAAAAAAAAAAAGACTTAGGAAAAAGAAAACATCATCGGAGACTGTGAGCCAAATATTTCAGGCTCTGTCTGAAGACTGGAAGCCCAGGAATTTTGGAAATAATACCCTTTCTTCATGTTCAGCGGTAGAAACCTCAAACTTCCTGCTGTGGAAAGTGGGGGTGGCCGCTGTGTTTTGTGTGTGTGTGTGTGTGTGTGGTTTTTTTTTGGTCAAGAGCAGAGTTATTTCTTTCTCTGGAAGGTTGCTGCCATCTGACGTCTCTAAGTGGCACTGTGGCTTTGCTTACAGCTCATTGACATTAAACAGCCGTGTATGGGCATCCCTGGTGACTCAGTGACAAAAAACCTGCCTACCAATGCAGGAGACTTGGCTTCCATCCCTGGGCCAGGAAGATCCCCTGGAGAAGGGAATGGCAATTCACTGTAGTATTCTTGCCTAGGAAATCCCATGGACAGAGGAGCCTGATAGACTATTGTCCATGGGATCACACAGATTTGCACGCAACTGAGTGACTAACTCTGTGTGTGTGTGTGTGTCCACGCACGCGTGCACATTTCCGCCTGCGTGCTCAGAGTCACTCTGTCATGTCTGACTCTGCAACCCATGGAGTGTAGCCTAGGCTCCTTCGTCCGTAGGATTCTTCAGGCAAGTGTACTGGAGTGGGTTGCCTTTCGCTTCTCCAGGGGATCTTCCCGACCCAGGGATCCAACCTGTGACTCGCGCATTGATACCACTAGCGCCACCTGTGAAAGTGAGTGAAGTCACTCAGTCGTGTCCGACTCTTTGTGACCCCATGGACTGTAGCTCACCAGGCTCCTCCTTCCATGGGATTCTCCAGGCAAGAGTACTGGAGTGGGGTATTTCCTTCTCCAGGGGATCTTCCCGACCCAGGGATCGAACCCGGGTCTCCTGCATTCCAGGCAGATGCTTTAACCTCTGAGCCACCAGGGAAGCCCTGGGGGAAGTGCTTAACGTGAGAGTTCGAGGTTCTTGGTTCTGGCTTGATGCATGAAGATGACAGTAGGTGACTGGGTGGACACTTTTTTTTTTTGATGATGAAGAATTTACTTCTTGTGTTTTTCTTCCTTTTGATGACATGCATAGTAAAAAAAAAAGCTTTCCAATAGTGTTACTACATATAAAGTCACTAGATACCTAAAGAGGAATTCTGTAGGGTAGTCTGATTTTGACCTTTTTCTTACCTCTTCTTTGCTTTCTAGGGAATTCATGATGGAGATACCATACTCCCTGATTCTAGCCTGTGAAGCTCTGAGTAAAACATTTATTAAAATGTCCCAAACTCTTCTCCTCCATATTTGCAACAATATTATTAGCAGACAGGCTGTGGAGCATGGGTGGGATTTCCCAAGAGCAACTTTGTTGACTGTTTTGATTTTCAGAGGTCCTAGAACATTAACTTCCTCTTTTCTGGAATGGTATGGGCTCCTGAAGGTCAAGGGGTTCCCCCTCAACCACCCCTGCCCTGGGGCTTATAGACTGCCAGGTGATTAGAACCCACCTCTCAGGCAGTAGGATTTTGACCAAAGGAGCATCAGCAAGAGTCTTGTCTTGTCACCTTTCTAGCCCTTCTGCCATAAAATGCAGAGGACAGGGCTCTGGTTTCTGGAGTATGATCCGTGGAGGGTGCGCTGACACCTCTGAGCAGGCAGAAATAATATGTCCGGTTTTTGGAGCAACTCCTGCCCATCATGGGGTGACTGCAGAGGCCTGGAGTGGTCTTCCATGGGTCCATGCAGGCCTGTGGTCCTGCATTTCTATCAGCCCTGAATTCACAAGCGGCCCGAGTTGTTGGAGGCAGTGTACAGGCAATTGGGAGGCAGTGAGAAGATCTGGGTTTGGAATCAGGACACCAGATCCCATTTATCTGACACCAACAACCTTTATCACCATGAATAAGTCTCTTAAGCTCCCAGCATTAGTTTCCTTAAGTGTAAAACGAGGAGAGTTACCGTGGCTCATTTCTGTGGCTGTCTGCAGCTTTGGAGCCAGCTCAGTGTGGGATTCTGTGAGTATCTCAGAGACACCCTCTTGTTCTAACTTGGTTGTTGTTCAGTCTCTAAGTCATGTCTGACTCTGACTCCATGGACTGTAGCCCAGTAGGCTCCTCTGTCCATGGGGATTCTCCAGGCAAGAATACTGGAGTGGGTTGCCATTTCCTTCTCCAGGAAATCTTTCCGGATCAGGGATCAAACTCGTGTCTCCTGCATTGGCAGATGGATTTTTTTACCACTAGCCACCCGGGGAGGCCTCTGCTCTGACTTTGCACTGTCTTAATAGGATCCTGACCTGGAAAGTGACCCTTGGTGTATATGCTGAGGGTCACTTTTCAGGCACACTAAGATGCTCGCTGCGGGCAGAGAAGTTTCGGTAATACAACCCAAGGGCAACCATTAGGCACAATAATAAGGGATTTGTTAAATTAGCAGTGATGCAGCAGCCTAAGAAAGCACAGCCATGTCTCCCAAAAGAGTTTTTGTAGAATAACATTTAATGATACAGTACAGCTGACACAGGATAAGTGAAAATTCCCTGTTTACCAAGCCATGATCCTGTTTTTTGTAGAAATGCAAGTATGTAAACCCTTGTGTAGAAGAAGGCCTGGAACACTGTCCAGGAGACATGGGTGTTTCTCTGGGAAGTCTCTTCTTGAGTGGTTTGTTTTTCTGCTTATCAGGATGTTCTCAGTGTCCTACTCGTAACAGGTGTTTAGCTTTTGTAGAAGAAAAACGGTTGTAAAAATTACTTTAAAATGTCTCATCGGTTTTTATGGACACTCATGGGCTCCAGCTGTGGGGGGCACCTTCCCGATTCCCCAGACACTGGATAAAGGACCCTGCGTCTCCTTTGTCTCCCCAGGAAAGGCAACAGCATGGCCAGCGTGCTGTCCCGGCGCCTCGGCAAGCGGTCCCTTCTGGGAGCCCGGGTGTTGGGACCACCTGGGGCTGCCCCACCCTCAGAGCCTCAGGCAGAGCTGCTGGAGGGGGCAGCTCCCCAGCCCTTTGCTGCTTCCAAGGATCCGTCCTGCCAGGAGCAGCCTAAGGAAGTCCTCAAGGCTCCGGGCACCTCAGGCCTCCAGCTGGTGGCCTTTCACCCCGGGCAGAAGGTAGGTTGATCCCCAAGTAGACAAGTGTCCGCTGACCCCATGCTGGGGTTCAGCAGCCCAGTGGTATCCCAAATGACAGGCCAGAAACTCTCTGGGCACTGACTTGAGTGCCGACCTTTTCCCTGCAGCCATATGAGCCCCTTGGACAGCAGGCTTCCCAAGAGAATGAGCCATTCTTAGCAGACCCAGGGCTCCTGCATGACAATTCTGGGCTCAAGCCTGCCCAGAACCTCAGTGCAAAGCATGGCCAGAGCTCAGTTTCTCTTAATCTCCCCCAGTTTACAACTTTACAAAAATAAGGGAAAGGAGCTCAGATTTATGAGAGAGAGAAGATTGCATCCCACAGTCGTGTATGGATGTGAGAGTTGGACCATAAAGAAGGCTGAGTGCCGAAGAATTGATGCCTTTGAACTGTGGTGCTGGAGAAGACTCTTGAGAGTCCCTTGGACAGTAAGGAGATTGAACCAGTCAATTCTAAAGGAATTCAACCCTGAATACTCCTCGGAAGGACTGATGCTGAAGCTGAATTTCTAATACTTTGGCCATCTGATGCGAAGAGCCAACTCAGTGGAAAAGACCCTGATGCTGGGAAAGGACTGAGGGCAGGAGGAGAAGGGACAACAGAGGTTAAGATGGTTGGATGGCATCACCGACTCAATGGACATGAGTTTGAGCAAACTCCGGGAGATGGTGAAGGACAGGGAAGTCCATGGGGTTGCGAAGAGTTGGACACAACTTAGCGACTGAACAACAACAATGAAGACTGCACCATTGAATTACCTCGAGACGTTTCAAGAGATGAAGGTGTCTGTTTAGTTGCAATGCCATTTGGATTCTCTTTTCCAGTGTCTGCTCCTCTGTGTTATCACTAGATCCGTTTGGCCTTGTGTTATCGCTAGATCCAGATGAGTGGGCTTCTCGTTCATTGCCTTCCCAAGAGCTGATAATAGAGGCTCTACTTTCTGCCTCTCTTTTAAGACTTGTGTGGTCCAGATCTTTTTCTCCACAAGGTGAGGAACCTGCCAACTGCTAGGCACCTCTGAAAGCGGTCAGTCTGCATTTTCATCACTACCATCTTGCTCCTAGGTAGACTCAGGATTTTCTGAAGGGAGAAATGCAGAGTGTGAGCAATTCAAGGCAATAGTTGGGAACCAGCAGATATATAGAAATTTAGAGGCAAGTCAGGTTAAGATCTCAAGAGGATGGATACAGATTCCAAGTTCATTTGATTTGAAATTTTAATCCATTTACATTTAAAGTAATTAGTGATAGGTAAGGACTTGGTATTGCTATCTTGCTAGTTTTTTTTCCTGTTTTATAATTCCTTTGTTCCTTTCTTCTCTTGCTGTCTTCCTTTGTGAGTTTTTTTTTTTTTTGGTAGTCCTGTGCTTTGGTTTCTTTATCTTTTGTATGTCTACTAGAGTTTTTTCTTTGTGGTTACCATGACGCTTACAGAAAACATAAGTCTATTTTAAGATGATATCAACTTTAGTTGTATATAGACTCCAAGTTTAAAAAAAGAAGTCTCAGAAATTGATACTTTTGCTTTCTCCATCTAAAGAATTTTATAAAGATTTGTTTCAGTGAGAACTGATCCACTTTGGCTGGTCTGGATGTTCAGGTAGGAAGCAGGTACCCGGGAGCATCTGCATGAACTAAAGCTGAGTCAGAGAATGCAGTTTGTGGCAGATAGCCCCTGGGTGCCCCACGTGCTGACCACCGGTTGCTCTTTCTCTCTCCAGGTTTGTGTGTGGTACGGGGGTCAAGAGTCCACAGGACTGGTGGAACGGCATAGTTGGGCGGAGGATAAGGTGACTGTCTGGCTGTTGGACCAGAAGTTACAGATCTGCTGCAAAGCGGAGGAGGTGTGGCTGGCCGAGCCGCCGGGCCGCATCCCCCAGGTGCCACCTCCAGAGCAGGGAACCCAGGCGCCAGCCTACAGGCCTGTGTCCAGGAACATTGATGTCCCAAAGAGGTTTGTGTGGGAGAACCTTGGCTCTGAAAGATATGTGGGTGTTGAGGTAGGGGCTTTGGAATGCCTTGGGTTGGGGAAGGAATGTAGACCTCCAGATATCTGTCTACTGGTGAAGATACCAGTCGGATGAGATATAGTGAGAAGGTATCCTTTCGGAAAAAAAAAAAAAGACGGGCATCTTTTCTTCCCTATAATTTCATTATTGTTGTTTTAGTCACACAGCCCTGCCTTGACTATTTTGCAGTTCCATGGACTGTAGCACACCAGGCTCCTCTGTCTATGGAATTCTCTGGGCAAGAATACTGGAGTGGGTTGCCATTTCCCTTCGGATCTTCCCAACCCAGGGATCAAACCTGAGTCTCCTGCATTAGCGGGTAGATTCTTTACCGCTGAGCCATCAGGGAAGCCTTGGTAACTCTGTTAAGAGTGATATATATATAACTTCATCTGGCTGAGGGCTATTTTTTTCCCTTTCCTGCTTAAACTAAAATTAGTTCTTAGTTTTTCATGATGAGAGAGAAGAAAGTGGCTTAGATCAGGAGGCAGCAAACATGTCCAGAATGGGCCAGATAGTAAATATTCTGTAGACTCTGTGGGACACGAGGTCTCAGTCACAGCTACTCTGCTTGGCTGTGATCTTGAGAAATCAGCTGCAGACAGAACTTAAGCAGGCGGGCATGTTGGGCTCCAATTAAAACTTCACTTATGGACACAAAATTTCAATTTCATGTTATTTCCATGCATCATATGTCAAGAAATAATATCCTTCTTTTGATTCGTAAAACCACTTAAAAACTGTTAAGCCAGGGACTTGCCTGGTGGTTCAGCGGTTCAGAATCCACCCGACAATGTAAGGAACACAGGTCCGATGCCTGGTCTGGGAGGATGCCACAGCTAAGCCTGGGAGCTACAGGTACTGAGCCCAAGTGCCCTGGAGCCCTTGCTCTGTAAGCAGAGAAGTCGCCGCAGTGAGAAGCCTGCGCCTGGCAAACTAGAGGGTAGCCTCTCGCTTGCTGTAACTAGAGAAAGCCCACACACAGCGAGGAAGATCCAGCATGGCCAAAAACAAACAAATAAATAAGTAAACTTTTAAAAAGTTATGCCATTCTTAACTTTCAAACCAGGCAAAAACAGACAGTAGGCTCAGTCAGGAGATTACAGAGCCCCAGCTAGATATTTAAAACCATTGATTTTGAATGAAAAATGTATACTTTGCTTTAGAAGTTTTAAAAAATTATTTTAATTTTTTTTTTTTTTTGGTCCCACTGCACAGTATGTGGGATCTTAGTTCCCTAGTCAGGGATTGAACCCCTGCCCCCTGCCCTGGAAGTGTGGAGTCTTAACCACTGGACTATTAGGAAAGTCCCTGTTTTAGAATTTTATGACATGAATTTTTCCTCTGAGAATAGAAACTGTACTGTGTTAGTTGCTCAGTCATGTCCGACTCTGTGACCCCTTGGACTGTAGCCCATCAGGCTCCTCTGTCCATGGGGATTCTCCAGGCCAGAATGCTGGAGTGGGTAGCCATTCCCTTCTCCAGCAAATCTTTCCAACCCAGGGATTGAACCTGGGTCTCCTACACTTCAGACAGATTCTTTACCGTCTGAGCCACCAGGGAAGCTCTGTGTTATATACTCTACACACATTGATCTTTTCAGATTAAAAAAGAAAATCTGCTAGTGAGATTCTTCTATGCTGTGCTATGCTTGACATGACATGTTATGACATGTTAAGTCGCTCAGTCGTGTCCGACTCTTTGTGACCCCATGGACTGTAGCCCACCAGGCTCCTCCGTCCATGGGATTCTCCAGGCAAGAATACTGGAGTGGGTTGCCATTTCTTTCTCCAGGGGATCTTCCCAACCCAGGGATCGAACCCAGGTCTCCTGTGTTAGAGGCAGACGCCTTAACCTCTGAGCCACCAGGGAAGCCCGTGCTATGCTTAGCCACTCAGTTGTGTCTGACTCTGCAACTCTGTGGACTGTAGCCCACCAAGCTCCTCTGTCCATGGAATTCTCCAGGCAAGATTACTGGAGTGGGTTGCCATTCCCTCCTCCAGGGGATCTTCCCAACCCAGGGATCGAACCCAGGTCTCCCGTATTACAGGTGGATTCTTTACCATCTGAGCTCCCAGGGAAGTCCTAGAGTTCTGAAGTGGGTAGAGAATCCCTTCTCCAGGGGATCTTCCTGACCCAGGAATCAGACTGGGGTTTCCTGCATTGCAGGCAGATTCTTTACCAGCTGAGCTACTAGGGAAGCCCCGAGATTCTTCTATACAGGATATGTAAGCAGCTGAACTTCCTGCCCCTGCAATCTGTGTGAAATCTGTGCATGTTACTGTTATTGACAGTATATTCTGTGTCTTGAGACCAGACCAGAGCAGTAAATAACATTTGTGATTGTGAATTCAGTGGAACACTGGCAAAGAATTTGTCTTTCTCTTCTACAGAAATAAAAATACAAATAGTCATTCAAAAAGGGGGCTGCTGACATGTCTAATACATTACTAGTCTCGGTTTAGCTGCTTCATGTCGTATAATTTAGTGGATCTGAATTGTAAAGAATAAATTGTATAATGCATCCTTTGAAATAGAGGTGCCACCTGGAAAATTATTTCAGACTGACTTTCCATACTTTAGCCTTGTTGATGGCTTTCATTTTATTTTCAAATAGTGTAACTTTATATGGATTAAGGAAATTATGTGTAAAATTTCACAGATCTCTGCTGTATAAAGCATTGAGGTTTGTTGGGAGATTTATTTTAGTATTTCTGGAGATTTTTTTGCTCGTTGGCTTATGTGCCAGATTCTGTTGACATTCAGAAGCTATCATATTATCTCATCACTAATATTGAGGGGAGGGGAGGGAGTTGGTGAGTGGAATTGTTCTCCCTTAAATGTAAATATAGAGACTTCCTGGTGGCCCAGTGGCTAAGACTCTGTTCCTAATTCAGGGGGCCTGAGTTTGATCCCTGGTCAGGGAACTGGATCCCACATGCTGCAGCTAAGATTGAGGATACTGTGTGCTGCCACTAAAACCTAGTACGTCAAATACATTAAATAAGCAAATAAATGTTTAAAATTTTAAATATAAAGCTAGAAAAGGAAGGTAATTATAGTGCTTTTGAATTCTAGCCAGGTGTCTTTTATGCCCTTGCTTTATTTCATTGCTTGGGCATGTCTTCCTTTCCCTCAAATAAAATTCCTAATTTTAAGGTGCAGAGTGAGGGTTAGGAAGTGAATTCCATGGAGAATGGAGCTGCCTCTGGGTGTCAGCAGTGGGATGCGGCCCAGCCTGCTTTCCCTGGGGTTGACTGGTATTATCAGTGACACTCAGAACTGAGTACTTTTCATGAAGAATGAGGAGAGGTCCGAATGCTTTATTTAACTCTATTACTTGACCACACACCGACTGATCGGAGTAGGGGCCTAGAAGGGACATTCCAGGAACGTAAGATGCTCACGTGACCTGCTGTGTCAGTAAGTAACCTCTGGCTCTCACCCATCTGAATCCAGGAAGTCGGATGCCGTGGAAATGGACGAGATGATGGCGGCCATGGTGCTCACGTCCCTGTCCTGCAGCCCTGTCGTACAGAGTCCTCCTGGGGGCGAGGCCAACTTTTCTGGTGAGGAACGGGGCCGAATGGGTTCTGGGTGCGGCCGAGGCTTCCACTCTTTCGGAGTTCGACGCTTGCATTCTCTCTCCTCAGTGTCCTCCTCTGGGGAGAAGTTGCCTGGTGCATTGTGAAGATGGTTGAGTGCGAGACTGAACCTCACTGGCCACCTGAGTAAGTTCTTCCACGGGAGTAAGCGAGCAAGGCACTCGGGCTGCACGAGGCCAGTAGAGAGACATTTAGTTGTAAAGGGAGGAACGTACTAAGTGATCCCCTCGTGGCCTCAGCCGATTCACAGCCCCCTTCCAAGTGCCTCATTCAGCCTCGTAAATTAGTATGGAATAAACGATCTGAAGTCTGAAATAAATCTAATTGCTTAATGCAAACCAATAGAAAGACTTCATAACAAATTTATAAATTAAAAGAAAATGCTAGCACAACCCCCCAAATACATTATGAGTAATATGGGAGGAAGGTGGGTTGCTGGATATTAGTAGTTTGACAAGATTTGTGGTGAATCTGAACCTTTTTTTTTTTTTTTGAAATTTGTTATCTGGCTGGCCTAACTTACTCCCAGGGAATAACTTTTTTGTTGGTGAGATCTAACTGAATTGTGAGCTTCTTAAAACCTTATAGGAAAATAATGGAGTCAGTTTTGAACATATCAGGTGGAAAGTGGCCTTTACAAAGCATCCCTCATGAGTAATCTCCCTACTTAGAAAATAAATGTAAGGAAGTGATAAGATTTACTTATTTCACCAAGGCGTGTCATCAATGGCTAGACTGCTAGAAGAGGCTGTTGCAGTCTGACGGCACCAGTTGAGGGGCAGAGCATCACACACCCGTTCTGTGAACACCTGGGGCCCACACCAGCAACACAGGAGGAGAGGAGTCAGTTAAAAATTATTCATTTATTTGGTTGTGCTGAATTTTAGCTGTGGCATGGGAACTCTTAGTTCTGGCATGAGGAATCTAGTTCCCTGATCAGAAATTGGCCCCTTGCATTGGGAACTCAGAGTCTTAGCCACTAGACCTCCAGGGAAGTCCCATAGAGTCACTTTTAAGTTCTCAGGAAACTCTGCAAGTTTAGGAGATTGAAGAGGTTGGTCAACAGGAAGAAGATCCAGGAAAATATCATAAAGGGAAAGAAAATCATTGACTGAAATTCCCCTCAGCTTGTGTGTATGTGTGTGTATAATCCATTCATATATGTTCACACACCCCCCCAATGCTAGCATATACCCATCTAACTGATAATATGCTGTGATATCTTAAGTTCCCTTTGATAAACACTTTTTTATTGTCTGTTAAAGGTGTTTTCCCATAACAACATATTTCTGATCTTCCGTTGAAGTAAGTGGGAAGATAAGGCCCCCTTGGCAACTAATTATGTTGACGTAGTCTGGGACGTGAGGTCTCTACAACAACCAAAACCTTGCTCTAATCATGGCTGCTTTTTGCAGAATCCACCCATTCCTCCTGGTGTCTGTATTGTTAGGATGGCTCTGCGTGGGCCCGTGGAGAGCACGGGGCATTACAAAGATTTGTTCGAAGTTCATTGCATTGGCCAGGGAACACTTTGTTTTCCTGGTAGAGAATCTCTGTTGACCCTGCCCTAGAAAATTGCAGGATCTAAGATGGAGTGATTTATGTTCCTCTTATAAGATATATAGGGCTTCCATAGTGGCTCAGATGGTAAAGAATCTGCCTGCAATGCACGAGACCCAAGTTCAGGTCAACCCACTCCAGTATTCTTGCCTGGAGAATCCCATGGACAGAGGAGCCTGGCGGGCTACAGTCCATGGGGTTGCAGAGTCAGACATGACTGAGCGACTAAAACTTTGTTTCAGTTATAAGATACCGGTTAATTTATGAGTTTCACTTTTTAGCTTTGTTTTGAATTTTTCCTTATGTGCCACTTTGCCAGTGTTGGCACTGAGCCACTTGAGTGGCTCCCCCGTGCATGACTGCTGTATTGTGGGGCAGGCCTGTTCTCTTCTCCTGTTCTGATGCTAGATGTAGCGTTCTTCCCCTTCGCCCATCTCTCCCTGATAGATTTCCTTAGTGGACTTGTGAGAATCATTGGCGGCTCCTGATTTCTTTCCTGAAGGGCTACCCTATTTTTAGCCTCATGTGTAGATGTCATAAACTCTCAGTTTCCAGGAAGTCACACCTTTGAGACTGACAGTGATGCTTAGGGAGGGCAGAGTTCATTTGGCCCATTCTGTTTGGCCAGGCTTCTCCTAGCATTTAAGACTTAAATAAGGAGAACCTGCATTGGAAACATGGAATGCTGGGTGTCTAGGTTGGCCTGAAAGTGGATTGGAATATGGAGTAGGATGAGAGGAAAGCAGTGGGATGTTTATCCTGGCCTCCGGGGATGTGGTAGATGGTCTCAGAATCCAGGGTAAGGAGGTCTTGTGGACCACTGCCCATGTGGAAGTTGGGGCTTGAGGACAAGGCCACCATACCTGAATGTGTCATAGGTTGTTCCCCTTTTCTTGCTATTTCTGTGTATCAAAATTTCAGGTTCTCTTGTAGTATAAATTGGGCTTCTCTAGTGGCTCAGTGAAAAGAATCCACCTGCCAATGCCCGCTAGCCAGTGCAGGAGATGCAGGTTTGATACCTGGGTCGGGAAGATCCCCTGGAGTAGGAAATGGCAACCCACTCTAATATTCGTGCCTGGAAAATCCCATAGACAGAGAAGCCTTGTGGGCTATTGTCCATGGGGTCAAAAAGAGTCAGAAACTACTTAGTGACTGAACAACAACAACTAAATGAGGTAAATTAGCACATTATTTGGAGAAGGCAGTGGCACCCCACTCCAGTACTCTCGCCTGGAAAATCCCATGGACAGGGGAGTCTGGTAGGCCACAGTCCATGGGGTCGCGAAGAGTCGGACACGACTGAGCGACTTCACTTTCACTTTTCCCTTTCATGTATTGGAGAAGGAGATGGCAGCCCACTCCAGTGTTCTTGCCTGGAGAATCCCAGGCATGGGGGAGCCTGGTGGGCTGCCGTCTATGGGGTCGCACAGAGTCGGACACGACTGAAGCGACTTAGCAGTAGCAGTAGCAGCACATTATTGACCAAAGAATTTTTGCAGAACCTAATGCCCGTGGCCGCCGATTTGTTATGTCAGTGAATATGAAACATCTCTGATCCATAATGTTCGGGTAACAAAAGACGTATTAATGGGTCTCTGGCCAATAAGTTGTCAGTACAGGTTTATGGCCCAGGCACGGAAGAGTCTGGGCTGGGCTTAAAGCAACCCAGAGGGAGGCAGTTTAAAAACTGAAAATTTCACACGTCTGACTGGTCTTCCTGTTCAGACGCGTTGCTGGGAGCGGGGCAGCGAGTTCAGGCCCTGTCGGGCGAGTAGGCCTCCTGTCACCTCGTGATGAGTCTGAACTGTTCCCGGAGCTTGTCTTTCTTGCTCTAAACGTGTTGCCTGTGAATAAAAGCAGGAGCCAGCTCTGGTAAAGGCTTCACCTCCCGACAGGTATGAGAGCTGGCTGAATGGTTTCTTTTCTCACGCAGGTTTTGATGTTCTTGCCTGGGTTTAAATTATCAAAAGGCATCTTTTAAGAAAGCCTGGTTAGCAAGCCCTTCTCCTGGCCTCTGCATCCTACTCCACTGCCGGGAAAACTTCCCAAGTGGTACCCAGCCCGTTTGTCTGTGCTCAGGGTGGGGCGGGGGCAGAAGAGGCTTTTCCTCACCCCTCTCCCTGCTCTCCCCTTGCCTTTAAAGTGAGAGGTACATTTTGATTAGGTTATCTTTCCATTAATAATACAGGGCTCCCCTGCTATCTGAAAGTAGAGCATTTCTGTGAAAACTTTCGAAAACTGAAATGGTATAAGGCAAAGAAACAATTACCTTAGGACGCCTCTTGGCTAACGGATGCACAAAATACATAGTGATAAAGTACAGATACTCGCAGGTTCAGTTCAAAGCTCTGGGGGCTGGGTGCTGAGATGCTGAGTGTGGTTCCTAGGAAGGGCTTGGACTGTTCGGGGCGCCCTGCCTCCATAACAGCTCGCTGCAGAACCAGCACTGAAAACTATTGTCACCTTTTCTCTTTAAGTGAAAGTCCTCCTTAGATTTCTTTCAGTTAGTGAAAACAGGTCCTGATGTAAGGTTGTCACTCGGTATTCGTGGGGGTTTGGTTCTAGGACCTGTGCGGATACCCAAATCCATGGATACTCAAGTCCGTTGTGTAAAACAGCATTGTACTTGCATGTAAGCTATGCACATGCTCCTGCATATTGTCAATCATCTCTAGGTTGCTTATAATACGTAACACAAGGCAAATGCTGTGTACAACGTTGTAAGCAGTTGGAAGGACAATGTAAATGCCTTTTAAATGTTGCTGTTTAAATGTTTCGTTGCTGTGTGGCAAATTCAATTGCTGTGGGGATCTTTCTGGAATTCTTTTTCCTAAATATTTTCAGTGCGGAAACTGGGGATTTGGAGGGCTGACTGCAGGTCTTGCATATGAAGGAAAAGGTATAAATTGAACTTTCGAAAACTGGGGGACACCTGCACACAAAATACAGCTACAAAGTGTGTCTGGCGGTCAGTGATGATCAGCACAGCTGTGGCAGGAAGGGTCCATGAGAACAGAGCAGTCTGCCACCCACAGACAGTGCTGCAATGAAGGGGCGCATTCCTTATTTTTACTGAAGCCCAGAAAGGGGAGGAGTTTGTTAGGGAAGGGGTACTTTGTCGGTTTTTGTTTTACCCCCTTGCAGTACAAAGCCAGGCAAGCAGAACCTGGCATTAGATTCAGGAACCCAGACTTTTTAAGAAAATAATTTTTATTTATGCATCTATGTTTGGCTGTGCTGGGTCTTTGTTGCTGCTCAGGCTTTTCTCTAGTTGTGGCAGCTGGGGGCTACACTCTAGCTGCAGTGAACCAGCTTCTCCTGTTGCAGAGCACAGGCTCCAGGGTGCTCGGGCTTCAGTCATTTCAGCTCCCAGGCTCTATAAAGCACAGGTTCAGCAGTTGTGCACAGGCTTAGTTCTTCCTTGGCCTGTAGGATCTTCCCAGACCAGGCATCAAACCCGTGTCTCCTGCATTGGCAGGTGGATTATTTACCACTGACCCACCAGGGAAGCCCAGGAACCCAGACTCTAAACTAGAGCGTCCTGCCCCCGACTTGGGCTGTCTGCGGAATCTGGCGTGAGCAAAGGGACAGGCACCGAGCATCCTCTGTCTTCTCCCCTCCAGCCTCCCGCACGGCCTGCGACCCGTGGAAGGAGAGCGGCGACGTGTCAGACAGCGGCAGCAGCACCACCAGCGGGCACTGGAGCGGGAGCAGCGGCGTCTCCACTCCCTCGCCCCCCCACCCCCAGGCCAGCCCCAAGTACCTGGGGGACGCCTTCGGCTCTCCCCAGACTGATAATGGATTTGAGACCGACCCAGACGCTTTCCTGTTGGATGAACCAGCTCCCCGAAAAAGAAAGGTGCGTGGCCTGAGCTTTCAAGCTCAGCCGCAGAGGGGCCAGGCCTGGTTTCCCCGGCCTTCTCGGACTCTATCCTGTTTCAGTGATCCATTAAAAAAAAAATTAATTAATTAGGCTGCACCAGATCGTGGTTGTGGCATGTGGGATCTAGTTCCCCAACCCGGGATCAAACCCCGGCCCACCCTGCATTGGGAGCTCAGAGTCCAAGGCCCTGGGCCATCATTTCAGCTCTCCTTTGCTGCTTCTCTTTGCTCTTGATATTCCCAGAAGCCCACCCCTCCTCTCCAATGCCACATCATTGGCCTTCTCACCTCTGCCCAACCCGGCTCTCCTGCAGAGACCTCCATCAGGTCTTCCCCTGTCCCCCAACCCATCTCCCCTCCCCCACCGCATCTCCTCTCCTCCATCCCCCTGCCCCCACTACAGGAGACATGGGTCCTATCCCCTGGAGGAGGAAGTGGCAACCCACTCCAGTATTCTTGCCTGGGGAATCCCACGGATAGAGGAGCCTGGTGGGCTGCAGTCCATGAGGTCACAAAGAGTCGGACATGATTGAGCACACACACACACACATCCCATGTGTTGGGTGGCGCCGTTTCGTCCTGCATTCTAAATATAGGTTGGTGTTGGGCTGTCTCTTATACACATCTTCTCCTCTCCTCCATCCCCCTGCCCCCAAGCCCACCCCTATCTCCACTCCAGACCGATGCCGGCCCCCAGGACCAGCTCTCTGCCCGTGTTTGTCAGTCTCTCTGGTCTCTGGGAACCCCTTTACTCGATTGAGCCTTCTGCTGGGTCCTGTTGGATGTGACTGGAGCCCCACTGGTGAGGCTGAGCGGGGGGACATGACCTCCTCATCCCTTGTTCCTTTCCCTCCAGAACTCGGTGAAGGTGATGTACAAGTGCCTGTGGCCCAGCTGTGGCAAAGTCCTGCGCTCCATCGTGGGCATCAAGCGGCACGTGAAAGCTCTCCACCTGGGGTAGGTGCGCGGGCAGAGCTCCTCTACCTCGGGCGTCCTTCAGACCTCCTCCACCCGCTGATTCCCCGAGACCCACACCCCCAGAGGCTTCTGAGAACCTGGCTGGCTGAGGACCCCACCCATCCCTGATCCCGGGCCCCGTGGAACAGCCCCTTTGCTGGGAAGGAGGCCCTCCTGAGGTGGTGGGTGTTGATGCTGTTGGTGGGTATGTCTTCTCACCCCGGAGGGAAGATGGTTCAGTTCTGGGCAATTAGAGCGTGGTTAGTTACTTAGAGCCTGTTGCTTCCCCTTGGGGAGCTGGGGCTCCCCTCACACTGACACCCGGAGCCGGGGCTGCATATGGCCAGGGGGACCGACTCAGTCCTTCCCCTGCTGGAGAGAGTGACCACGAGTGAGTGGGGTCCAAAGAGGACCCAGGGCAAAGCATGAAGCAGATTTGGCCAGAGGAGAAGCCTTCAGTGCTAGGGAAAATAATTCCCCTTGTGCCAGGGTGCAATCCCTGGGAGCCCGTGTCGGGACCTGGGCTCCCACCTGTCCTCCCAGACTTCTCCTGTGACTTGCTGGTGGCCCTGAGTAGGTGCTCCCCTCATGCCTCGCTGTCCCCTGTGTTTGGACCAGGGCAGCTGTGTTTGTCCCTGGTTGTCACCACATCTCCCTCCCCTGCAGGGACACCGTGGACTCCGACCAGTTCAAGCGGGAGGAGGATTTCTACTACACAGAGGTGCAGATGAAGGGGGAAGCTGCTGCGGCTGGTGGCCCCACAGCCGACCCGGCTCCGACCCCCAGCGTGACCAGCCCACCCCTCACCATCCTGCCCCCACCACCTCCTCCCAAAGCCCAGTCCTCAGGCCCGGATCACCCTGGCCTGGAATCTTACCTGCCCTCCGGTGCTCTCAGCAAATCAGCTCCTGGCTCCTTCTGGCACATTCAGGCCGACCATGCATACCAGGTATACCCCCTGGGAGCTCAGCCTAGGGGCCGTGAGGGATTCCGTGCCTGTCACTGGTCAGCCTGATCACAGGCCACTGACCACACTGATTGGAGGCTGAGTCCTCAGCTGAATTACCCATCTCTTACTTCTATAAGGAAAATGACTTCACACTCAATAAGCACAGGAATTCCAGAGCTGTACCTTGGTGACTGTAATGAGTGGTTACTGAATCGGGCTGAATCCAGTGGTTAAGAAATCTGGCTGAATCCCTGAGTAACCAGGTTGATGGATTTGGACGGGGGAATTGGTCCATCATTGGTTATAAGAGGGGATAGACTAGTGTAGTAGGGTTTCCGAGAGCAAATCCCCAATTCTCAGAATTCTACTACATTAAATAATCTGGTACTCTGTGTTTTGAATACCTACTGTGTGTCAAGCTGCAGGATAAGCTTTGCAGATAGAATAAGATATATAATTCTTGAGCTTGTGAAGTGTACGGTTTAGCTGGAGAGAGAAATGAATGTGTAACTATGATTAATTATAATAAGTAGTTAAAATATTGTACTGGAGGTACAAGCAATTGTTGTGGGTACAGGAAGGACCAGGCTTCCCTGGTAGCTCAGTGGTAAAGAATCCACCTGCCAATGCAGGTGATTCGGGTTCGATCCCTGGGTTGGGAAGATCCTCTGGGGAAGGAAGTGGCAACCGGCTCCAGTATTCTTACCTAGGAAATCCCATGGACAGAGGAGCCTGGCAGGGTACAGTTCACAAGTCAGACACAAGTTAGTGACTGAACAACAGTAGCTGTAAAGACCAAGGTATTATGCCCATTGGGTTGGGAAAGCAGTCATGGAGCGGGTGGCATTTCGGGGGTTTTTTACTGCATGTAGTAGGTGCCGAAGACTCTTGTTTGCCATGTGCAAGTTTTTCTTAAAATCCTTTGATGCCTACTGCTTGTTTTTTTCCAACTGTAGGTTGATTTGCAAGTTAGTAATTAAGAAGCAGTGCTTTCCGTCGGAAAGCCTTTAGAGAGTGAGCCAGCTCTCCTCCTCATTAGAATGAGTGGTCATGAGTGGTCGCTCAGCTATTTCAACTCAGGTGGCCCTTCAGGCCGCCAGCTGTCCCTGTGACATGAGGCCTGGAGAGGGCGGTTGGTGATTTTAGAAACAAACCTTGACCTGGAGAGTCACTGCTTCCACACGGTTGCCCCAGGGGTGGCAGGTGCTTAACGCGGTGCCTGTGCCTCAACTCACAAGGCTGAATTTCTGGGGGAGCTGCCCCGAGCATGTTCTTGGTAGGTGATTCTGCCAAGAAGTTAATCTGCGGAGATGATTAACTCATGGGGCTGGCACGTACACCAGCTCCAAGAGGCGAGCTCCCAAAAAAGACTGGAGCCCGAGACAAAGGCGACTCCAGAGAGCCAGTGCTCTGCTGTCTCTCTCGGGAGGGGCATTTTGGGGTGTCCCAGGACTTTGTAGTGTGAGGTGCACCTGTTACTGCAGACCGTGAGGTTGCTGGGGTGGGAAGAGGGCCCTGAGAGCTTCCTGAGCCGGGCCCTGGCCGACGTGCGCTGTCTTCACAGGCTCTGCCGCCTTTCCAGATCCCGGTCTCCCCGCACATCTACACCAGCATCAGCTGGGCCGCTGCCCCCTCCAGCGCCTCCTCCCTGTCCCCGGTGAGTGCGCCCAGCGCTCCGAGCCCCTCAGCCCTTCTAGGGGCCCCAGAACCAGCCGAGGGCTCAGCCGCACACACCCCGTGCTGGAGGCCTTTCCCCCTGAGCTCGTTGCCTCCTGCACCTCAGCTTCTTGAAGTCTTCATACCCTTGCCCACCGGCCCCCACCACCACCGAGAGTCACAGGTGCCCATAGAATGTGGGAGAGGCATGCTGGCGAGGAGCACCCAGATCAAGTTTATTGCCAAGATCATGAGGCCAGGTGGGATCAGCACCCTATTTAGTCCTGAGCCCCTGGGGGTGCTTGGTAAGGTTTTGATGCCAAGAGGAGGAGGGAGAGGACATGGGGAAGCTGGAGAGGAAGAGGGAGGATGAGAAAGGAAAGAGGGGTGTGTGGGGGGCTGTGCAGGTGGATCAGAGCTCCCCGGGCCACTGCGGACCAGCGCCTTAGGTTGCTTGCCCCCAAACTGAAATAAATCGGAAGTTATTTTGAATCCCCATGGACAGAAGAGCCTGGTGGGCTACAGTCCATGGTGTTGCAAAGAGTTAGACACAACTGAGAGACCCTTAGGGTGTTGCAGTCTGAAACGCCTCCTGCAGGAAGGCATCACCACACACTGTAAAGCCCACGTGCCCAAAGGTGCCGCTGAGGCTGTGCCGTCCCTCCTTCTGCCCCAGTATGGTAGCTTCTTCTAAATCTGCAGGTGGCAGCCCACGAGGGGGCCAGGCTGAGTGGCTCTCCTGCTTGGAGCCCCTTCCCCTTGCTGGTGTGTGCCTTTCAAGGCTGGCTCCTCCCTCTCCACCTCCACTTCCTCCTTGATCCCTGCTCACCTCTCCCTGAAGTCTCCTTCTAGAGAAGGCCTCCTGGCAGGAGGTGGGGTGGGGGTAGCTGGCTGTCCCCCGGGACGGTCCTTTGGCCTTGCACTTCTGCCCTCGTGCTCACAGGCCCTCTCCCTGTGCCCAGGTCCGGAGCCGGTCGCTAAGCTTCAGCGAGCCCCAGCAGCCGCCGCCTGCCATGAAGTCTCACCTGATCGTCACGTCTCCACCTCGGGCGCAGAGCACCACCCGGTGAGCCTGTCCTCTTCTGAGATCCCCTTGGGGGCTCCTGTCCCCACCCGCCCCTCGTCCCTAGGGCTGGTCCCAGGGAGCCAGTGGGGGACGTCTCAGATGCGAGCGAGGCAGCCGGTTCTCCGGCCCCGGGGGTTCCCCTTGCCGGCTGGCCAGCGGGTGACCATCCCCTCATCGACCCGTCTTGCAGGAAAGCCCGCGGGGAAGCTAAGAAGTGCCGCAAGGTGTACGGCATTGAGCACCGGGACCAGTGGTGCACCGCCTGCCGCTGGAAGAAGGCCTGCCAGCGCTTCCTGGACTGAACCACGGCCCCTCCCGGCGGCCTGGGGACACAGGCAGATGGGTCCCAAGCCCGCAGCAGAAGCCTAAAAGCGACAGAGTGGACATGGGGAGTTTGGGCTCTATTGGCTAAGGTTGAATACTCAAAACATTTTCCCCTCCCTCATGGGAATATTTTAGTTTTTTTTTTTTTAATAGAAACAAAAAAATTACTTTTTTTTTCTTCCCCTAAAATAAGAGAGAGCCAAAACTGACCAAGGGTATTCTGCAGCAAACCAGAGACCAAAGAAATGACAGCCTTCTTCTCCTCCCCGCAGCCCAGCTCCCTGGGGATGAATGTGTGCCGTATGGAAGGAAGGGACAGCTCACTGTGTTTCCTGCTGAGCTGGTGGACTCTTTGCTTTCTCCACTCTTTCAGAAGGGACTGTGAGCAACATGGATTTACTTTTTTTTTTTTTTTTTAATAGAAAAAAAAAGATTTCTGGCTGATGACTCAGAGAACAGGACCTGCTGAGGCTGGGGTGGGAAGACGGGGCTGATGTGTGAGCTTTTTGAGGTGCAGCTGGCCCCCTTTCTCCACCCAGATCTCGGAGAAGGGAGAGATTGTCCTTACCCGGCAGCTTCCATCAGAATGCAAGGAAAGCCCTTTTTCTGGTGCCAACTGCTCCGATCTGGGGTCCCTCAGGTCGGGTTGCAGCCCAACAGATACGGTGTGGCCTCTTCTCCAAGCCCAAACTCGTAGGTTTGTAAAAAGACTGTCCCCAGGAAGCTGAGCCAAAAGGCTAAAAAGAATTCACATCGTACAGCGTGGCAGATCAAGACTACCTTGCCCACTCTTTCCTTGAGAAGAGACCAGACGGTCTCTAATACTTCTCTAGTACTCGGCGAGAGTTCTTCGCTATTCCCCGAGTGAACCCACACCCACCCCTCCCCACCAGCTGTGGAAGACACCCCCTCAGAAACACTTTGTTTTCACTTACGGTGTATTCAGGACCCTCTTTCTGATTAAAGATTCCCCCTTTGGCCTAGAGATCCTGCCCTGAGGTAGGTCCCTCCTCGTCTCATGGGAACCAGGGATTTTCCCGTGTTCCTCCAAGGCCATAGGGCCGGGCTGGTGAAGAGAACAGACAGACATTTAGGTGGCAGCTCCTGCCACGGTGAGAGGGCGCCGTGTCCCGTATCTCCACGGGCTCACCTGGCCCTTTGGCGACCGTCTGGTTTTCTTCCTAAGGTGACAGGCAGGACAGGACTCTTCAGGGGGCTTCTGCTTGGTCCAGTCAGTGTGATGGGGAGGGTCAGTTGGATGTGGTGTCGTGGTCCCAGACACCTGTTGCGTGTCATTTCTGGGGAGGTTAGGGGGCCTGAGGAGGTCACGTGACAGGAACTGGGGTTGATTTAGCATCTACTGGAGACCTCAGGAATGGAGGGGACCCCGGACTGCGTGACCTGAGAGCTGAATACGTGAATCCATTTTTGTTGAGGAGGGACAAGTAGAGGCAGGGGGTTCTGTGCCTGGGCGAGCAGGGCTGGGGGAGGGCACGTTTTTGGCTCAAAGCCTCACTTTTCTGCCGAGCGGGACTGGTTTGGGGGACTCCTCAGGGCCCGTGTCCCAAATGTCAGGGGCTCAGGGAACTCTACCACGAGGCCAGCTCTCTGGGGTTTGCACAGTCGCATCCAGCCTTTGGCTGTGAGCAAGGCTGTCCTTCCCGTCCAGGTGGGCTCACCTGGCTGCAGGAACCCAATAGATGCCTTTCCGTCTGTGACACGCGCGTGTTGGAAACCGGCAGACGGGAATAGGGGGTGTGATGGTGTGAAGGGTGATGGTGACCGGGGTTTGGTGACAGAAGGGAAAGGCACTCTTACACATCAGTGTCTTTGGTGGTGATGGGATATATTTTTATAACTTAGTAAAAAAAAAAAAAAATGTATGTGGAATTCTGTCCCTCGGTAAAGCTGGAAAGCAGGCCAGCAAGAGGTGCTGGGTTCTTCCTCTCGCTCCTTCAAGCTCCCAGCTTCCCAAAGCTGACTCCCGGCTTCCTGCCCTGTGAACCTGCAGGTCCTACCCGTGTGAGGAGGGGGCCTTTGAGATGGGGGTGGGGGGAGCTCTGCCCAGCAGCGTCTCCCCTTTCCCCTTACTCAAAGCTTTTGCTGGGTCTCCCCTTTGGAGACACTATTTTCATTTCCCCCTCAGTTTGGACCATGTAGGTACAACTGGATATCAAGATTTTCTCTAAGTAAGGCAGGCGTCTCGTGTCACTGCTGCCCAGGGCAGAAAAGGAAGAGAGAAGAAATTGATGCAACAATTTCAAAACTGAGGTTTTTTTTGTTTTTTTTTTTTAATGTTCTGGTGCGGCTTTCCCTGCTGGCCTTTGCTCCGGCCTCCTTCCCGGTGGTGGTGGCCTCCTCCAGCCTCTCCCCTCCCACTGCTCCATCTGTGGCTGTCATGTGGGTTCTTGACGTGTGGTCTGTCCCGGGGTTGTCCCATTCGTCTCTTCTCGGAGGGCAGGGGGTGGTTTGTGAACTGATCCCACCAACACGCCTGTTTTCTTCATCTCTGTATTTCTCCCTACTTCCTGGCCCATCCGGGGAGGCAGAATCTGATGGGAGGTAAGAGGCGACAGGTGCGCTTTGGAAACTAACAGGACGGATTGGCAAAGCAAGCGTCTTGGGAAGCTCTTTACTCCGGGGACGTTATGCTTATTCACAGTATTTTGGAAGCACCTTTGGAGTCTGTGGTGCCTGCTTTGAGCAGCCTTAATGATACTGAATCTGCACCCATGCTTGCGCCTTCAGTGCAGAGAGGCCAGTGAATGGTGGTGGTGGTAGTGGTTGAGTCACTGGGTCCTGTCTGACTCTTTGCAACCTCATGGTAGCCCTGCAGGCTCTTCTTGTTCGTGGGATTTCCCAGGCAAGAAGACTGGAGTGACTTGCCATTTCCTGGTGGTCAAGTGAGGTCACAGGTGCAGAACACAAGGAGCAACGGGTGAGTAACATGGCTTAGACTGACTGATCTGACTTCTAAGCTGGCTGTGAAAGCAGTCCTGTAATTTCAGAACACATTCTGAGCAACATCCACACTGTTGCAGTTGGCCTGAGGCTAGATTCTTTGAAGGACATAATGGATTTGGATGTGGAAACTCTGACTTGTCGGAAGAAATCTGTCCTGTTACTTTCTGGTCCTCGCAGGTTCTGACTTTACCAGGGGCAAAAAGAAAAAAAAAGGAGAGGGAGATAAATCCCATCTGTGAACTTGTCTTTATTGGCGCCTTTTCCCCCAGCTGTCTTCCAAGTATTATTTTTACTGTTAAAAATTTTTTTAAAAATGTGAAATATAATGTTTTTACAGCAATATGAAATATATTTTATAAGGAATAAAATGGTACATTGTCTGATTTGATGTGTGCCTGTCCCTCCGTCCTCTCACCCTGCAAAGGATAAGATTATCATTGTCCTTGGTGTTAAGCAAGCAATAGCCCCGGGGGAGGTGTGTACACTCTTTTGCTTATAGTAACAGCAGGCAACATTATCAGGGACCTGGCCAAGTGCTTACATGGATAACCCACAAAGGAATTACTGTTGTCAGTAATTTTAATTTTATTTTTAAAATAAATTATTTTTAAAATTTCTTATTTTCATTTCATCAATCCCATTTTACAGGCAAGGAAAGTGAGGCCCAGAGGTTAGAAAACTTGCCCAAAGTCATCATCTGGGAAATAATGGCACTAGGATTGTAATCTAGGAGATAATCATTTTCTTTTTTTTTCTTCCTAATCTCTAATTTTAATTTTTACAGTTTAATGGTTTATTACAGTGCAAACACCTAAGTATCCACCATTCCTTCAAAAAACAGATTGTGGCCAGCATTCCAGAAACTGCCATTGTACCTCTGTGTTGTGCTTAGTCGCTCAGTCGTGTCCAACTCTGTTCGACCCTATGGACTGTTGCCCGCCAGGCTCCTCTGTCCATGGGGATTCTCTAGGCAAGAATACTAGAGTGGGTTCCGATGCCCTCCTTCAGAGGATCTTCCCAACCCAGGGATCAAACCCAAGTCTCCCGCATTGCAGGCAGATTCTTTACCATCTGAGCCACCAGGGAAGTCCTCTGCTGCTGCTGCTGCTGCTGCTGCTGCTGCTAAGTCCCTTCAGTCGTGTCCGACTCTGTGCGACCCCATAGACGGCAGCCCACCAGGCTCCCCTGTCCCTGGGATTCTCCAGGCAAGACACTGGAGTGGGTTGCCATTGCCTTCTCCGAGGGAAGCCCTCTAGCAAGGCGTTAGTCCTCTTTTCCTCATAAAAGCAACCAGTGTTCTTTGACTTTTTACATCAGTGACTCCCTTGATTGAGGAAAATAAGCATTTTCTCTCTTGCTTGCGTTGTTGACAGTGGGGAGAAGCGCCCGGCTGTGGACCTGGGTTTGTTGGGGGTGCCGGCAAGTGCCTAAGGAGAGCATGAGCCACCTTCTGCTTGTGCAGTGCCTGCTAACCCTGGGGAGTGACAGGGGCTGCCCCTCCCCACCCCCACCCCGTCAACCCATGGGTTTTGCGTCCTGTGATGGCCCGCGAGGCTGGTTCAGAGCTGGCCTGGGTGGAAGGGGAGGTGGCACAGAAGGCTCTGTCTCGCCCTGGGAGGGGGTTCTAGGACCCCTTCACAGCACGCAGCAGGAGGTATCAAGCTGCTCGGGGAAGACCTAAGAACGAGATGACTGCCACAGTCGATCTAGCTCAGCAGCCTGTGGGAGAGGTTGTCCTTGGCCTTTTCCCTCCCCTTGGTGTAGATCAGAGGGCCCCTTTCTCCCCCTTCCCCTTGCCCCACTTTGTCTCTCTAAGAAAGACTAAGAATCACTGGTTTCCTGCCGCTGCCCGCCACCCCCACCGTGCCTTCCCACACCCCTCCTTTAAAACGGTTTACTGCCTTTGAGCCAGACATTGTCCATTTGCAGCTCTGGACCCTCCCAGGTCCACCTTGGTGGCTGCATCCGAGGACCTTCTAACTTTCTGGCTCCCAGTTGGGTCTGACCAACAGGAGACGCCAGGCTAGAGTTGGAAGGGAGAGAGTTGTTCAATCTCGCCAACGGTACTACCCTGCACAGTGAGCGGCTGACCACTAGAGGGAGCTACAGTCCTCACTGGGTTCCATTAACCCCATACCTCACCAGGCGCCCCCTCCCCCGAGTTCCCCAACAGAGCCCCTTACCCTCCCTATTGATTTCCCAAGGCCCCCTATCTATCTATATAGTTTGACCCACCTCATTCACTCCATTTGTGTGGATCAGAGGTTTCTTGGCTGAACTGATATTACCCATCTTAACATGTTTTGAGTTAATTTTGACCCCATCCAGAGGGTCCCAAACCAGCAAATGCTACATCACCTGGGAATTGTTAAAGATGCAACTTTCTAGTGAGTCAGAAACTGAAGGTGGGATGCAATAGCCTGGCCCCTCCACCATCCTGCCCGCTGGGTCCAATCACACAGCTGGGGGCTTTGGATCTGGAGAACCAGCACGGTCGGGGTGTTCCTGCTCGACACACTTCACATAAAACAGTCACATGCGTTTGGCCTCTGGCTCCCTGGAGAGGCAGCTCTGGAGTCTGTGCTCAGTTAAAGAAGCAGCCAACCCGTTTACTAACCATTTGCTCAGTAGAAGTTTAATGGAGAAATATCTGTTTAAAACAACCGGTCAAAAAGAACAGCTCTTTTACAAACAAGTTACGGCAGTGACGAGTCAAAACCCCAGGCTTGATTTCCTGTTCTTGAACCCACCACCTCCAAGAAGGAAGAGGTGGGTGAGGAGGAGAGATGGGGCCGTTGAAATGTTAGCTGGAGGAATTACAAAAATACACTCTGATGTAGCAACAGGGTTGTCATGAAACATGCCATGGGCCAGGAGGAGTCAGGGAGGGAAAGACAACCAGACGGGCAGGGCCCTGGGGTGGCGGCCTGGAGGCAAAGCTCGCCTCAGTGCCTTGGGGAGGGGGGCGTCCTGATGCCCAGCCGGCAGGTTTGGGGCTGGAGACATGCTGCTTTGGGGATTGCCCGGACACCTGGGGAGACATAAAATGACAAATTAATGGCAGATTAAAATGGCAAATCCGACAGTTTTTCTGACCCTTCAATTCGATTTTCCCTAGTGCCTGAGAAATAGAAAGGAGGCAAAGAAAAACTATCATCTGGGACTTTCCTGGTGGTCCAGAGGTTAAGATTTCGTGCTCTAAACGCAGGGGTGCTGTGTGCTGTGCTTAGCCGCTGTCCTGTCCAACTCTGCAACCCCATGGACTGTAGCCCACCAGGCACCTCTGTCCTTGGAGATTCTCCAGGCAAGAATACTGGAGTGGGTTGCCATGCACTTCTCCAGGGGATCTTCCCAGCCCAGGAATCAAACCCAGGTTTGATTGCAGGTGGATTCTTTACCCTCTGAGCCACCAGGGAAGCCCAAGAATACTGGAGTGGGTAATTTATCCCTTCTCCAGCAGATCTTCCCGACTCAGGAGTTGAATGGGAGTCTCCTGCCTTGCAAGCGGATTCTTTACCAGCTGAGCTACCAGGGAGGCCCTAAATGTAGAGGGCCCGGGTTCAATCCCTGGTCAGGGAACTAAGATCCCACATGTTGTACAGTGCGGCCAAGTAAATTATGTTAAAAAAAATTATATAATCCACATAATTAGCCCCAAAAGCAGCAAGAAGGGGTCCCTGACTCCTACACACCTGTTTCCCTGGCCCATAATCTAGCATCAGAACCAACAGAACAAAGGGGAAGCCTCCTGCCCAGAAACAGTTCTCTTATCCCTGGTATCAGTATTTGGAATCTCTGTATAGTAATTCACTTCTTCAGGCTAAAAAGAGCCCTCTTTTGTGGCTCTCTTATATTACAAGTGCTAAATTCACTGATTCCTCACCAGGAATAAATCTGCTCACTCTCCACCATCTAGAAAGTCAAGGTCCCGGGCAGCGGAAGAGAGGAGGGAAGCATAGTGCCAGGAAAACGGTTGGTAGGTATCGGGATCAGTCACGTACTCTTCACAGGTCTCTCTAGGACTGGTCCTGCACCCCAATGTCCCTTTATTTTTTGGTTGTTCCATTTGTTATTTTTTTACTGGAGTATCATTGCTTTACTATGTTGTTAGTGTCTGCTGTAGAACAAAGTGAATCAGCTATAAGCATCCGTATATCTCCTCCCTCCTGAGCCTCTCTCCTTCCCATCTCGCCCCATCCCCCCGCCCAGTCGTCACAGAGCGCTGAGCGGAGCCTGTGCCACACAGCGGCTTCCCACTAGCTGTTTTACAGGACAGTGTGTATAGTCAGTGCTGCTCTCTCAATCCATGCCACCTCTCGCTCTCCCAGCTGTGTGCACACCTCCATTCCCTACAGTCTGCGTCTATTCCCACCCTGCAGGTAGGTTCCTCTGTACCATTTGTCTAGATTCCATATATACCAGTGTCCAGGACATCATTACACTTTCTGAATAAGGGTTCTTTATCCCAAGCGTTTGCTTCCCCAGTGGCTCAGTGGTAAAGAACCTGCCTGCCAAAACAGGAGACACAGGAGACATGGGTCCTATCCCCTGGAGGAGGAAGTGGCAACCCACTCCAGTATTCTTGCCTGGGGAATCCCACGGATAGAGGAGCCTGGTGGGCTGCAGTCCATGAGGTCACAAAGAGTCGGACATGATTGAGCACACACACACACACATCCCATGTGTTGGGTGGCGCCGTTTCGTCCCGCATTCTAAATATAGGTTGGTGTTGGGTGTCTCAGGTGTCCAGAACAGCTCTGCAATAGGAGTCCCCGAGCCGTGGAGAAATCTCAAGCATGTGTGAGGCTGGCTGGGGTGTGTACAGGAGAATAAAGACAGGCTTAAGGGACTCATAAATACACATCCACACTGGAACTCAGCAGCCATGAATGTGTGGAAAAAAAGAATCAGCAAGATGGTCGCAGGAGGAGAGCAATCGATAATACCCAGATGAGCTGCTTAATATCACCAGCGTTTCCATCAAGAACTTTATATCTTGAGCGAAGCCACAGGCAGAAGCTGGTTATCCGCTATGTTCCAGTGCCTCTCAGTTGGAGGCTTAATAGAAAACTAGAAAAACCAATTGCCCGAATAGGGGCTCAAATAGTTTTTCTAAAAACTAAATTGATTCCTGCTAACGTGACTGATTTGAAACTGTCTTTATAAGGTAAACGGTTGTAGTTCAGACTTAGACGTGTCTTCAGGGTGCCTTGATGGTCCCTTTAAAGAAGAATGTCCCTAAAGTTTAGGAGGAAGCTTCGGTGGGGGCGGGGGAGGGACATACGTATACCTATGGCTGACTCATGCTGATGTGTGGCAGAAACCAACACAATATTGTAAAGCAATTATCCTCCAATTAAAAATTTAAAAAGAAGAATTTCTTTAAGATTTGGAAGAATTCAGCCCATGCCATTTCTGAAAGATTTATTAGGTCCTGTGTAGATATGGCTTTGGAGAAATGAATGCTTATTAGGGATCCAAGAATATGACTTCAAAACCAGTGCAGGTTAATTCAGGGCCTTCAGAGATTAGTCATTCTGCTAAAATAAACACAGCAGCCTTTGGCTCGCCACTGAATACATATATCCATATTTGGCAATGGGCGTTTTGCAAACAAGCCAGCCTACCTGCAAAGTGTTATGTGGGCTGCCTTCCTGCTGCAGTGTGGGTGCTCGAGATTCACATGTGGATTAATATACACTGAAGGAAGATTATTAACAATCTGGCTACCTTTGACATATAGGAAGCAAAGTAAAAGAGCCCATGCACAAACTTTTTGCTTTTATGCCACTGTGTCAGGCAAAAGCCCCCACTTGGGTGATAATGTTTGTGGAGAGTTTCTGACCAACTGAATGGTTCATTCTGTTAGGGGAAGCTTCTCTCTTTAAGGAGAGAGATGAGATACCGCATGCGAGCCTGTGCGCCCTGTCCTGTCTGACTCTTTTCGACCTCATGAACTGCATGCAACCTGCCAGGCTCCTCTGTCCATGGGATTCTCCAGGCAAGAATACTGGAGCGGGTTGCCATTTCCTCCTCCTGGGGATCTTTCCAACCCAGGGACTGAACCCATGTCTCCTGCATTGACAGGCAAATTCTTTACCACTGAGCCACCAGGGAAGCTCAGATGAAATCCTGCAGATAATCCTATTCCTACATATGAATTAAGGCACATATGCTTCAAGATTGGCATTCTCTCAGATTTTCAGAAAAGTTCATTGTGCTAGTTGCCTCTGCCACTCAAAGTTATGTATAGGTTAATGGGCTGAGGAAAGCTGAGTTTGTAATGACTGGGAAATAAGTTAGGATCTCTGATGTTTATGATCTGATCTGCATTGTAGGTACATGTATAAACAAGTGCCTGGGGGGAGGAATAGCAGACAGGCAGGGAGATAGAAGGAAAGGCAAGCAACCAAGCAAACACAAAACAGAAATGGCCCCTGGGCACTTCCCTGGTGGTCCAGTGGTTAAGGATCTGCCTGCCAAGGAAGGCAAAAGGGGTTAATCCCTAGTACAGGAAGATCCCACATGCTGTGTGGCAACTAAGCCTGTACACCACAGCCACTGAAGCTCTCACACCCTAGAACCCGTGCTCTGCAGCAAAAGAAACCGCCACAGGGAGAAGCCTGTTCGCTGCACTAGAGAGTAGCCCTCAGTCGCCGCAACCAGAGAAAACCCATGAGCAGCAACGAAGACCCTGTGCAGCCAAAAACAATAAATAAAAATTAAGACCAGCCAACCAGCAAACAAGAAACCAGACATGGCACTTGGAAAGAGGCAAAAAGTGAGGGAAAATGATGATCCTTTAGTCCCTCTCCTAAAAGTGACTGAGGTCATTAGGACTGGATTCTCAAAGCCTTGCTCAGGTGCCATCGGCTACAAAGCACCAGCCCACCAGCCCAAAGTGATCAGGTGAGCAAGTGATGTGTGGCAGAAAGACACACAGAAAGTGTCCTAACCAGGGCTCCTTGACTGGGGGAGAGTGGGAAAGTTGAAAGGCTGCCATGGAAGCCAGTCACCTTGAGATAGAGGGAGGAGGGGAGGGGACCGCTAAGCCATCTTTGAAGGTGAAACAGCAACATCACAGACATAGATCAGACTCTGCAAATGGCTAAGTGCAGGTCCAGCTCTGGGTCCTTAAAGTCTCTGGGGAAAGGTGAGTGAATGGTTTCTATGGCAACCAGATAGGAGGCTTGGTCCACTTCATTGTCCCCATAGTAACTAAGCTCCCGAAGAGCCATAGAGGAATTAGTTATCTTAACACACTACTATTATCCCCATGGTAACCAGTCTCTTCACCACAGTGGTGAGCTGTTGGGAGCAATCCCAGGAAAATTTTCGCTCCCAGAAAGAAAAAAAAGAAAAAAAAGGTGGGCTGGAGCAGTCCTAGGAGCTGAACCCCTGAAGGAAGTGGTGTGGAGTATGTATATGTGTTTGGGGGCCAACATGTTTCCCCCCACCGGGGAGGAAGGTTAAGACGGGGTAGAGGACGTTTCTTCCTGCCCCCAGCTCATTGGGGCCCCACTCACTCATGGGTTGAAGTGGACGGTGCAGCCGGGAGGGGCTCCCCTTCCAGCTACGCATTACCATTCTGGTGCAGGGTGCGCCGACGCTGGCTGGACTGCATGCTCAGGACCAGGTACTGCCGCATAAACTCACTGAACCGCTTCTGGTTAGCCAACTTCCGGGCCGACTTCCGGGCCCCGGTGAAGCCCCCAAACCGCTTCTGCAGCTGCTTCTGCTCGATCTCCCCCACCTCTTCCAGGCCGGGCTCTGTCCTCTTCTGCCTTTGAAAGAGGCTCCTGACCCGGGGCATTCGCTTCAGATGCTGCATCTCAGGGGCTCTGGGCTGGTCCGGAGCAGCTGCCACGTGGTCTGGGTCAGCAGGGCTGAGCTGCCAGGAGCCCCTGGCCATGACCTTGGTGCATGGAGTCCAGAGAGGGCTGGTGAAGACCTTCTCTTCACACTCGAGGATGCACACCTGCCAAGAAAGAGGTTGGAGGAAAGAGAAAGACCAGGGACATCTGTTAGTCCAAGGCAATGAGGAGATAAGTACTCTTGCTGTCTATTTTAGGGCTTCCCAGATTGCTCAGTGGTGAATCCGCCTGACAGTACAGGAGAAGCAGGAGGTGCGGGTTGGATCCCTGGATCAGGAAGATTTCCTGGAGGAGGAAATGGCAACTGCTCCAGTATTCTTGCTGGGATAATCCCATGGACAGAGGAGCCTGGCAGGCTACAATCCATGGGGCCGCAGAGAGTCAAGACACGACTGAGCATGCATACGTGCATGCATGATCTATTTTGGTACCAATCAACGCAAGGGCTTCTGAAGCACCTCTTCAGTACCATGGAGCAGTTTTACATATAGTTACTTAAGTTCATAGAATTTCAGAGTTGGAAAGAAACAGAAAATGAACTGGCCCATCTCTGTCATTTCAAAAAGAAAGCTGGGGCTCAGAGAGGTGAGGTTAAGTTACTCAGGTGACCCAGCAAGTTAACAAAATGCACAAACAGAATTATAGTCTTTGTTGGGTTTTTAGAGCCAAACATAGCTCATCAGGATCATCCACAAAGAAACTTTTTATTCTGTTCTCTTATCTGGCCTGGTAGAGGTCAGAGTGATTTAAGAAACTGGGGATGTTAAAGCACGTAATCACACGGTTAAATCTGCATGGTTGTTCTAAGGTCACCTGGTAAAGATCAACCTTGGTGTTATTCATTTTTCACCTTGCATACATTCATCATCACTATCAGTGCATGAGTTATAGAAAATAGGGATCAAATAGAGAATAGACTTATGGTTGCCAAGGGTTAGGAGGGGGTGGAGGAAGGATGGACTGGGAGTTTAGGGTGAGTAGATGCAAACTATTACATAATGAATGGTCAACATGGTCCTACTGTATAGCATAGGGATCTAAATTCAATGTCCTAGGATAAACCACAATGGAAAAGAATTTCAAAATTTTGCATATATAATAACCAAGTCACTTTGCTGTACAGCAGAAATTAATGCAACATTGTAAATCAACTATACGCCAATAAAAAAGTAGAAAAGGGGGGTTAAGACCCTTTGGGATATAGACAGGTTGGTAATCTGGGACTGTCCAACACAATTCAGTGGACCTGCCAGCTCTCTAGGAACCCCTGCAGCCTCTGTCTCTCCTGGCATCTCCCACCTCTTGTCTAGACCACCAGCCTGACCATGATGTTCCTGTACCTACCTGACTGGCCCTGGCCTTAACCCTTCCCTCCCACATTCCTGACTCTGATTGGAATCTCCTGGAAGCCTCTGCCTCCAAGTTTTTTTCCTATTGTTTTGGCTTCAGGCTTTCTGGATGACTCAAGTGGTAAAGAATCCACCTGTAAAGCAGGAACCACAGGAGACACAGCTTCAGTCCCTGGTTTAGGAAGATTCCCTGGAGAAGGAAATGGGAACCTGCTCCAGTATTGTTGCCTGGAAAATCCCATGGACGGAGGAGTCTGGTGGGCTACAGTCTGTGGGGCCCCAAAGAGTTGGAAATGACTGAGCGCCCAAGCACACTACACCCCTCTCTGTGTTTTTGGGGTCAGATGAAAACCCTACTTCAGCCTGACTTTGACATCATGGTGAGCAAGAAGCTGCAGAGCCCTTCATCAAAACTTGGGGTCTTTTAATTTAATTTAAAATTTTTTTTGGCTGCACCATGCAGCATGTAGGATCTTAGTTCCTGGACCAGGGATCAAACCTGCACCCACTGCATTGGAAGCTTGGTGTCTTAACCACTGGACTACCAAGAGAGCCCCAAGCCAAGGAGTCTGTGCCTGGCTTACAGGGCATCAGGAGTTACTGCTCTGGTTGGACAGGTGCAGGATGTGAGAAGATGTGTGTGTGCCCCATCGGGGCTCTCTGGGGAGCAAACTCTCCCACCCGGGTGTTCAGGGTGGCACACATGCCTCTATAGGCAAGATTTCCAACGTGATCTCTAACTGAGTAGTGAGATACGCATGCAGCTTAAATCACAGATTTCACCAGCTCTTCCACCAAATCATCAAAACCTGTCCTTCAGTCTGACTTCTGCTTGCCTTTACCACTCTGACCCTGCCCTCCTTTTGTTGCTGCCAAACTTCTCCAAGATGTGGTCATGCTCATGCCTCCACTTCAGCATTTTCTACTTTCTCCTCCTGACTTCTGTGTGAGCGATCAAATCTCTATCTTTGGGGGGCAGGGGATGGGACACACAGAGGAGCTTGTGGGATCTCAGTTCCCCAACCAGGGACTGAACCCATGTCACAGCAGTGAAAGCCCGGAATCCTAGTGGACTACCAGGTATTGTTGTTTAGTTGCTAAGTTTCGTCCAACTCTTTTGCAACCCCACAGACTGTAGCCCAGCAGGCTCCTCTCTGTCCGTGGAATTTCCCAGGCAAGAAGACTGTAGTGAGTTGCCTTTTCCTCCTCCAGGGGATCTTCCCGACTCAGGGATAGAACCCTAGTCTCCTACATTGGCAGGCGGATTCTTTACCACTGAGCCACCTGGGAACTCCTAAATCGCCATCTTATTAAAGAAGTCATTTCAGGTGTTGGTTACTAGCTGCTGCTGCTGCTGCTAAGTCGTGTCAGTCATGTCCAACTCTGTGTGACCCCAAAGACAGTGACTTTAATTCTTATCTGATATATGGGGTCGCACAGAGTCGGACACGACTGAAGCGACTTAGCAGCAGCAGCAGCAGCATACTTTTTCAGTATGAGTGCAACAGGTTTGAATGAAGTACTGATTGTAGCATATATATCGGTACTTCACTCCTACTTTTTTCCACCTCAAGTCTGTCTTTTTGCTCTGTCTCTCTCTGAATGTCACCTTATTCCCCAGCTGGTTCAGGTTTAGAGCCCTGGAGCACTCCCCTTCTCAGGACCCCGTTTCTCCATCCGGTCAGCATGGGAGTCCGCCGTCTCCTGTCCACCCTCTCTGCCTGATTTCCTCCTGGGGGTGCTGTGAAGCAAGGAGAACAGGTGACTCCTATCCAAAAGCCCCGAACTCCCTGATGGATTTTGGGGAGAAGTTTTTATAGGCAAGGTTTGGGGTGAAGGCTGCACGGTGTGTGACTTTGTTCTGAATGGCTGGTGGTAACAGATGTTCCAGGAATCTTGTGCTCATCCTGAAGTCACCATCATCCACCTGGGTGGGGGCCTTAGGTCCCACAGAAACATTCAAAGGTCGTCGTCGTCATTCAGTCGATAGTTGTGTCTGACTCTGCGACCCACAGACCGCAGCACGCCAGGCTTCCCTGTCCTTCATCACCTCCCGGAGTTTTCTCAAACTCATGTCCACTGAGTCGGTGCCGCTATCCAATCATCTCATCCTCCATCATCCCCTTCTTTTCCTGCCTCCAACTTTCCCAGCATCTGGGTCTTTTCTAATGAGTCAGCTCTTTGAATTCAAAGGTATTGCTATGTATATTCCTTGAGTCAACCAAGAATGGCTGCACTATTGTTTGACTGCTCCTCCCTGCTCTTGGCATCCCCTCCTTCCCTGATTAGCAACTTCCCTTTGGAACTCAGGGCAGGTTCAAGAGACTGAATGAAACCTATTTCCTACAAACAAGAACTGGGGGACCCAGAAAGGACTTGTACCCAGGAGGACCCCCAGGGTCCTGCTTCATTTCACAAGGACACTGGCAAACAACCTGTAATGGATAGGACAGCCCACCCCCCACCCCAACAAATAATTATCCAGCTTAATACATCCACAGAGTCTGAGATACCCTACTCTACAGAGTCGAGGAGGAAGCAGAAAGCATGGGTGACACCGGGAAAGCCAGTAGAAGTGAAATAGGGAAGTGGGAAGGATAAAACCTCTAATCAAATGACATAGCCCTAGAAAGTGTGAAAGTGAAGTCGCTCAGTCATGTCTGACTCTTTGTGACCTCATGGATGGTAACCTACCAGGCTCTGAGGTCCGTGGGATTTTCCAGGCAAGAGTACTGGAATGGGCTGCCATTTCCTTCTCCAGGGGATCTTCCCAACCCAGGGATCAAACCCTGGTCTCCCGCATTGCATACAGACACTTTACCGTCTAAGCCACTAGGGAAGTGGATATGACATAAACTGGTGAGAACCGACTAGATACAAGATGGTGGAAGATTCAACTTCCAGTGAACCTGGAGCCTCTTCATATGCTCACTGTGATATTAGCATCTAAATGACACACCTACAGGCGCCATGAAAGTTCAGAGGCTGATCATAAAAGGTCAAAAAGTGGGCAGTGGTCCAATTCCAGAAAATCTCTACCCCTTTGCCAAAATAGCTGGAATAATTCTCCTACTCATTAGCCCATGAAATCACCCAGCCCATAAAAACTAACCACCCCCTGTTTTGGGGCCTCTTGCCTTCTGAGATGGCCCACACTCTGTCTGTGAAATGTATTTCTTCCAGGGCCATTCTCTCCTTTTGAGACAGACTACCTTCTATCTATGGAATGTGTATCTCTAAATAAATCCACTTCTTAACTACTACTTTGTCTCTTACTGAGTTCTTTCTGCAAGGAGACATAAAGAATCTAAGCTTCATTAAGTCCTGAGACCAGGTGTGTAATCTCAATTAAAAGACAGTGGATTCAGGGGCTTTACTGGTGGTTCAGTGGTTAAGACTCTGCACTCCCGATGCAGGGCACTTGGTTTCCATCCCTGGTCAGGGAATTAGATCCCTCATCCTGCTACTAAGGGCTTCCCAGGTGGTTCCTTGGTAAGAATCTGCCTGCCAATGGAGGAGGCACAGGAAACGTGGGTATTGATCCCTCTTTCAGGAAGATCCCCTGGAAGAGGAAATGGCAACCCAGTCCAGTATTCTTGCCTAGAGAATCCCATGACCGAAGAGCCTGGAGGGCTACAGTCCATGGGGCCAAAAAGAGTCAGACTCGAATGAGTGACTGAGCATACACTCGCTCCCACATTCCACGATGAAAATATAGCCTGTGAGAAGGAAAACTCCAGTGTGCTGCCACTAAGACCTGGAGCAGTCACATTAAAAAAAAAAAAAAAAAAAAGAGGGTTCAAGTTCCATCCTGGGGTTTTGCTGGGTTCAAGTCTCAACCTGACTTGTGTAGTCATAAGCGTAGACTTGCAGGACTCAAAAGGACTTTTGAATACACTTGGTTCAGCCCTCACATGGATAGGATCCTCAAAGTGCTTGTTGCCTTGTTCTGCTCTGTCCATTTACAGGAACAGGTGCAAACTGTTAAGCCTAGAGTCTCTCAGATCTTCTGCGAGCCCCTGGGTTTCTAAGCCCAGATGGTAACTATATTGCATGTCAATCACGGAAAATGAAATTCTATGATCAAACCAGATGTATAGCCCTTACTGAGGCTCAACATACTGTTAGATGATTAGGTACTAAAAAACAGATCTTGATTCTTGATTTAGGAGAAGGTTTTGGGGCAAAAAAATGAGGAATCCAAATTGACGGCAACATTTGTAGCACCAGATGGGCATATGAGCTTCCTGACTACACTCTCTGGTCTGAGGGACTCACCAGCCTGTTTGCAGAGATGGGTTAATGGCCCATTAAGTGAGCTGGACACATTTTCACAGCCCACTCTGATGACATTGCTATATTCAGACACAGCATGGAGGAGCATCTGGAAAGTCCCGGATTGGTGCCAAATTGATCTGTAAAGCTGGGCTTTGCATGGGGGAGGGAAGTCAATGAGTAAAGGGTCATCTGAATGTCTAGGATCAAAGATTAGTGAGCCCAACGGAAGAAAAATAAACAATTCATTCAGATTGTCATGTTTCTGCCTCTAAGGAATCCAGCCACTTCTGACCAAGAGACATTTGGGACCTATTTGCTTTGGGAGGTTCTGCCAGTATATCAGAGAGCCAATGCTAGTGGGCCAGCAGATGCATAGTACAAAAGAAAAAGGTATTAGGAACGCCTACGGCAAGTCAACCACTAAGATTTTCTGTGTAATGAAGACAGAAACCTCCAGAAGTAGTAACTCTTCTGCTATTAATAGAGTTTTAGGGAATTTAAATAAATTTCCCTAGATCTTTCTTGGCTTCCCTGATGGCTCAGGGGTAAAGAATCTGCCTGCCAATCCAAGAGATCCGGGTTTGATCCCTGGGTCGGGAAGATTGCCTGGAGAAGGAAGTGGCAACCCACTCCAGTCTTCTTGCCTGGGAAATCCCAGGGACAGAGGAGCCTGGTGGGCTACAGTCTGTGAGGTCGCAAAGAGTTGGACATGACTGAGTGACTGAACTACTACAGCCACAAAGCAGACCTTTCTTGGGAGTTACCTTCTTCCTGGTCACGAAAATAACTCGGTGAATCTGGTTTATTTCTTCGTAGGCTGGTAGGGTAAGTATCATTCTCAATTAGCTGAAAGCCCAGGACTTTCCGATCATTTGGCTTGTGTGCTAGTCATTTTCTGACCAAAATGATAGTCTAACAAAAAGGCAGGCATGCTGGGACCATTGCCCTGGAGTGAGAACAAATGAAGTTCCTGATGAAGCCAAGGGTCCGGAAGGTCCTGGGAATAGGTTAGGATCCCATCATTTGGTGGAAGGATTGGGGTGGGGGCAGATAGTGACCCTTGCCTAAATATCTGAGTCCCCCATAGTCAAGGGCTGCAAGATTTGGAAGTGAGATGTTGCCTCGATTCTAGGCATTTCATAAAACTTAAAAAAAAAAAAAATAGGTTAAAAGTGAATACAAGCTAGAAACACCGAGGCAACCAGGTCCTCCGGGGGTCAGTAGGCACTTGAAGAGGTCATCCATCACTCTGAAGCGGGAACTGGCCATTTTCTTACAGTGTTTTCCGGACCCCAGAGATTTAAGATGCTACGGAGAAATAGCAATGAGCTCCCAATTCCTTCCTGGCTTTGAAAGACACCTGTGTAAAACCTCTACAGCGTCTGCACCCATTAGGAGACTAAAAGGTCTTGCAATGTTACAATTTCCCTGTGCTTGCATGCTAAGTCGTTTCAGTCGTGTCCAACTCTTTGTGACTCCATGGCCTGTAGCCCATCAGGCTCCTCTGTCCATGGGATTCTCTCGGCAAGAATATTGGAGGGGGTTGCCATTTTCTCCTCCAGGGAATATTCCAGACCCAGGGTTCGAACCCGTATCTCTTTCATCTCCTGCATTGGCAGGCAGGTTCCCACTAGCATCACCTGGGAAGCCCTCCAGTTTCCATGGGGCCTGTTTATTGAGTACTGCCCTGTTCCACACTGTACTGTGTGCTGGCGAGGCCCAGATTAACCTGCAAAGAAAGCGCCTAAGAGATAGCCCAGCAGGTGCAAGTAATCGTCAGAGAACAAAGGTGCTAGGGGCTGGCTCAACTGGGGACTGGTGGAGAATCAGCAAGGCATCCTCTCCTAAGAGTAGTATTGAAGGGTTTATTGGCTGGGGGAGGAGTCGGAGGTATGAGCAAGACGGCAGGACAGGTTCTTGGAGCTGTGGGGAGGGAAGGGAAGCATGGATTTCCCAGGAACTATGGAAAGTGATGGGAGCCCAGGAAAGAGGAGGCAAAAAGTGTACCTGCTGCCTGGGAAAGCAGACGCTGGGAAGGAGAAAGGACATGGAGGTAAGAGCAGGGAATCTTGGCTATCACTTGTGTTTGGAGGGGGCAGGAAGAGAAATGGGGCTCTGACAGGCGGAAAAGGAAGAGTCAGAGTGGAGAAGAGAGCGGAGTTCACCAGAGAGGACGAGGAGGGGAAGCCTGCACACTGGCGAAGTTTCTGTGGTTAGGAAATGCTGGTGACCTTGGAGATTGGCTGGAGTTAAGGCGGGCTTCCCAGGTGGGGCAGTGTTAAAGACTTTGCCTGCAGTGCAGGAGACACGGGTTCGAGTCACGGGGTAGGGGAGGTCCCCTGGAGAAGGAAATGGCAACCCACACCAGTATTCTTGCCTGGAGAATCCCACAGACAGAGGAGCCTGGCGGGCTTCAGTCCATGCGGGCGGATACTACTGAGCAACTGAGATCGAGCACCGCAGAGAGGCGAGGCAACCGTGAGGCGTCCAAGTTGCAAATGTGGATACTCTTCCAAAAACAGGACAACAAGGGGAAGGAAAGAGCAAGTGGGAGACGGGAAAAAAGAATTTCCAGCAGGAAAATCAGTGGTACACAGGAAGGGGGGAGAAGAAGGAGCAGAAGCACAGATCCTGAGATGACAATAAGGAGGCTGGAGGGAACCTGCCCCTGGTGGCCTCTGTCACCTCACAACCAGCACCCAGGGTCAAGGCGTCCCGGGAGCCAGAGCATCACAGTGCTTCACAGTCAGGCATGATGTATGCTCTCAACAAGTTACCTAAATCTGTGAATGCTTTACTTTGTGTAAAAAAAAAAAAAAAAAAAAAAACTAGCGCAGACTCAGTGTTATCCTTACAGTTGAGCTCCAAATACTTTTTTTTCTATTGTAAAACCCAAATGCCATCCTATTTACACTGGAACCATTTTTAAGCATACAGCTCAGCGGCATTAAGTGCATTCACTTTGTTGGGTTACCATCAACCCTTGCCCCCATCTCTAGAAATTTTTCATTCTCCCAAACTGAAACTTGGAATTTATTAAACACTAACTCCCCTCTCCTTGTTTTCCCAGCTCTTGGCAGCCCCATTCTACTTTCTGTCTCTGAATCTGACTGTTCTTGGAACCGCAGGTAAGTGCAATCCTACAGTATTTGTTGTTTTGTGACAGCATACATCTTCAGGGCTCATCCATGATGTAGCCTGTATCACAATTCCCTTCCTTTTTAAAAGCTGCATAATATTCCATTGTCCGCATCGACCATGTTTTGTTTATCCGTTTGTCTCTCGTTGGTCACTTGAGTCTTTTCTACCTTTTGACTATCGTGAGTAATGCTGCCATAAACATGGGTGTACACATGTCCTCATGCTTTTTTGGAGTGGGAGATATAGGGTTGCAGTTCAAGCTTATGATTCAGGAATGTGCACAACTTTCAGTCTTTGTCAAGATTGCAACAATGATGAGATTATTCCTTAATCAACTCCTTCTCTGGTTTACCTGTGAACTAGCTGTCTGCTCTGTTGACTGAGACCGTGGGAAAGCGTTTTGTTTTGGGTGAAATTTTAAGCCTCTCTGGCCTGCACAGAAAAGGCGTGTGGGTCTTCTGTGTTCTAGCCAAATCCAGCTTGCCTCAAATGTAATTCCTTACATGCCACTCCCCTCCCCCCGAAAGGTATTTGCACATGTGTGCTCCTCCCCCACTCTGGTGCCTCCCTCATTACCTGGGCACCTGGGCTCACTCCCTGCCTCTCTGATCATCTTTAGGTCTCCTTAGAGGCTTCAGTTCCTCCCAAAGGCCCCTCCACCCCTCTAGACTAGGTTGGGGTCCACTGCTCTTGCTTCCCCATTTCTCAGTAATTACTCTCAGGAAAGGATCCTAGGTTCTTCTCTCCCACTATCTGTCTGCTCACCTTGAGGCCCTTGGTCTAGTTCAGTGCTTGGTACATAGTAGGTGCTTAGTGCATAGTAGGTGCTTAGTGCATAGTAGGTGCTTGGTGCATAGTAAGTGCTCAGAAGACCCACAATAACTGAGGGAGGAGGATGGATGATCTTTGAATGGGTTCTCAGGATGCTTCTTCATTATTTGGTGGTTATTACTGTTCAGAAAGTAGGAAGTCAAGAAACACCTGGAGTAACAGGCAAATTTGGCCTTGGAATGCGGAATGAAGCAGGGCAAAGACTAATAGAGTTTTGCCAAGAAAATGCACTGGTCATAGCAAACACCCTCTTCCAACAACACAAGAGAAGACTCTACACGTGGACATCACCAGATGGTCAACACCGAAATCAGATTGATTATATTCTATGCAGCCAAAGATGGAGAAGCTCTATACAGTCAACAAAAACAAGGCCGGGAGCTGACTGTGGCTCAGATCATGAACTCCTTATTGCCAAATTCAGACTCAAATTGAAGAAAGTAGGGAAAACCACTAGACCATTCAGGTATGACCTAAATCAAATCCCTTATGATTATACAGTGGAAGTGAGGAATAGATTTAAGGGCCTAGATCTGATAGATAGAGTGCCTGAAGAACTATGGAATGAGGTTCGTGACATTGTAC
>SJYT01081629.1:341000-356322 GCA_006410635.1 Cephalophus harveyi | reverse complement strand
GGAGTTGACTCATTGGAAAAGACTCTGATGCTGGGAGGGATTGGGGGCAGGAGGAGAAGGGGACGACCGAGGATGAGATGGCTGGATGGCATCACTGACTCGATGGATGTGAGTCTGAGTGAACTCCGAGAGATGGTGATGAACAGGGAGGCCTGGCGTGCTGCGATTCATGGGGTCGCAAAGAGTCGGACACGACTGAGCGACTGAACTGAACTGAACTGTTCAGAAAACAGGCTTGAAAGCCACTGAGGTGGCATGGGAGGAGCATGGTGTTTTGGTGGGTCAGGGGGCTGTGTCTGTTCATGTTTGTGTGTCAGCCCAATGTGGGTACTTGGTTTCTATATTTGTACACTTGCCTCAAGGGACAGGAGGGAAAAAGTGGCTCTCAAGATTGAGGAGTTCCAAACATGACATCTTTTGAAAGGAGTTTTCTTGACTACAAAGAAAAAGTAATCAAGTTATATTAGATTAAGTAGGAGAGGAATAACTATTTAAATGGTAATGAAAGCAGTGGAGAAAGCAGCTGACTTAGTGAAATTTAGTGCTCAAATAAATTAAATATGAGATAGCATGTAGGTGTTCACTATAGAATTGTCTATAATATTAAAACTGGAGGATAACTTATGTGCTCAGCAGGAGGGATTGGTTAAGCCAAGTATACTTAAAATAATGCTAATAATAGGAAACTTATCGTGGTATAACACAGCAAGTGAAAAAACTAAGATTTTTTTCTCTGGTGAGATTAAAGGTGACTTTAATTTTTTCTTTTCATAGTTCTTGGAATTTGCCAAATTCTCTAGAATGAGTGTGCATGATTTTAATAATAGGAACAAAACAGCAGCCTGGGTGTGTCTTTAGTCAAATGTAGAAACGTGGGACAATGACAGGGTTTGCTTTCAGAAGCTGCTGTTTCTTAGGGAGCATCTCACGCTGGGAGAGTCACGTGACCTGGGCGGGGCGGGGAAGACAGGGTCCAACCTCCTGGACCTACCTCAAGGTTGAAGTTGTCAAGAGTGGGGTGGAGTTTCTCTCTGCAGACCAGACAGTCCTTCTGACAGCTGCTGGACACGCTGGAGAAGAGGCTGAGCAGCAGGAGGTCACAAAACAGGATTTTCATGGTGCAGGAGCCGGAAGCCAGATGCTAAAACACAAGCGAGGGTGGGCACCATTAGCATAGCCCTTCTCTGGGAACCATAGGGGCTGGAGACCCTCATCAGGGCACAGGGCCCTGGTTTCCACTTCCCAGGAGGGGCTGGACGGTCAAGGGCACAGGTGGCCCATCCTGTCTGCCAGGGGTGATGTTCATGCACAGGCTAGCATCTGGGTTCTAGGGTGGGGAGGGGGAAGCAGGCACACCTGTTACTCCTGCCATCCAACTGGCCTCCACGTGTATGAATGCTTCCAGGGAGCTGAAGGCCCCACTTGCGAGGCCCACTTGTGGCCTTGAGACAGCCCCTCCCAGTCTCATTTTTCACAGCTCTTAATAGGAAACACTGGTACCTGCCTTGCCCCAGGGCTGTTGCAAAAATGAGATCCATAAGAAATGTTTTGCAGAGTGTGAGATGTGTAACATAGGAGGTTTGTGAATGACTCATCCTCCCCTGCCTGGGCCAGGAATGCCCTGCAGCCTCAAATCCACTCTTCTGGGAAGCATCTGCTAGGTTTCTTATCTGTTTCTCCTCCTTGATGGGAGCCTGCTCTCTGCACACAGAGCTAATATGTTCACCTTGTTATTCTGTGCAAAGCACAGGGCCAGGCAGATGGAGTCATTTATTGAAAAACGACCCAAGAGACTATTCTAAGGTAATAGCGCCAATGATTATGAGCTAGATCAGTCATTTATATTCTTTGTGTAGGATTGCCTCAAAGATGTGCAGTTCTTTCTGTTTCCCTTTAAACTTATCCTGTGATCAAGTCTCCTGCATCGGAAAGCTATTTTCTTGGACCACATCACTTTGGGTCCCTGTAGAATCAACTTTATTTGGAGGGTTAAATGGAAAGAGGAAGGAGGGAACTTTCTGGAAATGTGAAATGTTCTTGATTGAGGTGTAGGTCACGTTTGCCAGAAATTCACTGAATTGTACATTTAGATTCTGTGTGTTTCCTTGTATGTAAATTTTACCTTAAGTATTCAGCATAGAAAAACAAATAATGGCCTTTATTACTTTTTCATTAGACTACACTGAAACAATGTATAAGCCTCACTATTCAAATGCAGTCTGCAGACCAGCAGCATCTCCTGGGATCAAGAATTTCCGTCCCTACTCCAGATCTACAGAATCTGGATCTGTCTTTTTAGTAAGATTCTCAGGTGATTTGTATACACGCTTAGAGTTTGAGAAGGAGAGGTAGAAAGTGGGTATGCAATGGAGCTAGTCAGTGGAGGGAGGAGAGGGGGTGATCCTGGCCACTGGCCGTGTAGGGGCACCACGCCAGCTCTTCTTGGGCATCATCCAAGCTTTTCATCCCAAGAGTATGTCGACTGAATCAATGGTCAATGCTTGTTAAGTTATTGAGGTGACATCTGAGATGGGTTTTGAATAATGAGTGAGAGTTTGCCACTAGCTGTCTATTTTTCACATGGTAGTGTATATATTCAATCCTAGTCTCCCAATTCATCCCTCTTTCCCCTTCTCCCCTGTGTCCGCACGTCCACTCTCTACATTCACATCCTGTTTCTGCCCTGCAGACAGGTTCATCTGTACCATTTTTTTAGATTCCACATATATGCATTAATATACAACATTTGTTTTTCTATTTCGGACTTACTTCACTCTGTATGACAGACCCTAGGTCCATCCACATCTCTACAAATGACCCAATTTTTTTAATGGCTGAGCAATATTCCATCATATATATGTACCACATCTCCTTTTTCCATTCATCTGTTGATGGACATTCAGGTTGCTTCCATGTCCTGGCTATTTTAAATAGTGCTGCAGTGAATATTGGGGCGCCTGTGTCTTTTCTCAGGGCATATGCCCAGTTGTGGGATTGCTAGGTAGCACAGTACCTGTGTCAGCACAGGGAGCTCAGTAAGTTCAAGAGGGGCGGGATATATGTATACCTATAGCTGATTCACTTCATTGTACAGCAGTGACTAACACAACATTGTAAAGCAATTATACTCCAGTTATCACAAAAAGAGTTGGCCAAGAGGACAAAGAAGACACAGGGAATGACTTTCCAAAGGCATAGGGACTTCCATGGTGGTCCAGTGGTTAAGATTCCACGCTGCCAGTGGAGGGGGTACGGATTTGATACCTGGCCAGGGAACTAAGATCCCACCTGCCACATGGCACAGCTGAAAGATAAACAAAAAAGCAAAGACACAGAGGAAGGGAGAGCACAGCATGGGTGGGAGGGGATGGAGAGCAGGCAGCCTTCCTGGGGCTGTCTTCCTAAGGGAAACCCCTTCTGAGAGAGAGGCCTGTTCCAGGTGAAACAGGGTCATGTTTGCCATCTACAGGGTTCAACCTCTACCCTACCAGCTGGGAGGTCTGTGCTAATGAACAATGAACTTGAACATGTATTCAAATGTTGTTGTTGTTGCTAAATTGTGTCCAACCCTCTTGTGACGCCATGGACTGTCTTTTCAAATGAATATGCCTCAAATGCATCTTTCTCCTATATCCCAGGGGCTAGTACCTTAGTTGAGATTTATCACCATGGTTATTGTGATCACCCTCTAATTAGTCCACCCAATGATCCAGCCTCCCACCAAGCCATCTCCACGTCTGATGATTCCTTCATTCTTTAATTCTCTAGTCCCCCGTGGGACTCAGCTCCGCTCCCACCCAGCTCTCTGGCTTCAGCTCCTGTCATTCAACCTTGAATCTCCTCCAGTCCTCATGAGTCGCACATAATATCAAATCCCTTCATGACTCTGTGTCTTGGTCCCTGCTCTTCCTTCTGCTCAGAATGCCTGTCTCCAGCTCACACTTTATACAGGAGTTATCCTGGGGGGAAGCCCTCCCTGATCTGAGTTAGATGAGTCTCCTCTGTGTGGCATTGTGAAGTCTATCACGGCGGGAAGAAGTGAGCCCTGGGGACCTGTCCGTCAAACAGGCACAACGGACCTATGAGACGGGATTGCTAGGATTCCTGTTTTCTTTAAAAAAAAAAAAACAACTTTAATTTTATAATTGATTAACAATGTTGTGATAGTTTCAGGTGTACAGCACAGTGATTCACTTATACATATTTTGGATTCTTTTCCCCATGTAGGTTATTACAGAATATTGAGTAGAGTCCCTTTTGCTATATAGTACAGTGTGTATATGTTAATCCCAGCCCCCTGATTTATCCTCCCACCCCCGCCACAGCCTTTCCCCTTTGGTAACCATAAGTTTGTTTTCTGTCTGTGAGTCTGTTTTGTAAATAAATTCATTTGTATCATTTTTTTTTAGATTCCACGTATTAGTGATATCATATAATTTGTCTTTCTCAGTATGATAAGCTATGTTGCTGCAAATGGCACTATTTCATTCTTTATGACTGATATGTATGGCTGCTTGTTTACCCACTCATTTTTCCATGGACATTCAGGTTGCTTCCATGTCTTGGTCATTGTAAACAGTGCTGTTGTGAGCATTGGGGTCCATGTGTATTTTTGAATTATGTTATTTTTCTGGATACATGCCCAGGAGTTGGATTGTAGGAGCATATAGTAGCTCTACTTTTGTTTTTTTTTTTTAACGGAGGGATTCGTCTTTTCTCATCTTCTCATCCCTGCAGACTGCCTGGGTCCGCAAAATCCCACATCTGCAACTCAACCTCTCAGGTTCTCATCTGTAAAACTGGGACTGTAAGAGTAACCATCTTATAGGACGATTAATGGGTTGATATCTTTAAAATATCAACCTGGCATAGTTAAAATAGCACCCAGCACAGAACACGTATAATAAAAGTTTGTCGAAGAAGGAGCCCAGGATATCGCCTTCACTCTGTAATACTATCATTGTCTGCTGTGTGGCGCTTAGCACTCTACACTGCAAGCTTGACTTACGTGTCTATTTCTCCCACTGGGCTGTGACTTCCTGAAGGGCAGAAACCATGTTCTGTGGTTCTCTGAATTTCCAGCACAGGGCCAGGTGCTTAGGCCGTGCTCAAGAAAGTCTAATAGATGACAGTGGAGTCTCAAGAATGTCTCTTCTTCACAAATGAGAGTTGGGGAGTGTTTAGGAGGACCCCCACTTCCCTGGGGGCCTAGGATGCTCAGGCATAGAAGCCACTTCAGGACCCGCCTGACAAATCGCTGTGCTTAGTCGCTCAGTCGTGTCCGACTCTTTGCAACCCCACGGACTGTAGCCCGCCAGGCTCCTCTGTCCATGGGGATTCTCCAGGCAAGAATACTGGAGTGGGTTGCCATGCCTTCCTCCAGGGGATCTTCCCAACCCAGGGATCAAACCCAGGTCTCCCGCAGTGCAGAAGGATTCTTTTCTGTCTGAGCCACCAGGGAACCCCCTGGCCTGACAAGTTTCTGGTAGTTAATTGTTCCACTCCAGGTGGGAGGGCTGGGAACAAGTTTTGCTCCAGAGCAAGGCCAGATGCCATCCAAAGTTGGAACCCCACGCATGTTCTGGAAAAAGACTAGTTGCCAGTGTCTGGGAGGCATGGTTGGGATGGTGCTATGTGCTAAGTCTGCAGCGGTGCAACCTGTTGGTAGACAGCAGGTAGACTCATCACCACTTATAGGCTCTTTTGAAGAGAATGTTTCTTTTGAGTTCCAAACAGTCACCTTATCAGCAAAGGTCTCAAACTGAGGACTGCTTGGTTACAACCTTTGTTTAATTTGGTATTGCCTTTAAGCTTCTTGTTCTATTCAGTTTCATTCTGGGCAGAGAGATAGCTGTGTCTACTTTGTTCAGCAGGCTATGTTCTCTCTGGCCACGTGGTGGCAGTGTCCGTACGTCACAGAAGGAAGGGAAAAGCCGGGAGAAAAGGGACCTTTGCCTTTCCTTCCTAATACAAAATTGCGATCCGTAATGTTTGCATAGGCTGAGCTGATAAGTTCTGACAGATGTTAATGAAATGCTCTCCTGCTGAGGTTTTTCATGAACTTCATTAAATGTGGCAACTTGCGCATTCAGCAAATGTCTGGCGGATTGACTGTTACTCCTTATCTCAAATTCTGGGTAAATGGGTTTTTAGGATGAGGTAAGGAAAGATGAGCCCCTGGGACACTGAGCATGTGTTCCATTCCATACCTTTCCTGCATGTGAAACTATTTGGCCCTTGGGGAAACCTTATCAAATCTACTTGTGGTTAGCCCAGCCCTTACTGCTGATCCTTGGTACACCAGCATTTCATCTCACCTCTGAGCTCCTTACTCAACCCTCCAAGTCCCATCCCTTGCAATTATGTATTTTAAATTTTAATTTATTTTTCAGAAATAAAATCATTTTTAAAAATTCAACCAGTTCTGTTATTCTACTCCCCCAGGCTAATCAAGGCATGTGATTAATAACATTATCTTAAAATTGCATCCTGGTCAGTGTTTCACTTAAATTTAATGAAAACTACTTGGTAGCAATTGAGTGCTGGGGAGGCGTGATTGGTTATTATCCTTGTTTATGAGTTAGCATTAGTTTAAAGAGTAGCTGATGCTGGAGGCTAAAGTTTTTATTTCTTTTTTGTCACAATGTTCCATCCAGGACTTCCCTGGTGTGCCAGTGGTTAAAGGCTCCATGCTCCCAAGGCAGGGGACACGGGTTTGAACCCTGGTCAGGGAAGTAAGGTCCCATAGGCTGTATGGTATGGCAAAACAAAACAAAGTTCCATCCATACTGAAACAGAAAGATTGATGAATGTCAGTGGGCATTTAGCAGTAAAAGAAGCCAGGAAGCCAGAGATTGCTACCCATCACTTTTAACAAGTGACTCCACTACTTAATGAAAAATCTTTACTTGGTGCTATTCATTCTCCCCTGCAATTCAAAGAATCCTAAAAATTGGAATTACCACACAGTCCAAACTTACAGGTGGTTTCTAGTATTTAAATGAGATTAAAATAAATAAAATCTCAAAATATATGTAATTATTCTCATAAAGGGGCTTGCTTCCCTGGTGACTCAGATGGTAAAAAATCTGCCTGCAATGTGATATACCCAGGTTCGATCCTTGGGTCAATACCCTTGGGAAGATCCCCTGGAGAAGAGAATGGCTATGCACCCCAGTATCCTTGCCTGGAGAATTCTATGGACAGGAGCCTGGTGGGCTACAGTCCATGGAATCGCAAAAAGTCAGACATGCCTGAGGACTAGTATATATTCTCATAAAGGGGACAACACTTTGTTGTGTTTGGTGATCCTCACAACCCTTATACTACTATGTTCTAGGTTAAGACTTTTTTTTTGAGAAGTCTTAACAACATCTGTGTACTTTCTTTGTAGCTGTGTGTCAGTTAATGCCAAGAGAAATGTAGATGAGTAATTGATTTCTGAGTTACATTTATATTTGATCTTTGCACTTTGTAATTGTGTGACTTTGGGCACATTTCAACTTTGAGAGCCTCAGTCTTCTCACCTGCAAAATGGGGGGAACAACGGATTTGTTGTGATTGTTGTTTTTAATTGTGCAGTAGAGTCTATCAGTAAATAAAATTTCCCTGAATGTATCTAAATTTTACATGGTTTATATTCACTTTGTGAACCAAACTCAGCTAACACTTCCTTGTGGGGATGCTATGCATCTGAACATCTTGTATTGAGTAAAGAAATGTTTAATTACCTTTTATTTCAGCCACAGCACTCTTTATAAAGATAAAATACCACTGTGTTTAGCTTTAATCTATTTAATCTATTTGTTTGTAATCATGCTTCCAAGGGCAATATAATTAGTTGCTTATCTGTTTGGAGGATTACGTATGAAGCTTTAGCGGAAGCTAAAAGCTAATTGAGTTTTGTCTTATGACCTATGAGAAAGCCTGTAATTTTAGTGCTTTTAGTGGAGAAGGCAAGAGGGACTGGGCTTTCTGCTAGAGGCATATCTCCCCCTATCCTTCTCATCAGCCACATGTATGATTGTTGTTCTTGGTGGTAACAAAAGTTTTATGTTCTTATACAGTCTTGTAAAGCGTTAGTTGCTCAGTCGTGCCTGACTCTTTGCCACCCTATGGATTATAGCCCACCAGGCTTCTCTGTCCATGGGATTTCCCAGGCAAGAATAATGGAGTGAGTTGCTATTCCCTTTTCCAGGGGATCTTCCTGACCCAGGGATTGAACCTGGGTCTCCTGCATTGCAGACATATTCTTTACCATATGAGCCACCAGGGAAGCCCAATACAATCCTATAATCTAGGGTTAATTGCCAGGAGCCAGCATGGGAGATCTCACCCATGACAAGGTCATGCAGAGAGGCCTGATGGGCAAGGCGAGTCAGGTCTCGAGGGGTCCTCTGTCTGAGCATCTATCCCGAAATCAAAATCTGTTTATTCTCTGCTATACTATACTCTTCTGACATTACCACCTTTTCTCTGGAAAGAGTTAATTCAGAGCTCCAGTTAACAGTCTCCTGCACATAAAAAGAATGTCTTGGCTTAACCCCTTTGATGGCTTTCTAACTTATCTGACTGGTCTGCTTTACAACTTGTGGATTGTTTACAGCCCCCCAACCGTGAGAGGCACAAAGCTTAAAGCATCTTAAAGATACAGAGCCTTTTCTAAAGAGCTAAAAATCATATTGGTGATGGGTTTTCACTGTTGACTCAATGACTGTTGCCAGGCCTCCATATTCTTTATCTTTTAGGCACCTGAAGGATATTAATCAATGTAATTGGGATATAGAAATAGGAATATAGTAGTTTTGATGTTAGCAATACTAGACTTTTGAGTTACTTTTCTTTGTTATAAATCACTGTACTTCTTTCATTGTTATAAATTGTTGTGTCCTTGCTATGTAAGAATGTAACTTTATTTAGTGTTTTCTGAGAGTGGCACCAGACTTTGGGAAGAACAACATAAATAAGTCTTCTGGTTGACAAACCGTTATCAGAAAAAAGGCAGTAAAATGCTAATTGGCTCTCTGGCCAGAAGATGATGTAAATCACCTAAGACTTATGTATACAACTAGGTATGCAGAGAGAAAGCCTGGTCTTGATAAGAGTCAGGGCTGCTGATGCTGCTTAATTTTATATTATCCATTGATCTCTATGTACAAAAAAGGTATAAAAGGCCTTTACAACAATAGAGGTTGGGCCAGTCACTGGACTGGTTTCCCCTGTGTCTTTATTTTCTGGCTGAATTCCCATCTGGGGCGTAGAGGTTCGCCATGTCTACTTACTTGCCCCAGCTTCTAAGATCCATGTGAGAGGGAGGCCAAGGTGGGGCACCCCCCGCTCTTCAAGAGGACACCGGTGGCCTAACGTAGATGGTGCAAGTTCCTTGTGTATTGGCTTTCCATGTAAACCAAGTTATTCAGCCTCTTTTATCCACTAAATTTTCCTACTACACTATTTCTTCCTAGTCTAATCTTATATTTCTAAATAAGTAAATTTTTCCTTGCCTTTCCGTCTCCCCTTCGAATCACCCTGGATCTACTGGGGCTGGACCCCGGCAGTTAATATTATCACCTCTTTGATAGGAATGTATGTTTATAGAGGTTAGCAATTTACTTAAGGTATTCCAGCTTATAAAAAAGCCAGGAGTTAGCCTCAGGTGTTTTGACTCTAAAATATGTTCTGGGAAACCATAAACTCCACATTCTGGTCCTGCTTTGGAAAGGTTGACAAATTCTGGTGGCCTCTTATTGGAATGGTCTCTGTTTGTATTTAACAGTAATCGTGTTATTATTATATTTAGCACACTCCTCTGTGCCAAGCACTGTCCTGATGGCTCTGTAACCATCCATCCTATGGGGTAAATGTTATTGCCCCCGTTTTACAGTTGAGAAGACTGAGGCTTGAAGAGGCGAAATGACTTGAAGTGGCAGAGCTGAGACCCCAACTCATCTGATTTCCAAGCTCATGTTCTCATCAGATGTTTCAATGATCTTGGCAAGGGGACTTCCCTGGTGGTCCAGTGGTTAGGACACTGTGATTCCATTGCAAGGGGCATGGATTTGATCTCTGGTTGGGTGATTAAGATCTCACATGCCACACAAGTTGTGTGACCAAAATAAGAAAATAAGCAGGATTTTGGTGGTTTTCTGTCTGTTCCTGCGGGTGAATTCATTGCAAGGAGCTCCTTTTGTCCTGAACTCTGGGTGTCCCTCTCTCATAACACACCTTTTTTTTTTTCTAATTGGAGGATAATTGCTTTAAGTGTTACATTGGTTTCTTTGGCACACTCTAATCAGTCGTGATTATTTATACCTCCTCTCCCTCTTGAGTGTCTCTTCTGTTCTCCCCCACCCCGTCCCACCCCTCTCTGTCGTCACAGAGCACCAGGCTGGGCTCCCTGTGCTATTCAGCAGCTTCCTACTAATTATCTATTTTACACATGGTAGTGTAAATATGTCATTGCTACTGACACCCGCTGTATCGCTGCCTGTCCTGAGCTCCTGAAGGGGTTTTTCAATGCCCACCAGCATGAGGGTTTGTCTTCCTCATTTCTTTAACCCATTGCAACCCCAAATCCTACATTGAGCTTTTGCTTATTCTCCAGTTATGACTGAATCCCTTTTATTTCTTTTCTTCCTCTAATATCCAAAAAGGTTCCTCCTCTGCTTCTGAATTCCCACCTGGAAAGAGAGGGGGAGGTGGGTGTAGAGAACGTGGAGGCCAAGCATGTCCCCACCCCACACAGACTGGGTGTGCTGGGACCTGGTGGGCAATGAATGAACAAGAGCCCTGTGCCTTGGGAGGAAGAGGCCTGGGTTCTGGCTCCAGCTCCACCCTCTTATGGGATCCTGAGCCTTGAGTGCTTAGTCATGTCTGACTCTCTGTGACCCTGTGGACTGTAGCCCACCAGGCTCCTCTTATGGGATCTTGAGCAAAGCCCTTTCTTTCTCTGGGGCTCTGTTTACCCTTCTCCAAAAAGAGGCAGTTGGGTTAGATGGTCAATATTAATAATTTTGATTTTATAAATGGCCAGATATTTGTTACAACAGCCCACCTGGGGCTCAGAGCAGAGATGGACCCATTTTCTTTTTAAATTTTGCTTGTCTATTTTTGGCTATGCTGGGTCTTCATTGCTTTGAGGGCTTTTTTCTGGTTGCGGCCAGCAGGGGCTACTGTCTAGTTGTGACTGCGAGTTTCATATTGCAGTGGCTTCTCCTGTTGCGAAGCTTGGGCTCTAGGGCTTGCAGGCTTCAGTAGTTGCGGCTCCCAGGCTCCAGAGCACAGGCTCAACAGTTGCAGCACACTGGCTTAGCTGCTCTTCAACATGTGGGAACTTCCCTGATAAGGGATTTGGTTTCTTTGGCACACTCTAATCAGTCGTGATTATTTATACCTCCTCTCCCTCTTGAGTGTCTCTTCTGTTCTCCCCCACCCCGTCCCACCCCTCTCTGTCATCTCAGAGCACCAGGCTGGGCTCCCTGTGCTATTCAGCAGCTTCCTACTAATTATCTATTTTACACATGGTAGTGTAAATATGTCATTGCTACTGACACCCGCTGTATCGCTGCCTGTCCTGAGCTCCTGAAGGGGTTTTTCAATGCCCACCAGCATGAGGGTTTGTCTTCCTCATTTCTTTAACCCATTGCAACCCCAAATCCTACATTGAGCTTTTGCTTATTCTCCAGTTATGACTGAATCCCTTTTATTTCTTTTCTTCCTCTAATATCCAAAAAGGTTCCTCCTCTGCTTCTGAATTCCCACCTGGAAAGAGAGGGGGAGGTGGGTGTAGAGAACGTGGAGGCCAAGCATGTCCCCACCCCACACAGACTGGGTGTGCTGGGACCTGGTGGGCAATGAATGAACAAGAGCCCTGTGCCTTGGGAGGAAGAGGCCTGGGTTCTGGCTCCAGCTCCACCCTCTTATGGGATCCTGAGCCTTGAGTGCTTAGTCATGTCTGACTCTCTGTGACCCTGTGGACTGTAGCCCACCAGGCTCCTCTTATGGGATCTTGAGCAAAGCCCTTTCTTTCTCTGGGGCTCTGTTTACCCTTCTCCAAAAAGAGGCAGTTGGGTTAGATGGTCAATATTAATAATTTTGATTTTATAAATGGCCAGATATTTGTTACAACAGCCCACCTGGGGCTCAGAGCAGAGATGGACCCATTTTCTTTTTAAATTTTGCTTGTCTATTTTTGGCTATGCTGGGTCTTCATTGCTTTGAGGGCTTTTTTCTGGTTGCGGCCAGCAGGGGCTACTGTCTAGTTGTGACTGCGAGTTTCATATTGCAGTGGCTTCTCCTGTTGCGAAGCTTGGGCTCTAGGGCTTGCAGGCTTCAGTAGTTGCGGCTCCCAGGCTCCAGAGCACAGGCTCAACAGTTGCAGCACACTGGCTTAGCTGCTCTTCAACATGTGGGAACTTCCCTGATAAGGGATCAAACCTGTGTCTCCTGCATTGGCAAGTAGATTCTTTACCACCAAGCCACCAGGGAAGCCCCTCTTTTCTTTTTTTTTTAAAGTTTTTCATTTTATTTTTTAAATTTAATTTTATTTATATTATTTTAAAATATTTTGGCTGCCCCTGACCAGGGATTGACCCCAGGTCCCAGAAGCGAAAATGCCGAGTTCCAATCCCTGGACCACCAGGGAATTCCTAAGAGGCACATTTACTCTCAGTGCTGTCGCAAAGGTGGAAAGGTGTCATCACTCTTGTCTTGGATCTTCCTGATTCTGGCCTGCAGTTCCCTATATAAAAAATAAATGTTTTTTTTTCTCTCCCCATTGCTTTTACAATAAAATCACTTAATGTTCCTTTCAAAGACATTAGAAAATACAGATCAGCAAAAGAACAATGGATACAGACCAGCGTGCGTGTGTGCTCACTTGTGTCTCTGCAACGCCGTGGACTGTAGCCCACCAGGCTCCTCTGTCCATGGGATTTTCCAGGCAAGAATACTGGAGTGGGGTGCCGTTTCCTCCTCCAAGGATTCTTCCCCACCCAGGAATCAAACCCCTGTCTCCTGCATCTCCTGAATTGCAGGTGGAGGTGGATTCTTTACCACTGAGCTACAGGGGAAGCCTAGTACCCTTTTTTTTCCTCCCAGTATTTATTTATTTGGCTGCACCAGGTCTTATTTGCAGCATGCAGACTTTTAGTTTTGGCATACATTCAGGATCTATTTCCCTGACCAGGGGTTGAACCCAGGCCCCCTGCACTGGGAGGGGGAGCCTGGAGTCTTAGCTACTAGACCACCAGGGAAGACCAATAATCTTCAAATGTCTTTAACTTTATACCTCAAGCAATCAAACCGTTTTGAGCAAACCTTTCCAATTTATTTGTTACCTGCATTATAATACCCACCAAAGTGCAAATTAAGAAAGATAAGATAACCACATAAAAAAATTCAATGTCTTTCCCAAAGCCCACTGGACTCTTCGGCACACACATCCTTTCGGAGACCACCAGCCTGGACCCATTAATAGAGACTGACATTGGCCAGGAGCTCTGAGGACAGGCTGCCCGGTCTGTTTCCCAGGCACTCAGCACTGCAGGCTCTCATCAGGAATCCAGGCACGTTTCTCAGCTGAATGAATGAAAGAATGAATGGGGACTGGGTGGAGGGGTGGAGAGTGAGCTACGGGGAGGCTGGCTCCAAGCCTGGGTGGCTAGGCAGAGCCTGGATGTGTGCGGGTGATCCGCTGACATTTTCACTGAGACCTAGACTCCTTGGAGGCCAGCTCCACACGTCACTCACCCAGTCAGTCCCATCAAAGCTGGCGATGCTGTGTATCTGCAACACTGAGGCATCATCCAGTATTTGAAAAATCTCAGGATCGTAGAAAATCAACATCGAATGTGATCATAGACTATCTAGGAAGATGCCCGGAAAACCGGCTTGCCCCCCAAATAGGTGTGCCATAAATCTCACAGCTAGTTTGTGTTTAGAAGGAAGGTGGCATGTTGGTGACTAGGAGGACCTAAAGGCATTTAAATAGAAGTGTTTGGAACATCGAGGTTGCCTGATGAGTTCCCAGCCATTCAAGCCGTGAAAGCTGTTGTTACTCCTGTTCTCTAGCCAGATTCTTATCAGGTAGATTTCCTTCATGGGAGCTGGGGCTTGCAGGGTGTGTGTGGGTCTCACTGAGTATGGATAAAAGTATAGAAAACTCACCCCAGATCTCCCATCCCTACTGTGTGTGTGTGCACATTAGCATGGAATAGACATAGATAAGTTTAGCTCACTGTCTGGCATACAGTAGGTTTCAATACATATCCATTCCTTTGCCCTCTTTTTGTGCCTTTGTCCTGGCGGCCACCTCCCTCTCCAAAACCCTTGGGTCATCCAGATTCTATCTCCTTCCCTGACCGGCTTGAAATCCTGGACTCTCTGAGCAAGCGCTCCTTCCTCCAAATTCCTACAGCGCTTGCTGTCTGGACTACGAAATTTAGGACTTAATTACACCCAGCCTTGCATCGTCCTCGAATTCTTTCACTGTGTGTTGCTCCATCCCCACCCCCTTAGTTTGTAAGCACCCCAGGTTCGTAGAGGGCCGTGCACTGGAGCCAGCAAGGCTGGCTCGGTCCCCTCTCGGCCACATCCTGAAACAGATTATTTAACCTCTCAGCTTCAGTTTCTTCGACTGCGCCATGGAGATAATGACACCATCTCTCATTGCTGTTGCGGAGGATAATGGGTGTGAAAGCGCTAAGATGTAAATCGTTGTGTGAATGTAAAGGCTGTTATTATCACCTCTGTTGGATCGACCCCTGCTTGGTGGAGCATAATAAATACCTGATTGATTGAATACAGAATAGCTTTGCGACAGCTCCTGTCTTGGGCTCCAGAAACACCGCTTTGCACCTGATCCTGCAATTACTCCCTTTGTTGATAATGCTAAATCTGCATCCTCTAAATCCCCTGTACCCTCATTCTTTAGCTGATAAAGCCAGGGAGAATGGAACTGCCCCCAAGGACCCTGCAGCTGCACCAGAGCGCCCTCAACAGGCAGCACATGGAACCGCGGAAGTTGTTCCTTCTACCAAGGTGATGGTTGAGGGGACAGTCTTTCCAGGGACCCTCCCTGGCAGAAGACTCAGCTAGTCCAAAGGAACGTGAATGCTTTTTGTGAAAGGTATTGCAGCATCATCAGTGGAAGGGTGCAGACCTTTTTCCCTGCCACACTTTATAATTGAGAAAGAGGAGCGTGCCTGCGGCAGCCACCCACAGACAGGCAGAGAGCAGCAATTTCCTTGGGAGATTTTGAGAAGAAGCCAGGCAGTCACCCGTCCGCCCGCCCCCCCCCTCCACCCCCCACAGCTCCTCGCGC